>VXBQ01012596.1:21928-44080 GCA_013400175.1 Phainopepla nitens
CCCTCTCCTAGCAGGGCACTGCCTGTGTCCTGCCATGCTCCCTCTGAAACGTGTCTCTTGCTCTGGCTTTTTTCTAATTAGACTTGCAAACCAAAGGATAGTGGTGTTAGAGTTGGGACATACCTTGGAGAAGCCAACTTGGCACAGGGAGAGCAGCAAAACATTTCTCTGTCTGGGAGAGGTATGCAAGTAACTGGCTTTGGGGTCCAAACTTAGTCTTTGGTAGGTCCCCTTGCCTCCCTCAGTTATGAATGGTATGGGATTTCTGGGAATGGATTGTAGGTGTCCTTCAGCTGTGGCAGCCCTGGCCTTTTTCCAGAACCATGTGAGAGTTGTGAAGGAAAGGGAGCCTTTCCTCAGGGTAGAGCCTAGGATTTAAGCCCCAGTGTCATCCCCACCAGGAGATGTCTGCTCTTAGCCCTGGGTTTTTGCTTTTTACCTCACCTGCCAGGACTTTAAGCACATACAGAAAACTCTCACAAATCCCCATGGGTAGACAAGGTAATCCCCAATGCCAGAAGGATTTTCCTTCTGATTTTCCTTTTGCTCTGACCCATAGCACTGCTCTTCCCAGCACATGGGGTCACTATGAACCCCGTAAAATGTAATTTCTTCAGACCCATAGGTCACATCCTCATCACACTCACTCACACTCCACTGAACAGCTTTGGATAATTAAAAAAAAAAAAAAAAAGACATCTTTTATGTGAGTTAATATACAGAAGAAAGCCAGCCATGCATGCAAATGCATTTTGACCAGGCTCTCCCACCTTGTCCTGCTCCACACCATGTACCTTGCTGAGAGAACCCTCAGCCAGCCACCCTATCTGCAGGCAGCAGGGACTGCCAAGATGTACACTGGCTACATCCCATCAGATGCTGTGATGGTTTGAAGGCAAAACCAGTGAGTCTCCAAGTCAGAAACACAATTTAGTAGGAAAAAGTAAAACATATGCAGTAGTACAAAAGAAAAACCTCTGACAGAGTCAGAATACAACCTGATACCCTGCTAGTTCAGGTGGTGGTAGCAGTCCAGATGAAGTGGTCTTGCTGAAGTGGTGATCCTGTAGAAAGGTCTGGTGGCTCTTGTCCTCTGGAAACCAGTGGGAAAGGGCTGCTTGTTCTGTCCGAAATCCCAGATTATATCCAGGTGGGAATGCTTGGCTCCTCCCCCTGGGCAGAGCATCTCACAATGGGCTGATGTCATTTTATCAGTCATGCAGTGGGTCCTTGATTGCCCATTAAACAGAAATGGCTCCCAGAGGGAGTTGTCTATGAGTCATTGATGGGCCCATTAACAGGAGATAGTCCAGGGGAGGAGGCAAGGAAAACACTGCCCCTCCTGGTTTCAACAGCTCATGAAGATGGGGATAGAACACATACCTTTGGGCATATCTTTACATTATAACCTAGGACAGATACTATCTTTCAGGGACTGGAAAAGGAGGAGGGCTAAGGCCCCTACCCCTTACATGTCTGTGTGTCCTTTCTACAGTGAGGACAGTCCTAGGGTGTGCCCCAGGGGGTCGTCTGAGCCGTTCCTGAAGGTGGGCTCAAATTGGACCATGTTGGTTTTTAGCACAGCTCTGAGCTGTGCAATGAGAACTAGAGAAGGACACAATTTATTAATAGATTTTATTAATTCCTTATTATCCCTTTATTAACACTTACATAGCTATAGGGACCAGGAGTGACCATGAAGGCATTCTGAAACAGGCTTCATGAGTCTGAGAAGGAGCAATTTGTGCAGGCAACAGTGGAGACTTTGTAAGTACAGATCTTGTTTGGTTTGAGGAGGTTGGCAGATCTCACTGCTGCTGCTATGGGAGTAAGGAGTACGGCATGGCTGGATTATCTGGAGAAGACTGGGTGGAATTTTCCTAAGAGTTAGGCAGCATAACACACTGGGGCAGCAAATGACTGGAGGCAAATGATTGATTGAGCTAAGTACCATAAAGCCAAGGAAACAGATGTCTTGGCTGGACTGGGGTCAGAACAACATATTGTATTAAGCAGATCTATCAATAGTATAATGAATGTTTTGTTCAGATTGTTGTAAGGTTGGGCAGGGTTTTTTTTGTCCTTAAACATTAAAACTAGGTAAAGCCTAAAACCCTCTAGCAAGAGTCACCAAAATCCTTTCTGAGACTAAAATATTAACAGGGTGAAAAACAAGGCTTTAAGTCTGAATATACAGAAATTATTACCCAGTCCTGTACAGCTGATTCGTGCCCACACATTTCTATTGATATCAGTGGGATTTCATGGATCTGAGTAAATCAAGTATACAGACCAATGATTTTGTATTGACATACCAAAAACCAGCTAAATTTAAAGTTAATGCTGACTGAAACAAGAGCCTCTTTTCCAATGTTATGGGTAGAAAAGGTGCCATATGCCGTGGGAGGGTGTGTAGTATTTGTGCTGATGATTTTCCTCCTGGCCTACCTATGCTCATGGACATCATGTGCCCAGCAAACATACAGCCCCATTAAAGTTTATGAGAGGGCACCCGCCCTCTGCTAAACACCACCTCATTGGCATAGGAAGGTTTTCTGAAAAGGAAGCTGAAGGTTTTCTCAGAGTACACAGAGTGTGGCAGTGGATGTAGGGCAAACAACGCTATGCAGACATGGCCTAGGTTGTCTGCAGGTGGCCAGTAAGGAGCCTGCTTGGCTCCTACAGCAGGAAGGGTTGATGAGGTACTGTGGGGATATTTCACGTCTGCGTTCTTCTGCGAAGTGTTCAAGACAGACACAAGAATTGGTTGCAAACCAAATGCCATTTTCCTACTGGAAACTTGAGAGAATGTTTTTTCTAAGTGTTTTTAGTAAGGATCCCAGTTGACCAGGAAAGCCAGTGGCATCCTGGTGTGTAGCAGTATTAGTGTGGTGAGAAGGACGAGGGCAGGGATTTCCCCCTGTACTCAGCACTGGTGAGGCCATGTCTGGAGTCCTTTGTCCAGTTCAGGNCCTTATCACTCCCTCTAACTGCCTGAGAGGAGGCTGTAGCCAAGTGGGGCTTGTCCCTTTCTCCCAGGCAGGGAGTGCCAGGACAAGAGGAAAAGGCTTCAAGCTTCACCAGAAGAGGATCTGATTGGATATTAGGAAAAACAGGCTGCCCAAGGAAGTGGCTGAGTGATCATTCCTGGAGGTATTTAAAAGACATGTAGGTGTGGCACTTAGGGATATGGTCAAGTGGACTTGGCAGTGCTGGGTTTAACTGTTGGACTTGTTGACCTCATAGGTCTTTTTCAACCTAAACAATTTCATGATTCTATAACTTTTTTATCAGTATCCCATAGAATCCCTGGAAACCTTCATTTTTGGGGTAAGATCACATCCTTAAGTTCTTTCTTTTAGAACCTTCTCTCCTACTCTAGTGCCAGCCTCTCCAGTCAGGGTGCAGATCTGTCTTGCATGGGCCACCAAAGCCTTCTTTTACTCCTTTGAAACTAGGCACTCTCAAAATCCTGGGACACTAGAGGTTTTGGCTGTACACATGAAGTTCTTGAGGCAGTTTCCTAAGCAGAAAGCCATTGTGAAATGGCCCATGTGATCCCACAGACAATACTTATCACTCATATGATTACCTCTTGCTGACCAAATCGGAATGATTTTCTCTAAGAAAATTTTCTCCCCACTTTATTTTAAAGCAGCAAGCAGTGACAAAGCTTCCTATATTGTGAATATGTTCCACATATTCTAACAAGAATTGAAATACAAGCCTGTGAAGCTTGCTTTTGTCTTGAGTAAATAGTTATTTTAATTGCGCAGTGCGTCCTGACTCCAGTTCTCTCCTTTCTGCTCATGCTGATCCGTTACTCCATAGCTGGCAGGTTTGTCTGAACACAGGCATGATGACTGTGCTCTTTGGTCAGAAGCTGAAGTCAAATTGGTACAGTGATAACAATGTAAAAATAATAAAAATAAAAGGAGGAAATGCAGATGATCAAGTTTTTTGGGTGTGAGTGGGGAAGGTAATGACGGCTAAAGAAGACTACATTAATAATTCTCCATAATACTCGCAAAAGTATCTTGCCAAGATATTAATTTTAATCTATACAAGTTGAACAATTGCTGCAGGGTGCATTTAACTTTTCACCTCTTATGGAGCAGCCCATTCTGGGAGTTAAAGATCTCCCTGCTTGTCCCTTCTGTGAAATCTTGCTCCATTTCATCTGTGCAGTGCATTATGTACTCTGCTGGGAAAAAAGTAAAAAAAAGGGGGAGAAAAAAGTCACTGTTAATATTGTAAGTTGTTTTCTTTTCTGAAAGCAACTAATTCTGAAAGGGAATCTTTGCTCCTTTCATGATTCAATGTGTTTTATGAATCCTGTCCTCTCAACAGAGCATTCAGGCTTCAACAAAGGAGCTGAAGCTCTCACCAAACAAGGGCAACTTGTTTTAAAGCCTTCTCTGTCTTGGAGAAGTGTATCTCTTGTGACTGCCAGAAGATACGCCTAATTGGGTTAACCACTGTCTTGTTATTATTGCAAACTGCACATCCTGATAATAAGACTGGCCGAGATAAGCCAGTCTGCTGAACAGGCATAACACTGTGAAATCCCACTCTGGTAGAGATTATAGCAAAGCAGGGCATTCTTTCAAATGAAAGTCTCCAGATGGAATATTGGCAACGGTAGAGAATTTGGCTGGCAATACCCAAGATCATCAGCATCATATGACATTGTTTTCTGCCTTTCTCAAGGGCTCCTGAAAGTGGCTGTCAATCTTGTCTTGAGAGGTGAGGCAAGTAGTTGCCACCAGCATCTGGAAGATTAGGATCTGCCAATGACAAGCCACTTTACTTGCCTTTCAGGCTGACCAAAGTGCAGACACCATGCAGACACCCAAGTTCCTGTGGCCCAAAATACTGCACAGATTTTGGGTTAGGATTAGCATTGCTCTGGCTGCACATTTTGGGGAGCTGATCCTTGTTTCTCCTTTCTCTCTCAACCCTTATTTGGGCTGAGCATTCAGAATTGCTTTGCTACCATTAGAGATGGTCAGGGAGGAGATCAAGCTTCCGAGAGAGCTCATTCAGGTTTGTTTGAGCAAAAAACCAAAACCCAAATCCTTAATAGTTTTACCACTGCCTGCAAGGATCTGGCTACTCTTGAAGTGGTGGGTCTAGCAGAGTACAGGCTAGATGGACTGCAGCATGGTACACCTGCACCTCCCATGTGCAGAGTTCCTCACTGTCCTTTTGATGCCTTCCATCCTGTCTGTGACATTGGGATGCCTGGAGTAGAGTGTGAAGGTGATGGAGAACTGTTTTATGCCCCTGGTGGTTTCAGCTTCTTGACATCAGCCATACAGGAGGTTAACACAGCTGGCAAAATTTTGCATTAGTTCACAGCTCCCTATGGTTTAGCTGCCTGAGGCAGCTGCTAGTCCTTGTGTCCAGAAAGTCCTGTCCATGCTGCTGTCCATACATCTTATTTGCTTTGTGCAATAGTTCTGCTGCAGTTAGACCCACCTGTGATCACAAACATCTAAACTACTCTCCCCCTCAGGCACCAGATTCTGGGTGCTAAAATACCTCTGGACCATCTGTGAGCAAGCAAACTTCTAGCTGGTAATCAAGGACTTCTTTCCTTACAAGATATCATTGTAAAAGATTAAATTCCCACTTGCTCTGCTGCAGCAGGAGGACTCCAGCCCATTGCATTTTTCATGCATTAAACCAGTGATAAACCAAATATACTTTGGTATATGAAAACCTGTGACTGGGAATGTTCTTGCTGCTCCCTGGGACCAATGATTTGGCAGGGAATAAATTCAGATCATTCTCTTTCCAGGGAACAGGGGATTTTACTCTTCTGTCTTTATTTAGACAGAACACAAAAAAAAATTCCAAGATATAGGTGGAGATAAACTGCTGAGTAAATAAAAGATAGGAAAGACATTGGGAGAAGGCACTGCTTGGCTGGGAAGTTGAAACAGATGGGTGAGACAACTGGCAGTGTGGTTGGGTGTGCACATAGGTGTGCTCATTTATGTTACACATATGTAGGTTCTTGGCTTTATCCATTAACCCATAAATAAGTCAGAGATTTTGCTTGTGCTGTGTGCAGACATTGTGCCTGCTGTCTTGTTGTCATCTAGCCTGTGAGAGGTTTATTGTGGGCCATGAGGACCTAAGTAGGGATGATCAGGGCTTGTTCAAGAGTGAATATGGCCAATGTGGTGTGCAATGCAGCATCACGGCTGCCAGCATGGTTAAGGGCAGTGGGTGCTTGGATGCACTCTGACTTCAGTAATGGTGTCTGAAATGAGGAAAGATTAATTACTTCCACAGCTTGAACATATTAGTTTACTGCTGAGGCACTGTTGATTTGCTGGTGTAAGAGAGCTGTGCTCTTTCTATGAAGTGTGACAGTGTGTAGTGTGGAAGACTGCACACAAACAGCAACGCCTCCTTCTGCACCTGCCTGGCACATTTCTCAGCTGGAGCTGGAGCCCTGGCACTTAGCAGCACCCAAGGAAGAAACGTGCCCAAGCAACATGCAAATGGCATCTTGCAAGCATGAAAAAGTCATTTGTGACATTGAATGGGCAAACTTCTGTCTGCTGGATAGACCCGTTCTGATCCAGGGGGTATATTGCTTCTTTTTGTGAACATGCTGCTCATATATCAATAGGAATGGCATGTTTTTGCACCAAGAGAGTAGCATATGATTCTGACCGATGAGATCTAAATATTTGGGGCTGAAAATGTATGTAAGCCTCTTTTGCTGCCCTCCAACCCTTGCCTTTCACTCCCTCTCCAGCTCTAGTTTAACAGCTGCCTTAGAAATTTACCACTTGGGCTCTCTGTTGTTACTGCAATCACAGTTAGCTGAATTTTTTCTGTGGAGGGTGGTAGGAGTCTCATTACAAATTTCCATGGCTATTTTTAAACTGCATGAATTGCCAATAACTTAAGAGCTGCTGATTTCTGAGTTGCTGACTGGTCTGCTTGTTACTAAGCAGGAACACAAACGGCCAGAGTTTTTCCAATTCTGTTCTTCATTCTCTTATCCTCCGATGTGAACTAGGGCCCACACCATAACTTGATTTAATTTGAAGCGGCCGGTACATTAGGGCTGAAAACCTGACCACTGAGTCAATTACATTCAGAAGATTTTAAAATCATGCTTTGGCCTGGAACTAACCTTCACAATTGCTTCATGCCACACACTGGCAAGATTTAGCAAGCAATGAGAGTAAACATAATCCATTTTTTTAAAGATTAGATATGCTTCTTAGGGGAATTGAGGTGAGATTCTGATCTGAAGAGAATCTAGTCTATCTCAATGGGTTTTCATGGCATCCTTCTGAAATTATTTGTCTAAAATTTGTTTGTTTGTTTTTGTTTTGTTCTGTTTTGTTTTGAGATGTATTTTAGGCTCGCACTGTGAACACTTTCTTGTTCACAGAAAGTGCAACTCATCTCAGCACAGGAGGTCTGTGCAAATGCACTGGGCCATGAGAAAAGGCTTGAGAGGGAGCAAGTCTTTCTTTGCACAAGGTGAATTAGACAAAAGAATAGTGGAAATAATGAAGAAAACATTCTTATAAATTGGGAGAAACCTGTGTTATTTGACCATATTCTAATTTATCTTACCTTATCTTGATGTCACTAAGAATATATGATACACATTTCTAGTTTTGAAAAATGTTTTGCACTTCTTGAAAAAAACAAGGTTGTTGAAACCACTGTAAAAGATAAAACAAAGCCAACATAAAATTAATGTCAAAGCAGTACTTTTTTACACAGGACATGGAGAGAACTTGTTGCCCCAGGATGTTTATGGTCCAGGTGCATAAAAGGTAAAGAAAAGCAAGCCCCCTATTAAGGTACGAGAAGTTTCCTGCGTGTTTCCTAATGGCCTGGATATGATCTCTGGCTCAGGAAGTCATGGCTGGACTGTGGGGAAAAAGCTCAAAAAGAATAATGTTTCCCCTTGACAGCTGTCAATAGCCAGTGGCAGATAGGATACTGTGATAGGTATAACTCTATTAGAAGTATGAATACTTTATATTCTCATGAAAAAAAAGGTGGAAGTTCTGATGGTAGGATGGTCTTCCTTTATGCCTTGTGGTGAACTTTAATAGTACCAGAGCTAAGTAATTTATTTTTAAAACATTATTACACCTGTTTTTGAATATTTAAAATTAATTTTCAGTACAAATACAGCAATGATTTTTACAATAACACAAAATTATTCTAGTTATCAAACTTGAAAATCAAAAAGCACATTCATGGTTGTGTTTCTTAACCAGTTTGAAGTAATTTTTTCCTGCAAAAGAATAAGGAGAGTTTTCTTTCTTTGTTTGCTTGTGTTTGTGTTTTTCTTAAGGAAACTCTTAAAACTTTGAAAACTTTTGGGATGCTGGTCAGAAAGTCACTAAATGCGCAGGTAGTTTTATTCCACAAATACGCCATGCCATGACCTCTTTGAAGAGAGTCCTTGCATGTCAGTGTGGATTAGCCCAAACTCTGTGTTATCCTGATATTAGTATCATAAAGAACAATATTTCTTCTCTCTCCCTCTAACGACCTATCTAGACATATTTCCCCTGGACCCAAAATTGCACCCTCCTCTTTAGCTTCTGCAGGAGTTGGACATCTGTAAAAACTTAAGTGGGGAGATATTAGAGTTGAATGGCCTTTTACCTGAAGAAGTGAAGAGATGATTTTCCTAAGTGATTTTTAGTCTGGCACAATTCCTTCTAAGAGATGGGGATCCTTTTAAGTGCTGGCATAGTTAAATTCCCTTTAGCATGAGTCTTTAGGAGAGATTTCCAAAAGTAAGTGTAAAATTATACTATTGCCTCATTGGCAGATGAATAAAAGTAAGTTAGCTTGGCATCCTTTTCTCTTTTTCAACAATCTTTGCTGAACTTAATTACCTGTAAGTTATACAACCCCAGGGAAGGTTGAACAATAGAGAGAAAACAAGGCAATATACATACACTTGTCTGTTAGCAATCACAATAGTGATCAGGCAGCCTGATTAATTTTGACTTGGCATCAGGAAGCAGCTTGTGTTCTAAATTCTCCAGTTTGTTTTCAACTTGTCTCTGTGACTCAGACCTACTGCATAGCTTTTCCATTCAGACATCAACAATAAAGACTGAATAATCAATAATCCTTCTTCAGGTCTGGGGAGGGCAAAGAATAAGCAGCGCATGCCACACTCAACACTGCATGGAGATGATTGGAGAAGGACCATCTCCAGATTTAAAAGACAAGAAAATGTGCTGATTGGGGGCATGGTTTAGTGGTGGACTTGGCAGTGCTGGGCTAACCATTGGATTCAATGGCCTTAGAGGTCTTCTCCAACCTAAAATATTCTATTATTCTAATGATGGTGGGCAGTAGCATGGCTGTCACTGATGACATGGATTGGGGCACAGCATGAGACAGAAGCTGATTTGCTGGCTCCTTGTTGCTCCCAAAATACCATCCTTTCTGCATGAGGTCTCCCAAACTCTAGTGGAGGAATATATCTGCCCCCACCACTAGGATAAATTCTCTCCAGTTTTGCTGTACCCATTCCCTGCTGAATCAGAGCTGTGGGAATTGCCACAGTATTTTACATTTACCATAAAACCTGAAAAGGGCATTGGTCTGATTTCCAGGTCTGAAATATTCAGTTCTAAACAAAAGAGCATTAAACATTCACAGAGACCGTGATGGTGTGACTGTAATTCTGGCTGCCCTTTGGCCAGAGCACAGCATCACCCAGCAGGCATCTACTGATGAGCTCTGTGCACTGCAGTCCTTCCTTTTCCTCCATGCAGTCTCTTCTGGTGGCACCTGTCAGCGCTAGGACTGTGCTTCTCTAGGAAGTTCTTGTTTCTGAGCCTTCAGCCTCACCTCACCACTGCAGGAAGACACTGGGCACTGGAAGAGTTTGGGTGAAAAAAAAAAAAAGAACAAAAAAATAAAATCACTGCTTTGAAGAGTTGTCAATGATGAGGCACATGCTCAGCTCTACCTCAGCAGGTCAGTCCAGTGGTTTGCACCTGGAGAATAAGCCCTCACCTCCCTGCTGTACATCATGCCCCAGGAGGTGATGGTGTTGCAGTTTGTGGCTGCTCATCTGAGGTACCTGTCATGTGGGGGACCTGCCTCAAGGTGGGGAGTTTTTTTTAATCTTTTAACTCTATGAAGCATCTCAGCTCTTACATTGTCAAGAAGGCCACACTTTTTTCTGTGAGTCTCAAAATCAGCAGACCAGGTAGAGCTGAGAAGGGAGGCCAAGGATTTGGCATTGTAGGAAGCCCAGATGCTGCGATGGCTGGGGTTCACTCCAGCACAATCAGCTACTGCTGGCACACCCTGCGCTGCCTCTCTCTGTTTTATATTCAAGTCATGTACACCAGCAGCAATTTGGCATTGTCTTTGCTCCCAGTAGTAGCCAGGTCTGTGGTCCCCCTGCTCCTGCAGCACCCAAGGCAGGTGGATGCCTTTTGCTGGGAGTAGAGGCATCCTCAAAAATCTGGTTTCCTTCCAGGATGGGCCCCTTTTCATTGACATGAGGGCATTGTGCCCTTGACCAACATTTATTTTAAAATTTGTTTAAAGAAACTAACCATGTTCTTCATGGCTAGCTGGCCCCTGGCTCCCCTCCAAAAAAAAGTGGTGGGACAAAAGCAGTGTTGATGAGTTGCTTCCTCTACATCCCTAAAGATCTTGTCTCTTTGATAAATGAGCTCCTTGCAGCAGATGGTGGAAAAATGAACTTTGATAGAGTGTGAGGAGGAGTGGAGTGAGTAGCCAGAGATGAAAACGTGGAGCTCAAAAAGAATATATGTATGTACTATTGAAATAAAGGTGAGACTGCTTATGGAAACAGCTATGGAAACCCAGCATGAATGTGGTGAACAGGATGCTGGGCCTGCCATTTCTCCATGCCAGCCTGGGAGAACATGAAATCTGGAGCAACAGTGTTGCAGGAAGCCTGCTGGGGTCTGTGGGCTAATGCAAAACATCTTCACTCATTGGTGTCATTACTGTTTGCTGCACTTGAAGATCAAGTGTCCTGAATCATCACAGAGGAGAGCCTTGACACTGACAACTTTATTCTTGTGGTTTGTTGTGCATAGTACCACACCCACTGACTGAATTGATGCCAGGTTGACTTCAGTGGGACGTCCTTCCTTTTTCAGGAGCATGGGTATGTTGGCTGTTCTGATGAGGCAGCCAGGGGAGAGTTAGTCCAGCACCTCTACCTGATGAGTAGGCTGCTTCAGGATACAGAAGGCGAGGGACTGGTCCTGGTTTTCTGTGTGTTTGTATCTTGCTGATGCTTCTTTTCTTTAGTTCTACCTTCTCTTTAAGTGTGATCATCCTAAGCAGTCGTGAACACAAATAACATGACAATATTACATAGTTTGCTGTGAAATTACCACAACAGAAAGCACTCTGTAGACTTTCTTTACTTATTAAAAATGGTGCTTTGTGTAAATTTAAGTAATTTTGAGAGTTTGTAATTGTTTTCCTCCTCTTCCATTTCTTCTTTAAGAAATCTAGAGGTAAACAGGTATCTTTATTTTTGACTGTGGAATACAGTACTTGCAATATCCCAAAGTATTGCAATGACCTGTGGGCACTCTGGGAGGCACAGGAATGCCAACTTGCTTATGTCATATTTCAACACCAAGTCTCCTTAAACTTGTCCCTTCAGAACACAAACTGAAAGCTTGATCTTATGTACAGCCAGAGGCCAGTGTTTGAAGCACACAGACAGCCTACAGCTGTCAGGACACCTGGAAATTACTGGCCTGTCAGCCTGACCTCTGTACCTGGGAAGACCAGAACAGATCCTCCTAGAAGCTGTGCTAAGGCACCTAGAGGACAGGGAGGTGATTTTGGACAGCCAGCATGTCCACACCAAGGGCAAGTCCTGCCTGACTAGGCCTAGTGGCCTTCAAGGACAGGGTGATACACCAGTGCACAAGGAAGGGCCTAGAGATGTCATTTATCAAATAAGGCCTTGATTTGTTATGTGGACTGTTAGATGGATAAGAAGCTGGCTGAGTGATTGCATCCAGAGGGTAATGGTCAGTGGCTCAGAGTCCCTCTTGATGGACATCAGTGACCTTCAGGGCTCTGCATGTTGAGCAGTACTGTAATATACTTAGCAGTAAGTAATATGCTTATTAATGACATGGAGCAATCAAGCGCACCCTCAGCCAATTTACAGATGGACTTTTTACAAGAAGATGTAGTGACAGGACAAGGCAGAATTGCTTCAAACTGAACAAGAGTAGGTTTAGATCAGATATTAGGAAAAAAATCTTTACTGTGAGGGTGGTGAGGCACTGGAACACCTTGCCCAGAGAAGTTGTGGATGCCCCATCTGTGGTAGTGTTCAAGGCCAGGCTGGATGGAGCTCTGGGCTACTCGGACTAGTGGAAGGTGTCGCTGTTCATGGCCGTGGCCTTGGAACTATATGATCTTTAAGGTCCCCTCCAACCCAAAATATTATATGATCCTATGATATCACTCTATCTTGGTACCCTCCTTTCCCAGGCAGGCAATTGACAGGCTGCTCTAGACGTCCTGAGGTGTTTTCCTTTGGATTCAAAGATGGGTGTAGAGCTATACCTATTTCAACTAGATACATTTTTTTGGGTACTACCTTAAAATGGGCCTTCAAGTGGAATTCTATTTAATCTGCTGGAGCCTATTTTTCTTATGTTGTGAGTCTATTTCTGAAGCAACAGCCATGAGTAGTCATAGCATGATATGGAACAAACAGCAGAGGGCACTGAAAAGTACTTTAAAGGGTTGAAAAAATATCATTAAATAGAATGAGATATCCATGAATAACAATGAATGTGTCTTGGACTATTTTTCATTTCCCATTTCATAAAATGAACATGAATTTTCAGTGATTTCTTTCATTCTGCTCTTAGACGTTATTCAAAATTCCCTGTTAAATCCCTTAGGCCCTCAAAAGTCCTTACAAGTCATCACTCAACCATTGTACCTTCCTTATTTGCCAAAATGACACCTTTTTACAGATCTCAGCTCATTGTGCTGTTTGTGCTGTTCACAACATGTCAGTTTTGAAGCACCCATAAATGCTGCAGGCTGTGTATAGTCATTGTACAAATCAAAACAAAATGGTATTAATCGAATTTAAAATCTAATTTAGCATATGTCCTGGAGAAAAATGTAAGCTTTTGCAAGATTGGTAGGACTGAAAGGTTTGGGATCACATGTGGCTCACAGCTCTGATTGTGCTCAGAACTTTGTTGGGCTTCACTGGGCTGAAGGAGTGTTCTCTTTTATGGGTGGAAATCTCACGCTTTGGGATGTGGCCAGGAAGGACAGTCAGTGCATTAAGCTGTGGCTGGACATTGGAAACAGTATGTCTGTCTACGAGTGTGCCTGCTCTGGCTCCCCACCAATGAGTGTAGGTGTCCCCATTTGCAGTGATCTGCTCTTTCCAGACAATTGCAAAAAAACCATGGCTGAGGCTGAGCAAATTGTCCTGTTCTGGGGATTTCTGACACCTCAATTTTATTAGCAATGAGAGGGAAAAATGTGTTATCTTCTCAAATGACATAAAGCATTTGGGTTAATTTGAAAAATGTTCAAACCTCCACCTTTTCTTATCTTGCAGCTTTCTGCCCATATTTCACTGTCTGCATTGTGCAGACACACTAGAATTAAAAGAGAAAAATAATTGATTAGTGTAACAGCATGGACCTTACTTAAATTCAGGTGACTGAAAACTAAGTAGGAAACTGTGTTTGAGGTACTTGTGGTTTTGCCTAAACTGAGTGGCAAATGAGAGACTGCAGATCAGAGGGGCCAGGACTTCATCACAATGGGTTTCATGGTGCAAATCAGTTTTGTGACATTTGTTCCTCTCTCTGCTGGAAGTTGGAGATGTGGTCCACTCTCCTCAGGGACAGAGCTGAGTAATAAAGAAAGAAAAAAGAAAAACTGAAGACATGCTGAAGTCACCGCAGCAGGCTGGAATTCCATGCAGCTCTGCAAGGGCGCCCATGATGTCTCCAGCTGTGGTGTGGGCAAGGCAGGATGGATACTGAGGACATCAGCCTCCCTGGATATAAGCCACCTTCCACATTAGGAGGAAACACTGAAGTCCACAGGAATGTGACCCTTCTTGCTCTCAATGCACCTAGGATTACCCCCAAGGAGCCAAATTCGTGTACAGCCTTGAGTTTTCAGAATGCCATCTGTAACCAAGGTTACAAAAAAATCCTTTTCTATTAAAAGATAGAAATGTAGCTTATGACCTTTTCCTTTCCCGAGAAGAGCAAGCTGAGTTATTAATTTTAAGTGCAAATACTCCTCATCTACTGTTAATTGGGGACTGGGACAAAGAAAGCAAATGTGGGAGGCACCAGAGCCTGTGTTCAGCCAGGGCAAAGCCACTCATTTCTCACAGATGAGGAAGAAGGTAGAAATGAACTTGCTTTTGATGTCTAGATGTTGAGAAGAGTTCAAGACAACAAAGATTGTTAAAATAAATAATCTCAACCCCTTGGTACTGATTTTAGTGGTGATATTTCCTGTGTTTTTCAGCCTGGAAATGATCCATAAAGTCAACATGACTTTGTCTTTTATTATAAACAAGCTCTTTTATTCTTTTATGAGCAGGTAGAGATAAATATTAACAAACATATCTTTCTGTTAAAGAGATTATTACCAATAGGTCTGGAGTCTTGTGTTAGTAGCATTGTAGTTGCAAATTACAAAGGAAAAGCCCCCACAAATCAGAAGTAGGTAATAATTTCTTCCAGCATTTACATGAAAGAGGATTAATTCTGCCACTTGAACACAGTGCAAGAACTACAGACCAGCTGCAGGAAACAGTCTCTTTTTTAGTTCTTTTTAGAGTGTTACAGTTTTACCATTTCATTTTCTAAATTCTCAAGAACATATTAAATCTCATTAAGAATATAATCATCAGTTCCGGAAGTTGCAGTTTTTAATACTCAACTTTTAGGTAGATAGAGCCCGATTTTTACAGATCCTTCTGTACTGTATTTTGGACTTGAGTCTGAGCTCACTGGCTGAGACAGAAGACACACAGTTGTGGATGCTAGAAGACTGGGGGAGAATGGATGGAAAGAATTTGAAGAAGTTTAGGAACTCACCATCTGTTGGCACAGCCCTAGGTGTGCTTATGTCTGGTTTGGTGCACCCAACTGCAATTTGATGCATTACTCTCTGGGAAGGACTATGCCCCAGGGCATAGTGGTCTCGGTCAGACCTATGCCATGTCCAGCAATATGAGGCACCCAAAGCAAAAGGTCAGGAATACGCTTCCTTGTGCACTTCCTTTAAGGAGTGTTCAAGCATTTTAACTGAAATCTCATTTTGATCTTTATCATCAACATCTTCATCTTGGTGAGGGCTGTTGGGGAATTGGAGCTGACCACAGTGATGGTGCTGCAGTTCTGCTACATGTCTCCGTAAAATGGTCTCAGGAAACGGTGTCTGTTGCCAGCTGGATGCCTACCACCAATGTAGGCAATGCTAGTAGAGAAAGGCAAATTAAGTATTTACAAAATTAAAGTAGATATTAAACTTATTATTGCATGAGTCTTTGAGAATTAACTGTGACACAAATGCAGAGATAAGACTAAGTTGCTTCAAGAGATGGCTGGGTTCTCAGGACTCTGGACTTCTTTCACCCTGGTGTAGACATGGAACGAATACCACTTGGGAGATGAAACCAGCTCTGGGTAGATCAAAATGGAGTCAGACAGTACCTAAGAAAGCTCCCCAGATCTGCTCATATCAAAATACTGGCAAAAGGAAATTTTTCAAATGGGGCACAGCTCTTCAAACTCACTAAAATATTTTCCTATGTCATTTCAAGACCAGCAGGTCTCCATTTCCAGTGTGTTGCAGTAGGAGTTAGGGACAAATTTTTTGTTCGGGCCTGAGCCATAGGAGTCTAAAAGCCCCCGATGTTTGTTTCAAATGAAATGAAATAATCTTAAATATTTGACAAGGTATTGAAAACAAAGGATAGATGCTTATTTCCGTTGAATACTTATGTACAAGGGTTCGATGTTTCCACAATTGTAAAGAATGAACCAACAGATCCTCAAGCTAGCAAAAAAAAAAAAAAATCAAGGTGAAAGAATGTCTAAATTCCCCTGGAATATTCTTATTTCAATGCTTCCAGTCATTTTCCAAAGGACCTAGGAATTATTTAAGAATTCCTGCTTCTGACAAGGCTGGATTCTCCCCTCAACTGAGTTGTGCTCTTTGGAAAAATAACAACAACAACAACAACAAAAACGAGATTAAATGGGGATGTTTTAATGCTTTTGTGGACAAGAGGAAACTAGGCCAGTGTGAGATTGCTGGTCTGCTTTACATTGAACTCTGAAGTATTTCTGTTCCCCTGTGATGGCTGTGCATCGCTGTAATGAATATTCTCTCTCTGGGCTGAGAGGCAGTTCTTGTTCCTCAAGAATTCCATTCTACAGGAAAATAATTTTTTTTCCTCATTGCTATCTCCGTCATCTAGGTAGTGAAATGAGATATTTTAAGCAGCTGTCTTGAACCAATAACCAATTGCCCCAAGCTTTCTCTAGTCTAGGGAAAGCCATATTAATCTTTGCGAAATATTTGTGAGTAATTATTTATTCCAGAACATGTTGCATTACAGCTTGTTGCAATACATTTTCAATCCAGGAAAAAAACCCAAACAAACATACCAAAAAACAAAAACAAAACAAAAAAAAAAAACACCAAACAAAACAAAAAGAAAAACCAAACCAAGCAAAAAAAAAAAAAAAAAAAAAAAAAAAAAAAAAAAAAAAAACCCAAAAAAAAAAAAAAAAAAAAACAAACAAAAAAAAAAAAAAAAAAAAAAAACAAACCCATGAGAAGACGTTTCAGCACCTTAGTCCTACCTTTTTTCTTGGTCAACATCAAAATTCAAAAGGTTGTCATTTACTACAAAATGAAGTACTTTTCATATTTAATTTTGAAAATGTTAAGAAAGTCTTCACATGAAATATATTTTTTGGAAAAGGACCCTGTATCTTATTTTGATTAGGCCAAGACATCTTGGTTTGATTCTTTTATTTCTTAACTTTTAGGCAAAAACATAACACAACATAAATCATATGGGAACTATCACAAAAAAGGCATCACTATTTTCCCACTGAAAACTATAGCAAATGACCAAATAATTTCTTTACTGACTTTTTTATTTTATCTGATCAGTGTTTTCTGAAGGAAAAGAAGATCAACTGGAAAATCTCCAGCCAGGGTTAATAGAAAAAATGTTTGAGCTGCTGTGTCCATCTCCTTTGAGGCCCGCAGTCTGCTTATTTATCATCAGGATGTATGACAACGAATATGTCCTTATGTAAGTCAACTATCTCAACTATTTTGATGTCAGCAAAGTTTATTTAGTACAGACATGAAATCCAAAGCTATCAGAAACTAATCAGAATAGAGCCCTGCACAGGCTATAGTGACTGTGATAGAATAGAGCCCTGCACAGGCTATAGTGACTGTGATAAACATTGCCAGCCTGTTTTTTTTTACAAAACTGGCTACAAAGCTTTTGCTAAATGAAGAAACCTTTAATAGAACAGTACAATGGGGTTTCCTGGGCAGCCAGTTGCAGACACTCCCTGCAGCTGGGAATTCTCAGACACATCTGGATGGACTGGACAGCAAATCTCTGCCTGGCCTCAGACAGCTTTTCAGGGCTCTCTTCCTAATGCTGTGGGAGATGGTGAGTATATACACTCTCCCTGGTTGTGATGAAGTGTCAGCGCACTTCATTAGCTCCAGGCATAAATTGCATGGTGGTAGATAACCAAACTGTGCCCTATCAGTAAACCACAGAATCACCGAATAGCTAAGGTTTGAAGGGACCACAGCAGGTCATCTGGTTCAACCTCTCTGCTCAGGCAGAACCACCTGATTTGGTTACCCTTGTGCCAGGGAATACATGCATAGACTAAGAGCCTATTGTTGCTGACTGTTTGGTTTAAACTGAAATTGAATTTTGACCTGTAAAATGATAAAATGCTGTTTCAATCAATGTAGATTCAGGTGTGTTTAATAACATGGAAATAGCACCTTTGCATCAGTTTCAATTTCAGAGCAAGAAAGTGAAAGACCTGTCCCAGCAACAAAGCTCGCTTTGAGAAGGATGTTGTATCTGCTGCTGAATCACACCCTATGCCCATTTTTAATCACCCCTGTATAGTGTTAGTGCAGATATAATGTAGTGACACTGCTTCCCACTAGAGTAGTAACACCTTTCTTCACTGGAGCAGTGCCTGTGCTGGCAGCATCTTGAGCCCACAAGCCAGGGACTGGGCAGATTTCAGGGCACTGTTTGCCATCATGCTGAAAGTACCTCTGAGGACTGAACTGAGGGAAAGCCAGGCAGCCCTGCAGGTCTGAGTGCTGGGTCTGTGCCCCACCAGCTCAGCCTGCAACTCAAATCTCATACAGACAATGTGTGAAGTTGCAAAGCACTTTTCTACCCGGTGTCACAGGCATAGAGCATAGTGGTAGCATGTCCTGCATCAGCCTCACATGGCTGTGGGGCAGATCAGTCCTGAGCTGGTGTCAAGCTTGCAAGGGCAAAATACTCTTTCACAGATATTTTTTTAACAAACGTGTGTGGGTAAAATAATTATGTACCAGTTCAGAGCTCCATGGGCCTGTAAGGGTGATTGATCTGAGGTAAGGGGCTAGCAAAATAGGTTTAGTGTCACAAACTTCAGGGTCAGTCACTGCTGCTTATTCCTAGGCAGACACAACCACAATTGCCTTCAGATCTCAGCACTTAAAATTGTTTGGTCACATTATTATGTGATCACAAAGCATGAAAGGCAATTATTTCTTTATACATATATATAAACACACACACATTATATATATATATGTATATGAAATCCCTTTATCTAGGGACAATCAGCTTTTTGCTTCCTACTATATCAGTGTACTAGTTTGCATGACTGAGTAAAAAAAGCCATTTTTATTTTTGGAGGCAGAACCATACCAAGTACTTAGAGCTATAACTGAAGGAGGATGATAAGATCAGGAATGCTTGTCCATGCCAATGCCTTGGTCTTGTGCTGACAGCTTTATACTCAGACCTGATGTCCCAGTTGTTTGCCCATGACCATCTGATGGTGGGCAGGATTGTAAGGCTGCCTCATGCTTACAAACAGGAAACTCTCCTCCTAAATCAGACCGTTGTGGTGTGGCAGCAAGTGGTCCCACCACATCAGTCTCTAATATATGTCTGTAGTGGGTTGTATGTGGTTTTTTGGATTTATTATGCCATTTCATTATCTTTCTCAATTCTGCCCTTCTTTAACTTGCTCCCATATTCAGGGATGGACTTCAGGGGTGAAATAAATAAAATTCATATTAATTAAGGCTGTATGTCAGGCTTTCCACTGCAAGACTAGAAATGAATTACATGAAAGAACAGTGTGAATAGCAGCACTGCCGATGTACACTGAGTAATTTTCTAACATCCAAGCTCTGCTATGCACCCGAACATGAAGCCCTGGAACAGGAGTGCAGCACCAGCTGAGCGTTTGCTTCACATCCCGGAAGGAAGCAAAAATGCAAGAATCATAGACATAGAGAGTGAGCTGTGTGGGTGATTAAGGGCTTCTGTCCCTGGCTCATTTCTGTCAGCTTGTTGTTTAGTTACTGCTGCCCAATGTGGGTCATATAAAACTTGCGCCTGTTGGATTTATGTACACAGCATATTAAAAAGTGCTGATAGCATAAAAAGACTTAGCTATACATGTGTCCTGAGAACATTGTGATATACAGCCTGTGTGCTATCAGCCTCTTAGGGATGACTCACAAGGCAATTGACAATATTGATGACATAATTGGTAGAAAATTATAAGTAGTAAGAGCTTTGGTTTCACAGCTGGTCAAAAAAGATCAAAGCAAATATTTTTCAATTTAAAAATTATACTCTGATATGTTTAGATGAAATATTGAATGCAATTAGGTGAAATGTCTATTTCAGTAAGACTGCCTTTAGAAAAAATGAAAATTAATAGCTTGGAATAATTTTTTACCTTATTGGAACAGAAAATTTTCTTATTTCATTTTTTATTGCTTAGTTTTGAATGAACATTACAAATTGTAAAAGTTCATGTAACTTATATTTTCATGGAATTCAGGTCATCAAAGAAGGGCAATGATCTTGTCTGATATGACTGTGGGTTTTTTGACAGGTAATTGTATTGATACAATAGTTGACATCTGCAAGGCATCCTCCATGACAATTTGATTTAAAACACTTATAAAATTTATGGGAATAGTGATAAAGAGATTAAAGATCACCCTACTGATGTATCTCAAAATGCAATTATCACTGAGAAAGTATTAAAGACTATGCATAGGGCTGATTCTTGTAAGGTTCCACATACACCTGTTCATCATCATACAGTGTTTTGTAATTCACACGCATAGATATTATCTTGTTATGGAGTCATCATCAAATTATAAAGAACAACAAATGATACATGTATTGGCATTCTGAGGAACATATTGGGAAGTTATTGTGCAGATTTAGGTCATTTTTCTTGGAGGATGAGTTATCGTTTTGGATTAAGGCTGGTATGACTTCATGCTTGCAGGAGCGTTTTCTTCTTTAATAAATGGTTGTGTGGATCTGCATCTAAAGCAACACCGTGACTATGTGCACACCTAAGTCTCATGACAGGACGGTGAGGGAAGTTTTAACTTTGACAGCCATTTCCAAAGAATGGCTGTCAACAGGTATAGCCAAGAGTTTTCTGTAGTTTGTAACAGCAGAGTATGACCTGTAAATATAGTTTAATTTTTTAGGGTTTTTTTGCTTGTTTTCACCGAAAAAACCAACTAAGCAACCAACCCAACAAAAAAACCCAAACAAAAAAACCAATCAACCAACCAATCAAAAAAACCCACCAAAAAAAACCCCAAACCAAACCAAAACCCAAAACATCAAAAAAAACCAAAGCTGGAATTATCTTAACACTGTATATTTTTTGCTGAATATAACATCATTTATAGTGCATGTCATCTCTGACTTTTGCATGACCACATCTGAACATACTCGTGGGGCATGGAATGAAGTTCTGGCTCTTGTAAGGACAGTAATTCAGGTTCAGTCTTGCGATAAGAGCAATTGTAATGACCTACTTTTAACTGGGATGGAGTCATCATTGCAAACCTTGGTGGCATTTCAGTATAGTGAACTCATTTGCACTTGTTGCTTTTACATCTCAAATTGCTCCTGAATATTTGTATGATTATCTTATATTTCCATATATGTATGGAAAATATGCCAGTCAAAAGAAGTGCTCCCTATTCTACAAAGAACTGTTCTTCTGTAATTTCCAAAGAGTGATTGAGGAGTAGCAAACAGACAATCTCTCACTTTTTCCTTCTGTAGAGGTTCCTCATTAAAATGTAGATAACCATGGAATAGCAAACCTCCACTGTAACTGAGACACACGCAGGAGCTTTGCACAACAACTGAGCCGCACACAAGAGTTTTGCACAAGACATACACATGCATAGTTCACCTGCAGTCTCAGCTTCTTCCTGCCATATATTTGTGCATGATTCTCCTCTGCCTTAACATATATAAACTATGATTTATACTTTCTTTATTAGGAGACAAGGACATGAATCTCTGCTTTAATCTTCTTTACCAAGTCACTGCTTCTAGGTAGATTTGAATATATGTCCTCATCAAGATGGCGACAGTAGTACCACTACTGGTACTTGGGCTTTCTCTAATCTAGCCCCTGTCATTGCAGAGCTTGACTAGTTTCATAGTCAGATACTTTCTTGTGAAGTTTGTGGCCCACAACAATGTGTCTTCCAGCAGTCCAGGAATTGGAAACAGTTGTTTGAGATGATAGAGTCATCAGTTGGAACAAAGTGGTTTAATTTCCATCCCAAATCTGACCATGGCTGATGAAGGTTTGAGCAGAATCATCTATGGTGTGTGCATGCTATGGAAAACGACGGAGAACAAGACAGCTTTTAAGATACTCTTTCTTTGTAATGAGCCCTTCAAATCATATGGCTGGAACCAGCAAAATACTGTCTACACAAAGAACACAGTCTTGTTTCTTTTCCCTGAAAGCCTTC
>VXBQ01012596.1:46102-59322 GCA_013400175.1 Phainopepla nitens
TGGAAATTCTACAGAATACATGAATAACTAGACACAAAAAGGGCCACTGTTTCTGGGACACTGAACTTTCTCCTGGACTGAGAGAAAGCAGAGCTTGAAGGGCTTGGTTTGTGCAGAAGATCAGTGAAGGAAGGTATCATCAGGAAAAAGACCTCAGCTGATTGCTTTGAAGAAGACATCACAAATAGGGAGCTGGCATAGGATCAAAAAGTGATATAAGTTCAGTCCAACCAACTTGATCCTGGGACCAGGTTAGTTGGACTGAACTAGTGCAGGTAAAAGTGAGACTTTAGATTATAGCCAATGTTTATCCTAATAATACAGGTGTGTGACCAGTGCTTCCAGGGCCTGAACACCTGGGAAGTTTCCAATGGTTCTCTTGACCAGATTTCCAGAAGGGACAAATGCAGATCCAGAAAAGGCTCATAAGGAAGTCTCCTCTGTGCAGCAATGCACATGTTGCTTCTGAAGGGTTCATGGAGAAAGTCCTGAAGAATCATCAGCCTACTATCGAGTATAATGAGAGGCGAAAATGGCAGCACAGCTACTTAAGTTTAGGACAAGGCTGAGGAATTTGCAAGAGAAACATCTGTGCTTGCACCCATAGCTCTGTCCTGCAAAGCGTTTTGAAGAACACTGTGCTGGTCCACAGACCTAGCGTGTGTTATGTGTCAAGGGTAAATGCAAGGCTGTGAGGAGGCAACAGTGCCATCATCTAGAGTTCTTGTGCAACCAGTTGCACAAGGCGCTCTCACTTCCCTCGAGCTGTACAGCTGCTGCGCAAGAGTAAATCAATAAAACATCATCTCAGACATTTAGACAGTTTGAGGTTGTGATCTGCGCAATCAGGATTCAGACACAGATCTCAGAGCTTGGGAGGAGCAAGGGCATGTGCATCAACAGAGCCACAATAACCAACTATGTTTTCCTCAGCATAAGGGGTGGTTTAAACCATGGAAAGCATCTGACCCCACACATTTGAGGCTAGATGTGTCCATACACATACTGTACTTCAGTTGGTGCAGAAGGACTTCTTCAGCACAGGAGTTCAGCTACGCCTGATATGTCTCCTACCTGGGTAACTCCATGACAGGGGCATCCATAAAAGAGGCCATAAATGAAAGACTGAGTTATAAAACTGTCATTCTGTCACTGCCACATGTCCACGTGGAGACACCAAGGAAAGCTGGGAGACACTTCGTGCATGGAGGATGCCACAGAAATGGGGTTCTCAGCTGCAGCTGGGAAGCAGATATCTGCTGGGTCCCACTAGAATGGAGCAGCAGCTTTGGTGTCCGCTTATAAGGTGGTGTAAGAACTTCCACCTTGTCATAACTGTTACTTCGCTTGAAAAACATATTTGTAATCGGTGACTGTTCTGGAGGAGAGTCAAAAACTGAATGGCAGAGAGGACATCCTCTCAGATGTGCTGCTACACACAACACAAGAGCTTTAACTAGTGACATTTTTTCTTTTTAGTTGTTTCTACAGAGCAGTCCCAGAATACTTCATCAGCTTCATCCCTACTGCACATTTTTGGAACCAGGACTCTGCAATGTGTGTATGTGACCTTCAAAACTTACAGAAAAGAAACCCTCATGCTGTCATGTTGGTTGGGAGTCCAGCCCACCCAATGCAAGCAGCATTATTTGGATCCTGTAGCTTTATATACGAAAATGGAGCAGGCCTATTGAAGTAACCTGACTGTGCTGTTCACGGAGAAATGGAAATGAGTAAATACCTCTGAGGTGGTCCAGGGACTCCTCAGACAAATCCATTCCAGGGTCCATTAGACACTAGATATGGTAGTTCTGTCCTAGTACTTTGTTCTTTCCTCGATCATCCCTAAAGACAGATGTTGGCTAAGAACAGAACTGTCAGGAGGGTCATGATACTCAGTGTGGACCATTGTCATCAAAATAGTGTTGTGGCTTGTCCCCTCCTGTGTGTGTGCTGCTTTGTCTGGCCTCTAACTTGGCCGAGATACCTCAGTTACAATGAAGGTGTCAAACTCTGTATAGTGTGAACAGGATGTGGTCCCTCCTTTCAAAAATGTCGAAGTCTAGTGCAGTGGAAAATGACTAGAAAATAAAAATAAATTTTCCACCAAATGTGATTTTGTATATGTGGGAATTTGCAGATTTGCACAAGCAAAAGCCATTCTGATCTACAGAGTTTGCTTAACCACAACCCCTTGTCAAGGTTATTTGGAGGCTATTGCCATTTTTATTAAAAGAGAGTTGATGAGTAATGGCTGCTATAACTGTCTTGACTGAGGCATTTACCCAATGCTTCATTGTTTCACTAATTTCTTGTTCCATTTAATCTTTGGAGCAAGGCTTGTGCAGATCATGACTTGTACTTGGCACCTTTTATATTTGGTGGAGGGGTTTTTTGTACTGTTATTTTTGTCAACAGCTGTTAACAGCTGTTTGCTAACTATTTTTTCAATCAGGATTCTTAAATTAATCTTAGTCCTTGGTTACTGCTTAAGCTCATGCTACCTGGTTCCCGCCCTCATCCAGTAACAGAAATTATTCTGGCAAGCTATGGTTTTTCAGGTTTTTCAATAAACATGATGCTGGTCTTTCAAGCAAATAATTTCCTCATGTAATTTTACTGTATTTGCTTCTCACATGATACACTGAAGAACAAAAATAACTCTTAATAGATTTTAATCTCCTATTCTAGATATGCTATAAAGTCCAGTTGTAGCCCATTGCTTTTATAAGGACATTCCACAGCTATTAAAGTTTTATGTGAGCTGTCATGAAAATTAAATCTTAAAGTCTGCATAGGCAGAAGAAGCAAATTTTAAACAATGGATTTGAGGGCTTTTTTCCCAGTGTTTTCTTTCCTTTTGGGTTTGCTAAGAAGCAGAATTATTCAGTATGGAAATGCACACTGATCTTCCCTGATCTTCCTCCCTTTTCTTCTCTGTTCATTCCTAAACCTGCCATTGAATTTTGCAAATGGTAAGGAAAATTTGACACTTTAATGGTGTCTTTCTGTGTATATATTGCTCTCAATATCTGATAAAGCTTGGGGTTGAGATTTTAGTTGCTGGAGTTTTGGTGAGGAGTTGCAAACAGGGCAGCAAAACATCAAGACTGGGTCAATTGACACCTCAATATAATTATATTTGAAGTTTGTAGTGTGAAACCTGTTGTGAACAGTTTGGTAACTGGGGGCAGCTGGACAGGTTATCCCTTTGTAATGCTCTGATGTCCAGTAGTTTTGGTGGTTTTGATCATGGGGCTGAACAAAATTCTCCATTCATTTATTACTTGGTTCCAATAGCTTTTCAAACTTGATAATCAGTATGTATCTGATTTTCAAGACAAAAAAGGCAACATCATTTCTAGATGCAATGCATTTTTATCTTGAACATTTTATGTGCAGTAAGGAACAAACTACAGATATGGTCCTGAGAGTACGCTGAATATGCTGAATCAGACAGCAAGTATATTAAAAATACCCCTAGAACAAGGAGGCTTGAAGTCAACAGTCAGTCACTGGTTACCAGTGTCAAGAAGCAAGGGGCACAAAAACTTCAGCTTTACAGTTAGCTCTCTTGAGTGAGACAGCAGCTTAAACATTGCATTTGGCCCTTCTCATCATGCCATATTGGGCCTTCCTGAATATTAAGTAAATTTTTCAGGTGGAAGTAAAAACAGGATCACCCTTGGGATTTTTGTACTTTGTCTGGTTATTGACCAATGATTCCTGCCTTTGGGGATGGGAGTATGTGCAAGACAGAGAAGGTAGGCATTTTGTATTTTTACAACTTATAATCATTACAAGGTATACGTCCACTGAAATGGATAGTTGACTATTTACAACTCTCATGGGAGCATTTTCCATAGCATGATTTAGTGTTATATTGGTGTCCACATCACTTTGGGTAAGTTTTGCTTGTCTGATATGTCTGTTTCCAATGCGGAAAAGTATTCCATAAAAATGTAGTTTGTCTGATGGCTGTATCTTCTTCCCATATGACGCTTGCCAGGACAGCTGACTTGTTTACAAGAGGTTTCAGTAAGTCCTGCCCACGGAGGCATCATGGCTGCTGGAGACACTGCAATGTTGCAAGACTTACTCATTCTCCCTATGATGCCAAGATGATTTTTGCCTTTTCTTTTATATACATTTTATATACCTTTTATGTATCCTCAGTAGTCCCAGCACGCATACTTGTAATTGCATAAGTGTGATAACTCAGCATAGCCCTAATATTCTAGTTAGGCCAGGAGACCGAACATCCTAAAGGCCTCATAGCAGGAGGCCGGAAAGCCCTAGGCTATGTTGGGAAACCAAGGTCCTCTCTAGAACATATCCTGTAAACAAAGATTTGGCCCATCCCAGGGGGAATTCCTTGGAATGGGGGGATATCATGCCATTCATCCAAGCCTCTCTTTGGGGCATTCTTGTTAGATATGCTGATTTGTACAGTATATTGTATACCGGGTCTATTGTGGGGGTGCACTGCGGCACATCCTACCTTGGCAAATGGGTGTACCATAAGGATCCTAATAAAATACCGAGGTAAAAACCCTTTTATCTCTTAACTGTGTCTAGCTCTCAGTTTTTAAGACCAGGAAAAGACATCACCTAGAATTCCAACTACGTTTTCTTTCCTAAACACATGCAGCTGACAAAAGTACAGGAAACACACAAGTGCTGCTTGATTAGGATAAAGATTGAGGTTCTGGCATCCAAAAGGAATGACTGTGTATTGGAAGACACACAGAGTAGGGTGAGAGATGGTATTTTCAAGCCTGACCTCTTATATGTTAAAAATCTTATAGTGTCATTACATAGCATTACAGGCAGGAAATAAATGTGAGGAAAGTAACAGTGATAAAGGGGTGCTACAGCTCCTGCAGCAGGGACAACCTGCTGCAGTGGGAGTAGGTTTTGCCTTGCATGTATTTATTAACACATGAAGATCTCAGAAATCCTGTTGCTTCATGAAACAATATATAATGGAGCAGACTGCAAGTACTGAAATATACAGATAAATACTTTCAGCTGTTTTATTGAGGGAGTAATCTGTAGGCTTATTTAACATTGCAAAACTATTCATATCAAAAATAGTTTGCACATGGTGTTCCACTTTCTAATCCACTAATTTCAGAGGAGAAAATCTAGACTTCAAATATACAGCAAGAACAAATTGTTCAAGCTGTGAATATTGTACTTCAATAAAAATATTTCTTCCCCATGTGATAGTTGAAATGTACTGGGGGTTCAGCTGGGGGGGAGAGAAAAAAAGACTTCAGATCTTTCCTGCTCATGTGCATCTTACAGATTAAATAGTCTGATGACTTTTTTTAACATTAATTACAGTAGATCTGCCAGGTACACTTGTGCCAAGCAGACACTTACTCAGCTCATGTTAGCCATCATTTTGTCATTGCCCAACAAACCCACACACTGTTTTGTGGGGACCAGACGGCTCACAAAACTGCCAACTGCCTAAAGCCATCAGATCTACAGAAAATCTCTCTGAGTCCTAAGAAATACAATTTTTCAGGTGATTTCCCTATTTACAAGTGCTTCAGTTGTAACTGACCTTTCTGACATTTACAGAGAAGTGAGTGGCAGTTAGTGTGGCCATCTGGTTCCTCAGCAGTCATGACTCTAACACTTAAAGCACGTGACTACTTGTAGAAAGTGAGTACAAAAGTCAGAGGTGACTGAATATACATGAATTTTCAAATACAACAAGGTTTCAGACAGTGTTCTTTTCCTTCGTGTGGGTTTGTGATGCTAACAAAGCAAGAGCCAGTGAATGTACTGACTTCTGGAAACAGCTTAACTTAGAGTGATGGGAATGCAGCTACTTTTTCTTCGAAACTTCTACATAAAAATTAATTTTCCTTTCTGTTCAGAAATACAAGTATCTTCAAATTTTATCTAACATGTGAAGCCTAAGTTAAATACTTTTGAGTATAATGTTTATTTTTTCTACATCATGTGTCCTAATTTATTTGCATATGTGCTTTCTTGCATAAGAGTATGTACAACTACTGACCTTGTAAATATACACAGAAGCAAAGCAATAAAAAAATTTAAAATCTTCATTTAACAAATTTGTTGCGTTCCAAACAAATTCTGTCTTGAAAATGTTATTTGAAGGATTATCAATTTTTTTTAAACTGTTTTCCTCCTGCTGAATTTTCCTGGAACTTACGCTTTTTATGGGAAAAAAAAAAAAGAGAGAGAGAGAGAGAGATAGAGAGAGAGAAAAGAAATAAAGACATTTTCAAGTGGAAAAATATTTTAGATAGTAAAGTTTAATACAGTATTTGCTTTCTTTGCCACTCAGAGAACCATTGATATTTGCTATGGGAGTTCTGTATTATCATTTTTATTTTTACTATTATTAAGCAGCTACTTATATTTAATGAGCATTCAATGGAGTATACACATACACTTTCAGATGGAGTGTGTTTGCCTTAAAGTTGAAGTGACTCGAATTTTAAGTTCTTATCAAGATAAGGCTGAGCTGCCTTCCACATGTCAAAGTACTGGCTGTCAAGAAGACAGTGGTTTTTAGATAACAATGCAAGTTATATAGAAAACATGCACTTTAAGCATGGTGCAGTGGTAAAGTCATGTGGAAGAAAAATTTTCTTTAAATTATTTTTTGGATGATATTTAATGTCTATTACCAATAGCTGAATAGGTACTGGAGTTCAAACAATGTAACAAATATTTTTCATATACCAGCTCCATTTTCAACTTCTTTATTCTCACTTTAAATATTGCCTGTAATTAGAAATGGTCTTTTAAAAAGTTTGTACATGAAAAATCTTACGGAAGTTCACCTGAATGCTTACCCGTATTCTGCTGCCAGTTGTTTGTAATTTAAGCCTGCAGTGGATGATTTTGGTTGGAAGGGGGATTGCATTAAATTCAGCAAACCAGAATAATACCTACTGTGTTCTGTATGT
The DNA here is from genome assembly GCA_013400175.1 of Phainopepla nitens. Lineage (NCBI taxonomy): Eukaryota > Metazoa > Chordata > Aves > Passeriformes > Bombycillidae > Phainopepla > Phainopepla nitens. The sequence goes on from VXBQ01012596.1 coordinate 53,062, forward strand.
GGGGCCTGTACTGGCATTGCTGTGATTTGAAGCCAGTCACCTTCAACCAATAAAGGTACAGAAGTGCAATTATGAAATGGTTGTCTATATATTAACTCATAACTTCTCACATTTCCTTACAAAAGTGCTTATTCTTAAAAATCTGCAAGATTTTTTTTCTGCATATTTCATGTCTGAGTATTTTTCCTTCCTTCCTTCTGTCTGTTTTGTTGGTTATTTTTTTTGCTTGGGTTTTGTTTGTTGTTTGTGCTTGTGCATCTGTGTGTGTGTGTGTGTGTGTGTAGGTTTTGTTTGTAGGTTTGGCTGTGTGTGTTTGCTTTGGGGGGATGTTTATATAATTTTTATCCAGGTTTCATATTTTAGAAATAAAAGATTGTAAAATGAAGATATACTAACAAACAGTCCATTAATGGTAGCATAAATTTCTAAATGGACCAACAGATTTCTGATACTACAGTTACTTAATTATGAAATGCACAAGTACAATAAAGAACAAAATTTCAATGTTTGGCCACATGGCACAAAGTGCTTAAGATGATGCTCTATTTGTAAACAGTACATTATGTGGATTGGAACAATACAAAGCAATTCAATTAGAGATAGTATGACCTTTTACTGCTTAAGCTCAAAAGCAGCAGAAGGAACCTTGCCTATAATGAACATTTAGCTATCTCTGCTTTATTGCTGTTTTCTAGCACTATCTAAATGAACACGTCTTGTCTATATTGCAGATGGATTTGGATGTCTGCATGCAGCCTTTCAAGAGGGAGATTGCTGTCTCTCAGTGTGCTGAGTGTTGTCAATGAGGTCATACATAAGTTCTCACTAATATAACAGTAGCTTCAGTTTAACCATCAAGATATTGATTCCATCCTTGGGCAACTAACAAGCTGGGCATCATTAAAATAACATTTGCCACTTCACAGTGATTGTGGTAATGCAGTATCTCCTCTGGTGCACCATAGAACAGCTTTTCTGCCTCACTATCTTTCCTGTGGTCAAAGTTGTGCAGGTGCCCGCTGCAGGTAGCAATGGTGTCACATGCAATACTTCACCTTAGTTTACTTGTAATCAGCCTAGACTAAGTTGTGGTTTATCTCAGAAACAAAGAGAAAATAATGTAAAAAAACCCTACTCACTTCACCTAAGAAAAATATTTGTAATTTATGCGTCAAAAGTAATGAGTACCATCTGATCAAGATCTCAGTTTTGACAAAATGCTCTGACCCTTCTAATCATGCTGGTAAACTGGGTCAAAAATGACTCAGAAAATTCCACCTGCACTTCCTACCCAGCAGCTGAGTTTTACTACAAGTCTCTTAATCAGAAATTCAATTTCCTATATAGGCTTTCTTTAAAAGAAAAAAAAAGTTACCACTCTTGCATTTGTTTACCTTGTACTTGCTTTGTTTTAAAATGTAATTGTTGGCACATGAAGTATGTGGTTCTAAGTAATAGCCTCAAGTACAACAGATACAGTCTAGAGTGTAGTGTCAGAAAATGGCTTGTTGAGGGTAGGAGGCTCTTTTAGTTAACATGAGAGAAAAGCAGCTTGCTGTGTAGCATTGCATAGCCTTCAGGTACAGTTACGGAGAAGCTTTCAACTCTGTGAGTGAAACAATGGGAAGAAATTAGGGGGATTAATTACAGGAAAGTAAGAAGCAGAGGATGGGCAGTGGCCCCGAGGAGGGTCTGAGTTTAGTGGCATGTTTAGTCATGCTATGCCAACCACCTGGATTTCTGGGAATTTAATCAAGTTCCAGAAAGCCTGGACAGTTAGTTGGTTAAGCTCTGCTGAACCACCCCAGCAGCACTTAGGGGTATGGAGAAGGTTAATGAGTGCCCTTGGTTCCAATGGGCAAGACTACCCATAAGGGGGAAATCAATAAACTCACCAGGTGGACTCATCAAGGAGACAGGAAGGAAAGCTCTCATCCTTCTGGAAATCTCCAGCTGAGCGCAGAGCAGGGCAGCTCTTTCTCTACATTGCCAAGCAGGAATAGCTAAACTTTTTCCAATTATGGCTTGCCGGCTTGTGAGGGACAGCGTACTCCAGATTTCCAGGGGGGAGGAAGGATACTAAAGCACTTCTCCATGGATTCCTTTGGGCCTTGACCCCTTCAGCACTGCCATTATTCTAATTAACTCCTGAGCTTTGAGTCATGGACCAACTAATTCCTCTCAAGACGAAACCCAGAGCTGATGAATGGAATCATAGAATCATAGGATGTTTAGGGCTTGGAATGGACCTTAAAAATCATCCAGTCCCATCCCTCCTGCCGTGGGCAGGGCCACCTCTCCAGGTTACTCAAAGCCTTATCCAACCTGGACACTGCCAGGTTTGGGGCATCTACAACCTCCCTGGGGAACTTGTTCCAGTGTCTCACAACCCTCACAAGGAAAAATTTCTTCCCAATATGTAACATCAGTTTCCCCTCTTTCAGTCTGTATCCATTAAACTGTACTATCACTACAGTCCCTGATGAGCAGTCCCTCTCTGTCTCCCCTGTAGGCCCCTTCAGATACTGTAAGGCTGTTATGAGGTCTCTGTGCAACCTTCTCTTCTCCAAGCTGAACAGCCCCAGCATTCTCAGCTTGTCTTTGTAGGGTGAAGACTTTGCTCCAAGATGTGCTCCACATTGCCAGTGGGGATCTGGAACTGTGCAAGGGTTCACTGCTCTGCTCCCAAGTCTTTCAACAATATCTGTGTGAGTCGTGGGCTCCCCCACATCCTATGCATGCATGAGACACCACTGCTTTCCTGAGATAAAAATATTATTCTTGTGGGTTGTAAAGAGTCTTTCATTAAACATATTTGTCTTATCTTGAACTGGTATACAAACAAAAACTAGCATGTTGCAGGGGCACTGAGGGTCAGGCTGGGGCTGAAGAGCTCAAAGGCACTCAGGATGCCCTCAGGACTCCGTCATCTCCCACATGATGGTAAAGCACCTTGGCACAAGGTACAACCCTTGTGACGAGCTGTGTCAGCTTGCATTTCAGAAGTTTAATGCAACCTTTTTCACCAAAAGGTTCAGTGCATTTTTCTCAAATGTGCAAGGAGCACTGAGTCTTTGGTGAGATCTTCACAGTACCACTGTTCCTTTACTGTGTTCAATGTCCATGTAGTCTGGGCCTGGGGTTCTGTCTCAAGTCCAATAGAACAGGGAGTCCAGCTGCCATCTCCTTGTCCTCACCTCTCAGCACTAAAGATGAGGAACCAGAGGAAGCACACTCTCACCATTGGATCTTTATCCCTCCTGACTCTGTTGAGATGGTGTTCCAGAGGGAAACCAAACCTCTGGGAGCAGATGAGAGCTGCTGCTGGGTGAGCCAAGCTCAAGGGTTATTTGTTGCTAGGGCAGCTACACTTGGACAGATGGCAGTGATATTTGCCTCCCATCTGAGAGGCAGGTCCTTGAGACTGGGCTTGTGTAAATTGTTTAACACTGTCATGCTATGGCCCACTGACTGCAGCACAGACATGGAGCATAACAGCAGCTCCTGCTCAAAAATAGGCAACCTTGACATTGTGGACCATGTTAACTCCACTTTGACACAGAGTCTTCAGAGTGGCATTGCAAGCCTCTCTCACCTGTGTGATCACAATGCATTTTTTCTATTTTTATATCCATTAAATCTTTTGTCCATTGAGGCTGTATTGTCAGATGCTTCTTTCGTGGGAGTGACTTTAAAACATGGTGACTTTTAAACGTGGTAATGTTGCTCCATTGAGATTCCCAGTTCCAACCCAGTCATCTTAGATGCGGTGTTCCATCCTTCTAAATTTTGCATTCTAGGTTGGCAGTTTCACATGGTTAATCCCAATGGTACCAGACAGTGGCGTATAAGCCCAAATCTTCCCTATACAGGGAAAAGACCATCATAGGCTGCAATAAAAACTGAAATTGTTTAGCAAGCGTGGATGTGTTGAGGAAAGCTGAAAGAAAGGGAAGTCTGGATATCTAGTTACACCCTATCTGATGGTACCCCTCATTTAGGCCTGTCCCAGGCTGTCCCAGACTGAGGCCAACCCAGTGAAGATCTTCTGCCATCATGTTGCAAAATTTTGCAGGTGCAAGTGGGGCAGGAAATAGTCAAGGATTAGCTGTGCCAGGAGCAAAGATGAAGCTGTGCTGCCTTTTTCTGGTGTGCTCTTGTGTGGCCTAGTCCAGAGTGCAGCACAGATGGTGAGGAGTGAAGCTCAGGGGCGCACTGGTGAATTAATGTGAAGGGCTCTGGGACCAGGACCTTGACAAGGTTTGTTCTGAGTTTTGCTGCAGTCACTCTGCTCCAGAGGGGCTGATCATAAAAAATGTGAACATGAGTCATCCCTCACCAGATGATGGGAGGCTCCCTTCATGGCTCATAAAGGCTATATAGATCTAGCCTAAATGTGTCTGTAACCATCAGAACTCGACTGCCAGGCACTGCTATTCTCACGGCTTGTCATTTGACAGAGTAGGTTTTTCTGAATCTGATTTTCTAAAAAAAGATTATGAATTTGAACATATTTTTTGCTGGCAGGTAGATATCCAAATGATAATGCTGTCCAGGGAGTAACTGATGACTAAGTCTTACTGGAATTCACAAAATCTGCCTCCTCCTACTTATTTAACTTTGCAGCTCATTGTCACACATACACCCTGAGCCTACTGAGTAGAAAAGTGTGTGAAGAAGGAAGAGAACATGGTCACCACATCACTTGCTTTCATCTGTTGATGAACAGCTCCTTGTAACGGCCCAAGAAGCAGATGTTCTTACAGCTGGAATGCCTATGAGTCCAGGGTGGAGCACCCATAACAGCTGGGACCGTGTAGCTGGCTAGGTAAAATGTGTCCAGACAAATATCCTCATTCCTTGATACTCTGAAAGAAAGCCTCTCTTATGAAGACTTTGTCATCATGCAATAAGGGAATGATACCTTTCCTCTACACTAGTTGTTTGGAAGAAGAGTTTAGACTCCTGAGATTGGGACAGTGTTCACAAGTCAATAAATCACCAATTTTTCCCTGAAAAGCTTTAATCAAAAAACCCGTTTCCTTTCCAACCCCGCTGTAGATCAACATCAAATCAATACTGTAAAATAATCCCTGCAAATTCATGTTTCTCTATTAAATATGAGTTTGACCATTTTCCATTCTGTAACAAAAATGCACACCAAGACTGCTGTAGATAACATCTATTTCATTTAGGTTGGTCTGAAGTGAATTATTAATTTTGAGAGAGAGGCCATATTTTGTAGCATTGTTGTTGGCAGGTAGAAGGGGAGGAGAGGCAGAAGGCAGACAAAAAGAGGTCTGTACTAAATCTAGTGGAAGTGGCATTCTGATCTTCTGGGTTTCCTGGAGTAGAAGAGGAAGTCTCAGGAGCATTTAGAATTTGAGTGAAAAGCAGTGAAGTCTGGATTTTTTTATAAAAAGTTCATAATTTCAGCTCTTAATTACTAATTGACTTTACCAGAATTTTAATAAAAAACAAACCAAACCAAACCAAACCAAACCAAAAAACCCACCAAAAACAACAACCTACCCCAAACCCCAAAAACCCTACCATGACAAAACTTTGAAAAGGATGTCTTGAAATCCCATCACTCCCACCTGTTTTTACTGAGGGAGTTTTGTCCTACATAATCTCACCATTTCATTAGCTCTTCACTCATTCTAGTCTCCCCACTCTGCAGAGTATTCTAGCCTGCATTTTTGATGAAAAAAAGAAGGAATTCCCAGGACAAGAGATTTTTTTTACTATTCATTAGGGCAGAGATTTGCTGGATCGCAAGGATACTCATCTAGAAGCTGTGTAGCTAGGTCTTGTAGGTATCATGACTGTGGCAATGATGTGAAGAGGTCACCCTTTTCTCTGGGCTGGCAATCCCATGGTATGGAGTCTCTACATGGTGCTATGACCACCATCATGTCTGCAGTGCTGAAGTGCTGTCAGCAGTCTGTATCACCAAGCAATCAGCTCTCCTCACTGGAGTCTCCACTGCACAGGTACTAAAAGTCACCCCTTTGACGGACAAAGTGCTGTCTTTCATTCTTTAGAGACATAGGTCTGAGCAGCTGCATCTCAGCCCCCACAGGGAAGGCTAACATTTGAGGCCTTCATAAAAATGTCACTGCACTCTACAGCAAAAGAAGTGTTGCTATTTTTAGTCCTGCTCCTTTTCACTGAAAAGGCAGGGATGTTGACACACAAAGGCAAATATAAGTGGTGCATGCTGACGCTACTGACTGATTAATTATTCCTTTGTTCATT
>VXBQ01012596.1:62808-81148 GCA_013400175.1 Phainopepla nitens
TGTGTCTCATCAGGGCCTGTGGATTTATGTCTGTTAGAAGTCTGCACAGTTGATCTCTAATCTCTTTTACAACTAGGGGAAGTCTTCCTTTCTCCAGCCTTCCTCTTTTTTCCCCAGGGTCTGGGATTTCTGAGGGCTGGCTTCAGCAGCTAACACTGAAGGAAAGAGGGCATATCTCTGCCTTCTCTCTGTCTTCCTTTACTAGGACACCCATCTGATTCAGCAGTGACCCCACATTTTCCCTAGTTTTCTTTTTGCTGCTGATGTACTTGTAGAAACCCTTCTTGCTGTCCTTGATTTCCCTTTATATACTCAATTCAAAATGGGTATTGGATCCCTATATCCTCTGACAATGTTATTATAGATGTCCCATGTGGCCTGTCCCTTTTCTACATCTCACAAATTTTTCCCTTGTGTTTGAGATTTGGTAGAAGTTCCCTGCTCATCTCTATGGGTCTCCTGACTCCTTTGCTTGATTGCTTGCTCATGGGAATTACACTGCTCTTGAGCTTAAAGGAAGTGATGCTGGAAGTCAAGCCGAAAGTGAAACAGACAGTAGGATATGGCTTTGTGCTTTATATCACAAAGGTATCCCAGGTCTTTTGCAAGGAAAGAAAGTGAAATTGCAGCAAAACAAATCAAATTAAAATCATATATCAACACGCTCACAAAACTAGAACCCTAGTGTAACTCAAAAGCAGAGTACAAGGATAGAGGAAGGCTGGAATTTCAGGTGCAGAGAGAAAAAAAGGAGAATGAGAAATCTCTGATTTTATTAAAATATAAGACCCTAACAATCACAGAGCCAGTATAGCAAACTGAAGGTATAGCAGCAGGAATTAAATTTTTTATGTTCCATCAAGCAGGTGGAAGGTTAGTAAATTACCATAATGTCTTAGTCTTTTTTTTGGTGGGCAAGAATATCTTCCAGATGTTATATGTGATAATAGATAAAAGAGTTTGGCTATTATAGAGGCTGCTCCCATTACAAGAGCCAAACAACCAACAGTGGGAGCCGCAAAGAGAATGGAAAAGCAGATCTTGTTGTCACAGAAGCCAATGGTTGGATGAATAGCATGGTACTTAGAAATCAGGCAAGCTATTTGCCAGAGACCCTTAATGCTTCAAACAAAGTACTAAAAAGAACTCAACATCAAAGGTCTGCAAAAGGAGACATATAAACCGAGTTGACAACAGCAAAACATGTTGGCAACCAGTGCCAACAGCGGATATTAATAAATGTCATTAGAACTACTTTACCATATTTGGTATGTCACTAGGTTGATAGAAATGGCAAAGAATGACATTTGGGATAAAAACTGAGGGCAACTTCTAGTGTTACCAGAAAGATGTATAAACAAAATTCCTAGGAAATCGCATCATAGCAGATGGTGTTCTGGCAGCATAGATGCAATCGATGGGGGAAGACTGATGCAAATCATGGCAGAAATCCTCGTTGTCTTCTGTGACCATTCAGGGATGCAGGACTCCACTTGGAAGTGGTATCACGGAGCCACTGACCACATAAGGCTTATGACCTGGCCTTGGGAAGGCAGAAGTAAGAAAACTCAAATCCACACTAAATGGATTCAGTCAGTTAAAACTGCTAAAATAGCTTCACTTCTTTTCCCAGAATCTTTAGGTGAAAGTAAACTTACATGGTGACTATCACACAAATGAGCCATATTGTTACATAGATGTAGCATAGCTGTGTCACATCTCAGACATTAACCACAAAATACTGGAATATGTACAGAAAATGTGATAGAGAAGACACCTACTTCGGAAATGGCAGTAGGTGCCTTCTCTGTTGAAAGCCACGCTGAAACAGGGACTTGAAGGACCACGTACACGTGAAAAATACAGGAGAAATGTTTTCAGTTTGTCCAAGCACTGGAAACCTCCAAAGAGAAGGTGAACATGAATTACAAGCTATTAAAAAAAGACCTTAGTGAAAGCTTCTGGAAACTTTCATCACATGCTACTGATACTGCAGAGCTGGCACTTATAAAAATACTCTTCAGGGTACTGAGGTGTGCCTGACTGGCTTTTTGTCCAAAGGGATATTGTGACATGAAGCATGGCAGCTCATCAACTTGAAAGGAATGACTTCATCAGCTTGAAAGAAATATAGGAAGCTATGCGACACAGAACACTTCAATTGTGGTACTTATGAGGCAATTTTAAGACAGAGGTTAGAAAAGAGTCAGAGAACAAGCTATATAAAAGAACGAATTGCAAGTGTTTCTACCAGTTGTTCTGTTGGGAGGATGAACAGTAAGAGCAAGTCATGATCTTCTTCTGAAGACAGGTGAGATGGGATGAGTGGACTATGGCAACATTACATATGAAAATAACCATATCGCAGGAAATATTTTCTTTAGGCCATATTTGAGCTGGTCTGGAATAAAATCTGGAAAAGCAAAGAGACCATAGACACCTGACCAAAATATCCTGTGGTAACTTCTGAGTGGGAAAATTCAAAGGCAACAAAACAAACCACTTGTCTAGCAGACCTGTCTTCACTGCAGAGGTGGAATCTTTTATTGCAATTTTCTAGTGTTCTTCTAAGAAAATCTTCTAATGAAAGCTTCTTAGTCTCCCAGGGACAAGAGACATGGAAAACATAATCCCAACAACTGCCCTGGATAATGCAAGGAACATACAGAGGGCCTTCAGTTTCACAGTGTGGTTTCACAGGGGAAAGCCAGGTTACTCAAAGCTTCATTCAAGCTACCTCTGTCTGTGAAGTCACATTTATCAGATCACTGGTAATGGAAGGCCAGCTAGAAACAGGGTTTTATTTATGTCCATTAGAAGTGGACATATGGACATTTTTAATGTCCATTTTTTGTGGTTACCGCAATTCATCACTTCTGCAGTAAAATTTACTGAAGGCATTTGATGTTCATTGTGAAGACCATAGCAGAAAAAACCCACATGCAATTGTAGTCCAAAGAGGGGGCTTCTATTTTTGACTGTGGTGGATTCAGGGTTCAAGTTCTTTACCCAGGAGAGAGTACACATTTTCAGCTTGGCTTCCATATTACAGAAGAACATCTTTAACTGGAAACATATTCTGTGCCTAACTCCCTCAATGTTACTCCTGAGCTTCTCCCCTCAATCCTTTGTTTTTCTGCTCTTCTGGGGAGAGGAAAATGAGGAGAGGAAACAACTATTTTTTGTAAGGGTAGGTTGAAAAAAATCAGTGAGAGCAGTGCCCATAGGGGAGTGTCAGGCCATAGGATATTGCCCAAGCATTCTCCCAGCCTGAGCTACTGCAGCTTGGGTATGTCCTGACTTAAATGTGCCTCAGATTATTTGTTTTTTAGTAGGCACTTTTCCAGTGTCCCCTTGAGTCTCTGCTAACCTTCAGTAGTTACTGCTTTGTCACACTCTTATGCTTGTACACTGAGCACATCCACCTGCCTTAAGCTTTTGCTTGATTTCTCTATGTGGAGAGTTATAAACCAGCCTTTTCAATAAAGAAAATCCTTGAAGTGGCAAAAGGCTCATGGTCTGTAGCTACATTAATTTATAGGAAAGTCCATGCTGAAGATGAGAGAAATAAAACATTTTAGATTTTCATTTTATCAGATCATTATACCAACAGCATCACAATTTAGATTCTATGCTCAATAAAGATAGTTATATGCTGAACAGAAAGTTACATCCAACAGGATTTATAATTAAATCATACTAAAACATTCCTCATTAATTTCTTCAGGGTCCTTGGACATAAGCCTCAGGCTGCATTTTTCTGAGATGTCCTGAACACTAGCTGATGCAGAAGCATCTGTTTGTGCTGACCATCACTTATTATCCATAGGCATATAAAGCTCATTCCTAAATCTACCTGTGAGAAACTCCAATACCTCTAGTGACAGCCAGAGTGGGTGTGGGCTGAACACAGCTGACTGGCAGCACACACTCTTCCCCATGCTGAACCACCTGCCACCATCTGCATTTCTTCTCCAAGGACAGGTTTGAATAAGGTTTGGACCTTAGAGGGAAGGTAGACCTGGCATTAAGTGTTAAAAAGTCCAAAACTGCCTGCCATTGCAGACAAGGGACTTTGTTCTGAGTTTATGACAGAGATGTTAATAACTAGTCTGGAACACACTTTCTCTTAAACTGAGGGAATTTTTAGGCTTTCACAATTCTTTGTACCTCAGATCAAAGCAGAAAGTTAAAATAATGGAAGCCAAGACAAATACTCGTCCCGTCTTTCCTCCTGTGTCATCTTTTTCAGTTTCTTTCAGTTTAATTTTTCCTTTTTCCTTTATTTTTGTCTTTAGGAAGAAGTCATATGTCATCTTTGATCTGCTATCCCTTTCTACTGCCCTCTCCCTGCACAGTAAAGGCCCACACCTCTTGCTGTGTCCTCTCACCACCTCCCTAAAAACAGTGAGGCTAAGCTGGTATAAGATACTCAACACTTTCCCCTCTAACTGCAATTATAGTACCTGCTCAGCATGATATAACAAATGGTTACAATTTTAAATAAAAAAAAACCTAAATGAGATATTTCAAATGTAAAGAGTCTTCTCCATACATTTCAAGGCAGGAAGGCCTTCCACTGTGTTTATTGTCACAAACATTAACTTTGGATAAAGCTCTGCTTTGGTGGCTGCCTACCTCTCAGGTAAAATGCAGTGAAGTTCCAGGACTGATATTTGTAAGAGAGAAGCAGAGGCTGAGCTTCTGCACCCTACAAGTGACTGTAGAGGGAACTGGCCTTGTTTTCCAGTGCTGGTTAATCTAACAAGTCCAGATGAGGTTTAGCACTTTTGAAAGTCAAACCTTTTTATCAAGGACTCAAGCACAGATCCTGGATTTATCTTCACACGAAAATATTTGTGCCCAGTGTATTTCTAAAGACACCTGTAGGTACAGCCTTCACCAAGACAGCTGTGGAAGTATCTGGACTACTACTGATTTTTCTCAGACTATGACTATGTTATGTAGGGATCTATACTGCTGTAAGCTTCTTCTCAGAGCACCTTTAGAACTTTTCTGGGGTCTGGTATGTCTGTCCTCTATTTATCTCCTTTAATAACTCCTTTGATTATTTTTCCAATTGATTTGCTTAAATTTAAATTAACTTTGTTGAATTTCTTGATGCTCAATCTCTACAGAAGAAAAAGGGGGCCAATGCATTACTTCTTGTTTTACTTCCATCACCAAAGTACTGAGTATAGTCATGTCTGTGATGGGCTTGTATGTACCCTATTAAAGCAAGATTTAGTATCCCATACAAAAATGGAGAGCAATTTTTATTAAAAATATATATGTTAAGCTTAGCAGCTTCTGGCGTATTCTCTCTTTGGTCATACTACAGCTGAAGGGTAAACACATCTGCAGGAATACAAATACTTAATATTAATAAGGACTGTCATCCAGGTGGAGGTATGCACATTCTGTTGTGATCAAATGACATTTCCTTGACAGGTTACCCCCTTTTTCATTGTTCATTTGCATATGAAGGAGATTGTAAGGTATGCTTTACAAACAGGGATTAAGTTGTCTTCCTCTTGAATAATGCTTTTGTGCATTTGCAGCCCTGCTGTGTCAACTAAAAGCCCTTCTCAAGGTCCATGACATTCTGGTTCTTGGGCCAGAATAGCATATCAAACCCGCAGTTCCACATCTTATTTTTTGCTCTAATTATGTCTCCTTTAATGACAGGACACAGTATTCCAGTTACGACCCCTAGGCTACACCCTGTCTTGCTCCAGTGATGGCAGCAGTGCTAATCAGTTAATGGTGTTACTGCAGGAGCTGGAAGTCATTGTTGTGCACTGGGAGACGCAGTGCCAAGCAGTGAACAAGCACAGAGCAAAGGTACTTTCCCCTCTTGGAGATGCAGCATAGCAGAAAGAGGAGTCTTAGGCAGGTGGAAGGGGGAGAAGCAGAAGGAGGGAGCCGGCTAAGCAGAAAGAGTATTTAAAGTCAAAATAGCACATGGACAGTCTAGTGCTGTCAGGTTGTCCATAGACAACTGCAAAAACCAGCCAAGCCTCCTTCACCTACAAAAAGCTGCAAAACCAGCTATACCTCCACAAGTTGCCTTGTGATTCTGCCAGTTATCACCTGAGTACACAAAAATCAACTAGCAGGTAGAATGGAATCAGAAGTCTGCTTAAATCCATTCCAATGCATGGGAACAGGTAAGTAGGACTGGTACTCAGGGACGTACTGAATTCCCTGAACTCCAAGCAATTTGTCACCATGAACACCACTCAAAAATATCCCAGAGAAAACAACCATGGTCCTAAAAAGTCTTCTGGGCACCTGAATGCACAGCTCCCAGTGACAACCGCTGTCCTAGAAAATTTTGCCAATGATACCAGGAATAGAAGTTCAAAGAGGGACCTGATTCACTGACGTTTGTTCTGTGAAATCCCACATTGATGCAATTTTGAGCTAATGCAGATAGATGGAGTCAATCCACTTCTATTTCAGGTAAATAGCATTTATTTACTTTCCATGCCCACAAATTAACAGAATCAACCTGCTTCCTCCTTTAGCCCTTCATGAGAGGCTCAATAGGCTTATCCAGAAGTAAAAAGTGATTTTTGCAAACTGACAATGGGTAAGTTTTCAACTCAATCCCATTTCTGCAAGAATCCTAGAAGAATGGAATTGCAACAGAACATAAGTAAAAGGGATTGACAGCAAAATTAAAAAAAACCCCAAGAGTTACTGGAGAGTCGATGAAAAAAATCTGATTAACAAAAATGACTTTAAGCCATGTTTCTAGTGCCTTGGCTTAGTGCTGTGACTTAGCTGACAGTCACTTAGCCTTGCATCCCTAGCTCTGGTCCAGATCAATCCTTCATGTGAAGAAATCCCTTGAAGAAGACTAATGAGGACCAATGTCAAGGACAAGGCAAGGGGATCCCCTTGCCAGATGTCTGTTCCAGAAGGAACGCACTGTGCATATACCACAGATACCTAACATACTATATCATTTGCACTTCAGGGCATGTGTAAAACAGCTTGTTCCAGCCTCTTCCATATACTCCAGTGTCCTCAAGATGGACAAAGAAGTATCAGAACTCAATGCAAGGGTCTTGCACATCCCCTGGCAGTGCAATGAAGTGCACTTCAAACACAAAAGGGAGCTCTGGTGTTTGCAAACAGGGCTGCTGGGCTGTCTGCAGCAATGCACGCTCTCATCTCTTAATTCAGTCTTCAGTACGTTTTTAGTTTATTTGCTCAGAAGTATTTATCTGCTATTTTAAAATCTCACACTCACAAAGTTTCAGCAATTGAAAAAGCTTTAAACCATTTTCACCCTCCTGCTTCATTCTCGTGTTGAAAGGACAGATACCTTGTATGCATTATTGAACGCTGAAGTCAGGGACAGAATAAAAAAACGAGAAAAGCTAAACCTAAACAAAATATAATCATCACTATTTCTACACAGCTCAGTAAGACCCAGACAAAATTGCCCTGTGATATCCAAATTGTGCTGTGTACCATTTAGAAATCAGAAGCTAAGGAAGATCTTTGGCAATGTTTTATCAGCAGATAAGTCAGCTAAATATTAACCTCTTTTTTTTTTGCAATCCCTAATCAGAGGTATCCATTCATACAGCTGCTCTGTACTCTGAACCTTGAGTTAATATATCTCTATTTTACAGGAAAGCTTTGCTCACATTGCTTTTGGACTCTGCAGACTTGACAATGTGACCTCCTGCTGCCAGCTCAGAAGGCAAACCTGATGATGCCTTTGCTTAGGTCATGTTAGTTAGCAAGTTCATGTCAGGTCCACTGCTTAGCTTGCTAAGAATGACTGGTTTCCAAATGAAGTGCACCATCCAGAAATTAGGATTTTACTGACTGAGAAGTAGCATGATGATTTGGAAAGTCATATTAGATATACAAAAAATATTTCCAAATCCCAGTGCAGGAGTGCAGCAAGCCTGAAAAAAGTTGCTTGCCTGGAAAAGCAGACCCTGCCAATATAGCATCTACAAGTTCTCAAGAATCTTGTTCCATGGAAAAAAATGCAGACATGCTGGTGTTTATTGATAGTACATCAATGTGGTCTATTTTTTACCTATAAATAAGAGAGAAAGAGAGAGAGACACTAGCTAATTTTGGTCATTTATCAGTATTAAGTATTATAAAAAAATAGAGATAAGGAGCACAATAGCAGAAGTGTTAGATTTGGACTACGAAAACTGAATTTTAATTTTGGTATTTTAGAATGTTTTGTGATTTCTCTGTAGTGAGAAGTGGATGCAGTTAGACTGATTGTGGGACACATGCAGGGTCCAGGGGTCAGAGCAGCTCAGTGGCTCTCTGGTCTGCAATGGAGCCTGTGAAGTAGAATGTGGTGGGCAAGACTGAGGAGGAGGATCTGAGGAGGAAGAAGCATTCAATAATACTCTCTGTCCATCCTAGCCTACCTGAATTCTGGAAGACTTTTGTGGGCAGTGCTGGGCCAGCAAGTCCCACACAATGGAACCATTCCATCTTTCCCTCCCAAGTTCTCCGGCTCTGGGACTTGCTAAGTGCAGTGAGACCTTGGGGGAGGTCTTGCTTGCAGTGTCCTGGATATCTGACCCTCATGCTTAAGTATGCCTCTGCAGACTTGGTCTGTCTCTTCTGTGTTCTGAGAACCTAGTTTTGAAATGCTTTTCCTCAGCTCCTGCTTAGACATTTAATTTTCCAGGCAATAAATATAGCTCAGTCAAAATTCATTGAACAATTCCTGTACCACGCAATACTTCGTCATATACTTAACTGTAACTTTAGCACTTGCCTGAAGGGGATGTGAGCACATACTCAACATGCTGTCCATGCTAAATTATTTTCCTGAGCAAGGACTGACAGAAGAATCAATCCTCAGCTGAACTGAGGCCTTGTCAGATTTTATTTCTTAGAATTCAGCTGTTTTTGCTGTTGTTTATCCTAAACCTCCCCAACAACAGCACAACAGCATTGCAAGAATTTATTTTGCAACACAAGGAAAAATATGTTTTATGTATTCTGCCATAACTCAGTAACAACAGAAGAGACACAGCCCACTAAAATAATTTATTTCTGGTTGGAAATCAGAGATGAACATTTTAAGCTGAAAAAGTGAATGTTTTTCAGACTCACAAAAGGTGAGAACCCAAGGGTGATAACTGCAACTACCTGGTGATCTTATTGCAGCCTTCATGCAAAAGCTCCTGGGTAAATTAGTTTTTCTCACATGCAGTTTAAGGCAATAAAGCCTCTGTAGAGGTTCTTACAGTCCTGTGAAGCAGCTGCGTGAACGTAAGACCAGGGATTATATTTATTCTTTCAGTTGCACAGCTCCTAGCATACTGACATTAGACAAGTAAGGGACAGTACCAGAGTACAGGGTCAAACACCCACGTTAAAAAACGCAACACTAGTGATTGCATTAGCTTTGGATTTGAGTGCAGATAAAGATACCATTTTCTGATTGCATTACAGCTGTGGCCAGGATAAGTTCTACACCAGCTCTCAGCAACCACAATTCAAGCCTGAGGATCTAAATTTTAGGCTCATGCAGTGAAGAGCAGGAACACAGAAGTCTTCCCTCATTCTCCACATCCTTTCTGTATGCACCACTGAGGCACAGTTGAGGCACAGTGTTTGCTGCAGCTAAGCAGGTGTTTGAAAGTGTGTGGACCCCTATCCCTGTTCTGATAGAACAGCCCCAATCCTGTGCATGCAGGAGAGAGCAGACCCTCGATGTGGAGCTCAATACTGACCTAATGTCCTGCTCTTTCCTGCCTGTCTTTCCTGCCCTACATGGCACCCTTCCTGAGGCTTTTCCCAAAGGTACTGGAGTCCTCCAGTATCCTCTCTGTCTTGGTCCTACTAAAAGTAGTTATCTCATGGGATTCTTCCCTTACTGACCTCAAGAAAGTCTTCCTGCAAGCTATTTCTCCTCACCTAGGTGGATCTGTTTCTCTCCAGGATCCTTCTGTGCTCATTTAAGGGACTGAGAAAATAATTGTATCCTAAGAAATCATACACAGCTTTACTCATAAGTACCCTGTGACACACTACTCTTGCCAGCAGATTTCTTTTACCATTTTGATGTCAGTAGAATCTGCCTTTCATTTACACGCGTCCTAGGCTCCTGCTATGCAAAGAATTTCCAACATGTTTAAGCAAAACCTGATAACTGTTTAGGACTAAGCAGCATTATCTGTTTTTTTCTTAGTGTCTCAAGGATAGTAATATGCAGAACTTTGCAGTAAAGCCATTATATAATGACCCATCTGTGGAAGAAAAATTGAACCTAGTGATTAAGGGGCAACTCATTTTAGCTGTCTATCTCTTCTACATGAAGCAGAAGAGTATGGCTAGATTGCCCAAAACTGCCTCTTCCAGAAAGGCTGGTGAGAAGTCTATGGATGGACCCTGGTTTGCTGGAATACCACTTAGTATGGACAGGCTGCATCACTACAGATGTCTATATCCATTTAGGTTTACCCCTGTGGTTACTGAGGGATAGCAGAACCATATATTTTCACGTGCAATTACAGACTTTGTCCTTCTCTGTGTGGGAGAAGCCAACACAGTTTTCATTAAACATCTTTTTATCCCAAACTAAGAACTGTCCACAACAGATCAATAAACTGGAAAGCAAATTATATCTTTTATTCAAACTAATGAAATCTCAAACTGTATAAGCACAAAGGGTCAGACTGCGATGTCCTCAAGGCCAGAGAACAGCATTAAATATAGGATGGTGGAGGTTAATACTGGGTGCAAGGGAGATAAGGGATTAACACTACCATGAGGCAAAACCAAAAAAATAACATGAAAGAAGCACAAGTGAAAGGGAGAAGTCTGATGAGGTACTGTCATGGTTGTATGGAATAGAGTAGGTTTTCCTCTGTAGAAGTATGTGAAAAATGTTTGCTGATATTCTGTATTTTGGTTCACTGACTCCTCTTTCTCAATGAATTTTCACAAAGATGTCCCATTTCAGATGAACCCATCTGAACCTACATATGTTGCTATACATGCTTCTTTTATGTGTGTATGTTATGTACAGTTATAGGGTATATACTAGAGATCATATAATATGTATTCTCTTTGCTTTAGAGTGGCCAGAACACAAAGTAGAAAAACAGCAGTGATGTTTTAGGTTATCCAGCCTGCTAAGTAAGCCACCAAAATTGTCTTCCTGTCCTTGCAGTACATGGAGAAAGGATGCACCTTCTCAAGACTGAAGTGGCTCTGCAACTCTTGTTTTTGTTGCTACTGTCTGAGTTTCTACCAGTTTATCTGATTTTTGCCTCTCTCAAGGCAACAGTTGGTGATAATGTGAAAGCTGGTGTTCTCTGAGCTGCCTGTACTTACAGGTGACCACAAGATTTTGGGTTGTTAGTTTCAGTTTAATTTTTTTTTCTATTGCAATTTCCCTCTTTTAGCTTGTAGGTATGATTTATAGCTTGATTTTTTTTTTTTTTGTGTGCAAGAGCAATCATTCATTTCCTTTCTGCATGAAAACTCTTATATGCTCTTTTGTGTCTTCTTCCCCCTTCAGGTTTGCTGTTTCAGATGATATAATTGGTTCTAACAATAACAGAATTCTTGACTGCTGATCAACAGTTAGAACACTCAGGGCAGTAGGGCTAGATGCAAGCTGCAGTGCTGATGGGGGAAAGGAGCTGAACAAACAATACCAACAATGTCCTACTTGCTGCTGTGAGAGCCAGATGCACACACAGGGACAGGCGGGACTGTCTCTGTGGGTGCATCTCTCCCTCCATCTCTATCTTCCCATGGAGAACACCTCAGAGTGATTACTTGCCAGACTTGATGAGCCTTCATCTGTTTGAGGAGCTATTCTGTTTAATTAAGAGAAGATGTTAGGACAGGCCCTCAGCACACAGAGAGTAAATGATGTTAATCTGCCCTTTGCTTATTTTACAGCAAAATGACTACCTTAATTATATATATCAAAGACAGACATCCTCCTTCCTATCCATCTCGGTATGCACCTCCAGCACTGCCAGCGTTGTCCCTGAAGGTGACTGACTCAATGAGAATTCTTTTGAAATCTAGTCCCACAAGCTTTCTGCTTTGCCACAAAGCATAAACTCCAACTTATCTTCGTGACCATGCACAACTGCAAGTATAACTGACTGTGACAAAAATAACCTCCTAACACCCAGCCCCAGCTTTTAACCCTATAGCCATTTTTGAAGTGTGAGCCACACATGGATACAGTTCTGCTGCAGAAAAGTGGGGTTTGGAGGTTGTGTTCTTCTGTGTAAACAGGGTATACAGTCCAAAATAGCTGACCTTTCTATCCTTTCCTAACACGAAGCGTCCAAATGAAAAGTTCAAGCAAAATACATACAAAGATAGATCTGGAACACTCAACTGAAGTTGAGTTTGTTTCTCATAACTCCAGAAGCATGGCCCGTTCTTGTAAGCATGTGGAAAGAATTTATGGACACCAGGGATTTGAAGTGACTGATTAGAGGTCCTGCCAAATGTGGTCAGTTAGTAGTAAGGTACTTGCATGGTATGAATGAATCTTCACATTCATGTAATGCAGCTCTCCTTTCTGCTGTTCACAATGCACTTCACAAAACTTGCATTTGCATAATCACTAAGCATGAGCAGGAATTATGTTATTTCCATGGATGAGGAAATTATGTCATAGAAAAGTTGAATGATTTTCCCTCAGCCACACAAAGTCAGGAATTGACTGCAGGAACAGGTGATTCATCTTCCTGACCTGAACCATCAGATGATGTCTGCTTGGGATGAGGAAAACAGGTTGCTTTTTCAATAGTAGGCCATAATTTCTTCACCACAGGGAAGATTGTAAAGCCATTTCTCCTGTTTGTAGACATTTAGGATACCATTTTAAGAGTTTAACATAATGTGAACTATCATTATGAAATAATGTTCCATTCTCTGTCCCTCCTGGTGCTGGCATTAAAAATGTCATTTTCTGTGCCATTCTGAAACCATGCCATTTTTGTACCTATTCTTATGCTCTAAGGACTTATCCCATGAGCTCTGTTGATATATTTGCTATATTTGATAAATAATTTTGTGAGGGATCTTAGATAATGGTTGCAGTGATCAGTCCTAACTGCCTGTATATGTGCTTCCAGAGCCTTTCACAAGCCAGGAGGATATTGTGCCAACTCCTGACAAAGACCAAGATTTGACTAACAAAGTTCTTAGATAATCTTAGAGGGACACTGTGCAGAAGAGGTGTTATCTTTCTTTCCTGAAGTGCTCAATTTCAAAGAAAGTGAGGGGAAGTAAAACAAAAATTCCAAGCCCATGACCTAAATAAGGAAATAAAGAGAAATTAGTAGAGCAAGGAAAGTTTTAAACAATGCAGTTCTTCAAGTAAAAAGAGGTTTAATAGATTTTGAAATATTTAAACTAGGAAATCTACAGTAAGAAATATTTCAGATAATTTATTGAAGTAGAAAAGAAATATTACCAGAGATACACGTGAAAGAAGGCTAGAATGATTCAAACCCAGAATGATGAGACATTCATAGTATGCTCCCTGTCATTTTCTGGGACAATACTTCTTATCACTTTCTGGATCCATCTTTTTTTTCTAATTCTGTTTCCAGCTGCCTTGCAAGCAAAAGGAGTGAGCATGCTGGCTGAAGAGACGGATGCAGACTGGAAGAGTCAGAGGCAGACTGGTTGTCAGGAAGGTATCTGCATATGAAATGGCACCAGGGAACCAGAGCACTTCCCAGAAGAGGAGAGATAGGGGGAATGCTGCAGGGACACTGCTGTTTTCCTTGGATGAGCGGGCCAGAACTTTGCTTTTTCATTTCTGGGACATAGTCTCCTCTTTGTGCTTTGCTTTCCTGTCTCATTGAGAGTGGTATGAAGTAAAATATTTGGAAACAGCTTGATTGTAAATAATGTCGTTTATTAATACACGCACACAAGAAAAAGAGACATAGTTGAGGGCCCAAGGTAGTAAAAGGAGTGCAATGCTATATCTTTGTGCAATGCTACGTCTATTTACAATGGAACATTTGGTGGAAAATCATCCCAAGAAAATATAACTTCCCCAGAGGAAGTGTTTTCTTCCCTCTTACAATTTCCTGCAGGCTCCTCTAGCCTTGGGGCTATAAGAGAGAAGGCTTTCAAAGAAGTACAAAAGAAATCATTGAATCATAGAATGGTTTGGGTTGGAAGTGATCTTAATGATCATTTAATTCCAAATCCCCTGCAATGGGCAGGGATGCCCTCCGTTAGATCTGGTTAAATGAGTAATAGCTTGTCTGACAAATGTAATGGTATTTCTCTTGTAATCACTGTATTCAGGAGCTTTCTTTGCTTTCTAAAACTCTCTTCTGGGTTCAGATTTTTGAGGGAATGAAGCCATTAGGCATATCCAAAATGATTAAGTCATCTACTTTTCCCTGAACATTTTGCTTTGCCACCCTGTGGCACATCTGCAGTGCGGTGAGACAGTGAAGAGTGGTTGGCACAAGCTGAGTAAGTCTCATAAGTATGGTACCATAGGATGTCTTTGGCTTGTTTGCTTCCAGATGTGAGATATTAAATGCATTTTGATATTGGCATTACATATTAAACACAACAGTCACTACTTTTCTTATGAATACAATGTTCATCTAACAGTCAGTGTTTGGCTCAGGCAAACACTGAACAGTCTGAATGAGACAGCCTGCTGAATTATAATCTATTCTGATGCTGTAGGAGCAAATTCCTTTGATGTAGAGGCATATCATAATGTTGTTTACTCATCTACAATATTTGTACTCAGATATTTTTATTACTTCAATTTGGTATTCACTCAAAGTTCACCCCCTTCCTGTTATTTTGGTGCTAATCAAAACTAATGCTTTTCAAAAGTTTCTCCTTCAAGCCTTTCTGAACAATTTCTGAATGGAGAGGAGTACCAAATTCTATGAGCAAGAATAAATATTTTTTAACAGGTAGGTTAGGACTATAGGTAGATGCTAATGTGTTAGCATATTCACACGTTGCAAAACTATGATTTAGTCTCAGGGGTTTACCTGGTCGTCAAAAGATTTAAGACAAAATATTTCTCTAGTTGGTTCATTATCCCATTACTGAGAAGTGCTTTGGTGCCAAGCACAATTTATAGAATCACTCAGGTACATAAAGTTTTCCCAAGGTATTCCAAGCTCTGGTTCAGGAGAACCACCTTCCTCATGTCAGCACAGACAAACTCTGTCTGGAAAGCTGTTAATAGGTATTTTTCATTAGCTATGGCTGGAATGGGTTTTACTTATATATGTGGTCACTTAATTTTTTTGCAGCACTTCTCTGATGCATAGCTCTGTTAATGAGCTGAAATGTGAAAGAAGGGAAAACATATAATTTTGTGTGTTGCCAGTGGGGTCTCCCACATGGAAAGGTCTTCTGCAGTGCCAAGGATGCCTAATACTTGTATCTGTCAATGTCGGGACACTCTGGATTGTCAGAAAGGATTTGACTGCTATAAAGGCAGAACTGAAACTTCACCCTGCCTTTGACACATCTATTTTAGAGGATGTGGAGAACATTTGAAGCATGTCTGAATGTGGTAATCTTTTCCATACCTAATGGTTTATTCTGCTTTTTCACGTTCAAAACTGATTTCTTCTGAAGGAGTGGTTTGGGGACAGCTTTCACTCCAGTGATAGCAATTCTTGTTGGTATTTAGCTATAATCAGTTTTTAGGATCTTAAAAAAGGGGACAACAGTCCTACACTGTACACTTCAACTGTGAAGCAATGAAACACTTTGTGGCTGAAGGTGGAAGAAAAAGTTAACACCTAGAGAGGAAGCATTGCTCTGTTGAGTTCTAAGGTGCAAAGGGAATAGTGCTGTATTATGCATCTCTTCATTCAGTCCTCCAGTAGTATAAAATGCCCTAACTGTCTCTGTGCTTCTCTTCTTTTTGGAAAGTATATAAAGAAGAACAGCAAATGATGAAAAGACCCCTGGTGCACTAAATAAATAACAAAAAAAACCAAATCACAGCAAAAAACCCAACAACAACCAAAACAAAAATGAAAAAATAGAAAACAAACCCAAACCAAGCCAAATGAAAAAACCCCCACCAAACCCAAACCAAACCAAACCAAAACAAACAAAAAAACCAAACCCAAAACCCCAAACCAACCAACCAAAACAACAAAACCCAAAACAAATCCAAAACCAAAACCAAACAAAAAAAAAAAGTAAAAATCTAACACTAGGATTGTTAGGAGATTTTATGCTGCCTGGCTTAACATTATAAATACCAATCCTTTCTGAGTACACAGAAGAAGGTTAGTTATCTTCTTGTTCACATAATTGCATAAGAAGCTTTTTGGTTTGCCTGTATATTTAGGGTATTTCAGTCTTCCTATTCTTAACTGGAAAGAGTCATACACAGCTTCTGAGAGTTGAATGAAGAAATAAAGGCTGGGATGATGACCTGGGTTGTAAATTACATCTGGGTTGCCCAAAAGAGTGAAAATCTTGAGGGAAGCAGAAAAGTTGAACAAGCACACCAGTTTTGGTCAATAAATTTGTTTCTCATAGACAGTCTTTAATGCACTTTTCAATAGAGAGTGATTTCACATAATGTCCCTCATCCTACTGTTCCTGTGCTTTTTTCATAGATGGTCTAGTCAGCCTTTAGCAAGGGGACTAAAACCTCCAAACCACAATTTTTCCCTTCTACTTGGCCCAAATAGAGTCCTTTCCCATATCATCAGAAAGACTAGCTCAGTCCTCCTTCAGGAATCTGGTCTTTGGGCTGTGTGTATATGGGTGGGAGAGTCTCCGTGGGGCTATGAAATGGGAAGTACCATTCCTAAGCCACAGCATCATGGTTCCAGCGCCGGAGAACCTCAGATTTCCTGGGGCCTCCAGACACCATGGCAATGAAACACTACCTTACTGAGACAGAAATAATAGAAAGGAGGCCAGGTCCAAGCACAAGCCTTGAAAATGAATGTAGTAGAGCAGAAGGAAAACACAAAATGTCCATAACCTTTTCTAGGAAGGAGGGGTGCTCATGGCCTCTGAAATGTCTGGATCTCCTTCTTCTGTCCATCCTTTCCTTCTTGTCATTCCGCTTGTATTGTTCCTTCATTTTACAGCTATCAGCCAACATCCAGCAGCTAAAATCTACACATGTCGTTTGGAGCTAAAACTTGCACACTGCTAAAAACTGCCTCTCTGTTTCCATGGAAGTGAAAGCAGTTGAATACCTTCATCTTACTTCTGCTTAGTAGTAGCAAGGAGGAAAATGCTTTTTATCTAGAGCAATTTCCAGTGGTGGATCTCAAATTTTTTCCCAAGAGTAACTACAGCTAGCCTCAAAATGTCCTTGAGGAAATAGTCCTATCATTTCCTAATGGACAAATGGGCTTTTTGGGCTACCTTCCCATGCAGGTGTGAACATCCTTGTTTGAGACTGGGTCTTTCAGACAATACATAGAAATGTCATATAGCATGTGACATGACATGACTATATTAAAATGATCAGGAATAGATTCCGGTATGAGATGCCTATCTCATCACATCACTTTCCCTCGAGAAGAATCTTCTTCCTAGATGTAGGAGGAAGCAAAATGGCCTTTCCTGGCTTTGTCGGAATACAGATCAAAATAAAATACCACCAAAAATAACAAGTGGGATGTCTGACTTGTATTCCCACCATCATTTTCTGAGGAAAATTAGATCAGGGAATAATAAAGCCTTTTAGGTTCCTTTAAAAAAATTGCCTATACCATATGCTTGACCTTCTTTCTCCCATTTCCATGGAAACAGAGCAGAAAAAATGCAATAGAATGGAACAGAGGACAATTATGCCAAATATATGCAATAGTTCTCACTAGTAGCTCTCACTGCAATTTCAGGTTGGGTGCATTTTAAGGAAAGAGAAAGTTAAAGTCTGGTGGGTATCTGAAGGTGGATCACTCACCAATATGCAACTTCAGCAGCTAGTCAAACCTCTTTTTCCTTATCATTCACATTATTTTATTAACTTTATTGCACTGATGTGAGAGTGATTGAGCACTGGAACACTTGGACCAAGGAGGCTGTAGAGTCTCCTTCTCTGGAGATATTCAGATCTTTCTGGGCACAGTCCTGAGTAATGTACTCTAGGGGACTCTATTTGTGCAGGGAGGTTGGTCTAGATGACCTCCAAGACCCCCTTTCAACTTTAACCGTTCTGTGATTGACAAATCTCTTCAGCATGGTACTTGGTTGCACCAAACTTGGCCTTGTGGAACAAATGTATTCAAATAGGCACAAATAAACGCCACAGCCTTAAAACAAGTTTCAGACATATTGGAAATAAGCCTGTCTATCTATTTGTGGG
>VXBQ01012597.1:13333-28529 GCA_013400175.1 Phainopepla nitens
CCCCCAACAAACTTTCTTAATAAGAGCAGCATAAAAACATGTAAAGAAAGATGACTTTATTCCTCAGATACAGCTTTATCTCTGCTTATCCTTCTCCTCTCCTCACATAATCTTCCACACGGATTCCTTATTGCCATAGCAATGCCTCACAGCTAAATATTTCCCCTTCCTCCAAAGCTGATTTTTCACTCTTCACAATTTATCTCCAATGATCCTAAACCATAAGCTCTTCTTTTTATCTTCCTCTATGTCAAAAGATTTCTGGTAACAAAGCCACATTCCCAAGGATATTTTAGGCAACGTATTTCTTCATCCTCCAACTATCTTTAATCAAATTACTGATGCAAATAACTGAGATAAATATGCTGGTTCTTTACTGACAAAATAATCTAGAAAACTGTAAATAAGCAAGCTAAATCTGCACTACATATGCATGAGATATTCTCTTAGGATGTCTTAAAAATAAGTGAAGGCATTTAGAAATGTATCAAGATGACT
Organism: Phainopepla nitens; assembly: GCA_013400175.1. Classification (NCBI taxonomy): domain Eukaryota; kingdom Metazoa; phylum Chordata; class Aves; order Passeriformes; family Bombycillidae; genus Phainopepla; species Phainopepla nitens. The sequence continues at coordinate 13,832 of VXBQ01012597.1, forward strand.
CAGATGCCATATTAAGTGTGTCTGTGCCTTATATCTCCTCAAAAGTGCATTATATACAGACACAATTATATTTCCATATATACATTTACATAATAGAATTTTGGAAGGGAAGGGCACGTTGCTGTGCAAGTGCAAGGAATGGATATTGTCATGTTCCACAATTTTGGAGTAGTTTCACCATGGGACAAATGAATCCAGTTCTGTTTTCTCTGGGGTTCTCCATGTCTGAAGCCATGTGGTGCTGGGCACAGTTAGAGATCTGTTGGTCAAAACTGGACAAAGTAGAAGCTACAATTTATAAATCATGGCAATTTCCATGTTCAAGGTATGCATATCTCTGCCAGCAGCATTATCCAGGAGCTTTCTCTGTTTAGAGTTGGGCTTTCTTTTGGGAAGCTGATTTCTTTGTTGCTTTTCACAGGTCAACCCATTGTTTTCCCCTTTCTTCATGGGAGCCCAGCAAGAAAGAATTTTAAAATATTTAATTAGGTTATTATTATATTATTAAACCATTATTTATTATAGCACTGAATATTAGTGCTATACTAATGCATACCAAAATATTAGATTATACAATCATAATGATTAGCAATTATATTGCTTTATAATATAATGCCTGCTTTATAGTATTAACAACTTCATCATTAAAATCAAAGTGCAAAATTCAGTAGTCAGGGTAATACTTAAAAATTGTGGAAGTGGCTCAGACAAAACCATAACTTTTTGTCCTACTCTTGAAGAAAACTGAATCTGGGCTTTTCCTAAGATTCAGTTAAAATTACTTAATCTGACTTATTTTTTTCTGCTACTGCTGAGTGTTTCATCAGGAACTGAGTACAAAAAAAAATGAAAATATTTAATTACCTAGATAAAGACCAGTCTCATTACCCAGAATAACAAGACTATAGGAAGTTGATTAAAGCTTGTGAAGGGTATCAGAAACTTTTGCATCCTTTTAGAATAAATCTTTATGAATTAATAGAAAACAAAAACTCACATCAATTTTAAAAATTATGTAGATGGGTGGGATGGAGGGAGGTATTTTTACTCTCTTTCAGCTCATAGATTGGAATAGCCACACTGGAAAAAACAAATTCAAAATCTCCCTGTCTTTCAGTTTGTAATTAAACACTAAATATCCATGTATCATTCAAAAATGTTCTCAGTATTTTTAAGAATTATGGTCCTTTCTAACCTAAAATCATTCTGGGATTCTCCTGGTCTGAAGATCTCTGTTCTGGCAGAGTTTTCTCATATTTTGGCTCCACCACTGGATCATGCTTGAACTGGCCAGTTTGAGGAAATATCTGCAATCATGAGGATTCACCTTGCAAACATTGAAAAAATATTGCAAAAATGAATTGAAATTCATGTTTAACATTTAAACCAAATTCAGCTGTTCTTTCATTCTGGCCAGGCACAGGGAGAACACTCTTCTCTCCATGCAAAATGGGATTTTCCTACCTCAGAAATTCCCTCCTCCTCTATCCACTTTTGCTCACGCAGAGAAAGTCCATGCAAATACATTACTTGTATTTAAGGGAGCCTGGTTGTCACACTTTTATTTGTTGAGATATAGATTTGTTAATTTATTTTCAAATTTAATAGATTTTCAGGAGTCAGCAAGAGCTTTGATAAAATTCCTACCTTCAGTATTCCCTTTCTGACAAGAGATTTTTGGGTTTAGCTAAATACCATCTATCTGGAATTCAAATGGTGAAGAAGAGAGAGTTTTAAATCAATAGGATTTCCCAAACACTTCAATTTAAACCCATAGTTCCTTGGTAAAACTCAAGCCTGTGAAAATCATGCTCTTAATCCTCATCCTCAGGAGATGTCCAAGATTAGGAAAGAAATTCCATGTCTCAATGGGTCAAGTAAATATGTAAACACAAAAAAAAGCATCCCATTTTTATGTATACAAGTTATTATATATAATAAGAATGGGCATATAATTAATGACAACTTCTTTCTACCAATATTCGCATATTTTGAAAATTAACTTCACATTTGGGACCTACTCATGTTTGTTTGTTGTGAAAACCTCCTCAGAGACATGTTCTCTTAGGATAAATGTTTAAAAAATTCAATTTGAGTTTTTTAATAATTTCATGAATTTGCTGGTGATTATAGAATAGAATACTTTATTGTATTGCTTGGAATCAGTAAAGAATTTGCTGCCCAAGCAATGCAACTCTTAGATAGAAACCATTCTGGGTGAATTGTGCCAGTAATCAATATGGCATGAATTTAAAATTTAAAAAGCCAATGTTTTGAAATTAGTAGCCATCAATGTTTCCAATTAGAAAAAATAATTTCAAACATGTAAACCTGAGATATTCAAGGAGTGAAGTAAAGATTTGATGAATTGATATGACAGACTGAATTATTTACTCAGCTTTCATTTCAGAAGTCTGTAGTATATAGGAAATAAATTCCAAAAGTTTATTAATATATTCCTGAAAATATTTTTAAAATAAAACTGAACAAAGAAAATTGCCTTCTACCCCTAAACTGCTCTAAATGGAAGACTAGTAGCTTTTTATACATTTTTTATGAATGAATTGCTGGACAAAAGGCAAGAGATTCATTAACAGTTCTATTAGCAAAATAATTTTCTGACAGAAAAGCATAAAAACCAGCACTGCTATGTAAAAAGAGAGAAATTAAACACAGAGGTGGCAGGTCCTGTCCCAGCTTCATGAGTTTGCATTGCAAATCCCATGGTAAAACAAGAGACTCAATGGTTTGTAAAAACTGCATTATTAGGACACCCGTACCAGAAAATCTTCGGGAAAAAAAAAAAAATCTAAAAATAAATAAATACTGAGCAGGAATGAATACAGATTCTGTACATCCTAAAATACCGTTTCAGCCAGCTATCCCTCTGGTAGAAAGGAAGTTATTTGGATTATAAACGTTATTTCAACATGTGTTCCCAAGCTGGAGCAGGCCTGGTTTGATGCTGAGCTTGAGGAAAATGACAACGATGTCCTGAGTCCTTGGCAGCTCCAGCAGCACCTCCTGATCTGATTGAGTGTGTCAGGGCAAAGGCTGAGAACATTTAGGGTTCATATCTTATTCAGTCAGAAGTGCTTTCAGGTCACATTAGAGGAAGAGAAGCTGATTTATTTTGCATGACAACTATGAATTTTAACCAAAAGACACATTAATAAAATAAAAAAGGGCTTTTCTCTCAAATCGCAAAGGCAATCCTTTCTTCTTGCTGAGGTCTTTCCTTGCATCAGTTCTGTGTTTGTCCAGTGCAGACTGAAGGCTTTAGATGATGCACAGGAGACCAGCAGCTGCTGCTATTTTTTGGTCTTTCCTTTGACTTTGGCAAGGTTCTGAAATGAAAGTGACTTTCTCTTGCTGTGCCACGCAGCTTCAATTCCCTTTTTGTCCCACTGCACTTCCCAGTAACCAGAGGGAAGGGAATGAGGATGATAAACTGGGAATGGAGGCTGATAAGCTGACAGCTTTGTGCCCTGCAGCCAGCTGCATTAAAAGCCTGTGGAAATTAGTTACAAACTGTGGGAACTCACACGAGGCACTGGGAAATCAGTCTCATCAGAGCTTAGCTAATTGTCAAAACAAAAATTAGTGATCAAAAAACCATGACATTACCACGTGTGTATTCGTGATTTATGAAGACTTAGACACATCTTCCCACAGAAGGAATTTATGGACAAGAGTCATTTTACCATCACTGACATTGTTGGGAAGTGTGGATGCCTAAAAATTAGCACCAGAAACATGTCTCCATTAATTACAAATTCCTCAGGCCACTTTCTATTCCAAATCAATTATGATCTTTCATCAGCCTGTTATAAAAGCCAGGCTGGAAAGAGCAGTAATGTTAAATAGTTAAAACTAGCAATACATAATTTTAGATAACTTCTCCAATGCTTTGATCTTAAATTGAATTCAGTCTGCCATCAAGATGGCATCAAGTTTTAATGTGAAATGAGAGGGTTACTGCTATCATAATTGTAAAGCACAGTGCTCTAATTTTTGGCGACTTACTGAATGCAAATCAGTTAAAAACAAAGACTGTGGGATCCCATGGGAGAGTGGTTTTATTGTGGGGCTTTTTTTGCTAGTGGTTGTTGTTTTCTTTTTAAACAAGTTTTTATGCTTTAAACTCTCTATTTGTGTCCTTTCATTAAAATCACCTGAACAGTTTACAAGTTTAAATGAAAAAAAAAAAAAAAAAGGCAGAAAGTCACTGGAAAGCACAAGCTTTAATCAGGCTTTATTTTATGACCCAGCAGCTCCCTTAAGTCTTTTAGATTTTGGAGACTGTGAAGTGACATGTGTGAATGTCCCTCCCTGGGGAAGAGAAGCAAACACTAATTGGGGTATTGACAGCTTTAAATGAAGCAGAAACACACAAAGAAACTCTGGCTCCAACAAAATTGAGTATTGGTGAGCGGGGCATGCCGGGACATTAATGGCTTTCATTCACTGCTCACTCATGCAAGTAAATATACTTTTAAGCACGGTGACCTGGGTCTATAACAGCTCAGTTCTGAGCTAAAAAGCCATGAAATACTATCTGCTGATGTATGAGAAAGAGGGCTCTGGTAGAACCAGTCTCCTCTAGCTGTTCAGAGGGAATAATAATGTTATTTTCTACATAGTTGTAGATAGACCAATATCATCTGATACTGTGATGGCAGGAACAGACTCAAATTATTTAGTATTTAAATACTAAATCAAAAATATTTTAGTATTTAAATCAGCAAGACATTGCACTCTCTTTATTTAGCAGCCACTCTCTCTATGAGTTTATCAGCATAACCAATATAAATATATATTTTTTCTACATATTCACACTGACAGAGAGATGTTGCTGCATTGGATGAATATTCAAAAGCATTCACCTGAGCACAGGGGTCGAGCATGGTCATCAAACCCATCTGTGGTTCACCACAACTGGTCTTCAGGTGGCTAAAAATTAAGGACTATTTCTGTAGTGGACATTGGGAGGGCAAGAAAGGTGTTCCAAAGGGCCATTGCTCTTGTCTTAAAGAGGACAAACACCTTCTTATTGATGATAAAAAGACCTCAGGGTAAGCTGATCAGGCTTTTGCAAACAACCTGCGGAAGTGCAGCTTAAAGTCAAGGAAATCAAGTGCTAAAGGTCTGATCTCAAACTCCACAGGCTCTTAACTCAGAAGATTCAGAATGTTAATAAATGCTACAATCCCAGGAAAGACAGGCAAGGAGATTCAACGAGGGAAAACAAAATCCTAATAAAAAGCTCTGAAGATATTTAATTTAATTTTATCTGGTTTATCCAGTAAAAATTTAGACAGACCATCTGGCAATAGTTTGGGAGTGGTCTGACCACCTTGGTTTGCTTGTTTCTGCAAAACCAAAATCTTAATTCTCAACCTATTTTATCTTTTCCTTTCCTGTATATGGTCTAGTTTCTACTTTTACTGCTCATCATGCCACGAGTTCCTAGAGGGAAAGCAAATCTCAATAAAAGCAGAAAATTTCCAGAAGACTGAGGAACCATTTAAAGGCTGCACAGCCTAGGAAAAGCTGCTGGGTAACTGGTGTGTTAAACAATATTTTAATACCTGTCTCATGGAAAGAGGGAATCACTAGCAAAGAGAAACAAAGACGGCTTAGAGAAGCACAATATTTATAAAGTACAGATATTAAATGTAACACTTTTTGAGATATAATCACCTATAAATAAGAAGCAGCTCTTACAGCAAAAAAAAATCAGAAAGAGTAACTCTCACTCTTATGAAATCTAAAATTAGGAACCTTCTTTGGGAATTTATTGTGATTTTTACATTCCTTGTTACCATGTCTTTGCAGTGTTTTATCAAATCTGAATTCTAGGCCTTTTTTGCTGAGTATTTTGGGACCGTTCCACTGAATAGTTGATACTTCCAGACAAAAGCAGTGGCTGATCATTTGGCTCCAGTGCCCAAACGTCTGAGGGCAGAGGGAGAGGGCCCTAATTTGAACCTGGATTATAGTTATTTTGGCTCATTCAGAGCTGCCAATGTGCTCATCCAGCTGTGAGCCAGAGAACAGCTGAAATGAAGTTTTAAGGCTAAATTTTACAGTGCTGATTTTGACAGTACTTTGCTGTACAGGGGCCCAAGAGATTTATCACCTCTATAACTTGGGTCAAGGTGTTTTTGTGCCTGCACATGCACAGGCACATGTGTGTGAGTGAGTAAAAAAAGCAGGAAAAAACCAGTAAATCTTTTTCACAAAGGAGAATTATTTTATTACCTGGAAAAAAAAAAATGGACAAAGCAACCCTCATTGTCTCCTTCCCTTGACTTTCAGTTGCCCCACGCACCTCTCTTTTCAATATGCTCTTAAAAAGAGATGTTTCTGTTTCTCTGGAGACCATTTTTACCCCTCAGCCAAGGGGAAGCCCCATAAATACTCGTGTTTGAGGCAGGAGTAAATTATAGCCATCCATCTCCTGGACAGAGTGTGGCACAGGGCTGGGGGTCACTTTCCTCCACAGTCCCTTCCCACATTACGAGGAGTTCAAAGGACTTGGTTTATAATTTTTTTTCCCCCCTTTAAATTGTGTTTCAAGGGAATAGAAATTCCCATTACCTCTTCTACGTGCCCAAAAGCAGAGGCCAAAATGGCACTGCTGCTAATGTAAGCACCAGAAAAGGAAGAAGAAAGTCACATTTCCAAGCAAGGTTTGACATATTGTAGATGACAAATGCTGAGTGTGATAAATGAAGCAGCTGGTTACAAGGGCAATATGAAAATGCTTCTTTGATTTTTTTTTTTTAATCAGATTGTCAAATGTTTCTTTATTAATCAGATCCTTGAAACACACAAACACAAAAGCTGTGCTTAGATCTAAGCTTTGTACCTAAATTATTAAATTATCTTCATTTGGCCTTAGGAAATCCAGGAGGTTTAAGGGCTGATTTGGCCATTCTTGGTTTTGTTTTTTGAGGGTTTTAAATTACATTTCATTATAAAAAGAATAATCACAGGGGTATAGTGTGAGTTTATACACTGTGTAACAGCCTTATTAGTCATACCCTCAGGGGGATTTTATGTTCAAGTTTTATTGCTTTTTCTATCATACATTTTATAGTTTCTTGTAAGTTGGTAGAAAGGTTTTTAGAACTGCTCCTGTTGGGGTTTTGGACTGTAGTTATACTTTTTTTAGAGAACAGCTAATTTCTTCGACCCAAAACTTTTTATGGGAATATGATCTCCAACAAAAGGCGTTTCTGAGAAGGCTTTATTAGCTCAGCATTCAAAAATCAGGCCAACATGCTCGCAACATCTTCAAAATGCAAATTCTGGCAGGAAAGGAAAAAAGAAAAAGCTAGGCAAATTCATGAGAATTCTCAAAACTGAGTCATTTTTTTTCAGCCAAATAATACTGGCAACATGACCCAAATTCATTCAAGCTAAAATCACTCTATGAGACATGGATTTCCTGGTAGTCCAGTCCATGGATTTCCTGGGAATACATTCCCAACTTTTTTATTCTGTGAGGATCTGAATGAATAATTTTGACAAATGGAATATAAAACAAAAGGTGATGTTATTGAATCGAAGGTAGAAACTTCAAAGGTAGAAACATCACAAAGCAAAGTTGTCACTAATTTCTAGTTATCTTCTAGTCAGCTTCTTATTTAATCAATTTCCCCATGGATGAATTCTTCTGTTTTTTGCTAAAAAGAGGCTGCAGGAATGATGGGCAAGATTGTCTTGTGTTGTAGATCCATGCTGCTCCTCCTTTGCAAATAACTGTTCTAACCAGCCCCTTTTCTGTAGCTGTAATTAAAAATTTATCCTATTACCTAAGATCCTGGAAAAAAATCATCCTGAGATTTAATCTTGAGAAGCTCCTGCATTTCTGGTCTCTTTTAACTTAAGGAAAATCTGTCTGTTCTTTGGGATTTAGGATGAAAACTCCCTCGCTGTTGAAGTGCTACACCTTGGTCCCACAGTGTTGCACTGTGAATGCACTGGGAATTCACAGTGGAAAATGCTGGGAAATTATGTGGCTTTAAAACTTTCCTTACCAGTAAGATAAATTGAAGTAATAACAGTATCAGCAGGATGCCAAACTAATAACTGGGTATGAATCTTCTAAAAAGGAAGATGCTGCCACTGTCAAAGCTGGGACAAACCCAGTGGATTCCCACCACTTGTGAAGAAAAGGGTGACAAAAGCAGATTGTTTCTCCAGCCCAGTTCTTTTTATTTTCCTTCTTTTCCCTCCAATAAATGGGTCATTGATAACATTGAGCAACTTCAGATCATCTTGTGGACATCAGGTTTTGCTCTCTCAATTCCTAGGAAAGAAAATGTTCAACCAGGCTGCTTTGTCTGAGTTTCCAGATGCAACAATTGTCTAAAAAAAGTTCATTCCATCTTCCTTTAGTACAGAATTCTGCAGCCTGAATTACAGAAGTCTATTTTCAGGAGTAACTACCAAGGCTCTATTGCAACACCATCATTTAGGTTGGAAAAGACCTCCAATCAAATCTCTAATCTACTGGTTGCCTTATAAAATATGCAAAAATTAAAAAAATTTAAAAATTGTATAACAATAAGATATCTCCTCTGGATTAATTTATGTGGATTAAAAAAAAAAAAAAAGGAGAAGATTTAAATGGCAAATTCAAGCATCCAAAGTTTCAATAACTGAGAGATCCAACCAGTCTCCAGTGAGACTGCTATGATTATGTTTGATGATACATTGTTTAATTACACAAACACTGTTTCCCCACAAAATAAGTCTTTTGGAAGAGGGACTACAGGGTACTCAGGGTTATGAAGTTGGTGAATGATGCTACTTCTATTTTTGCCTTATTTTTGATCATGCACTGGATTAGAAAATAGTAAATGAAATGAAAATAAGTATTTTGGCTAGTCCTTGCTGAATGCCACTTTGGATACCCTCATTTTACACATTTTTGTGGCAAAATTAAGGATTTCTAGACTGCTACCTCCCACCTTCTTTGACAGATGTTGTGTTCTTTCACTTATTTCTAAGTGTTCAAGTGGCTTTGCAGAATTGCTGAACATCCCTGAATACAATTGAACTCTTCCTAAAAGTATGCCCTGATTGTCCACACAGTAAATTTTTCCTCAGATAATATATGGGGTATGTTTGCTGTCTTTTGAGGTAATTTCATATATTTAAATTCATACTTCACAAAGGTTTTCCAAGGACAACTTGGAAGCATCTTAAACTGTGTGGTTCTTGAAATGCTCCTATATTTATGCTGTGTACTTGACTTTGTTGCTCTGTATGAGCAGCACCAACAAAGTGCCCAGAATTGGTGTTAAAAAGAGCAGCTCGTTAAGAAGCTGAACTCTGGTGAACTGTGGGAAAAAAAAATTAAAAAAAAAAATATATGAAGGCAATCAAAACTGCATCACTGAAGAAAGGAAAAGCCTTCTTAGCCCTCTGTCAGTTCAATTCATTTTTAATACTGCTGCTAACAAATAATAATCCTTTGATTTTTTTCATCCCAAAGACTGCAGAGTTGCTGGCAGCTCCAGTAACTCTTCCAATTCCTATTGCCAGCTCTGCCAGTCTCTCATAAATCTCACTGGTCTCTTCCCCCTCTGTCTCCAGGCTGTTCCTTGCCTCAGATTTTGCCAGGATAAATTCTGGTATTGTCATGAAGCATCCCCCCCTCCTGCCTGAGAAGGCCCCTGTTGCGGTGTTTAATTAGATGGTGTTTTTTGCAGGAATGGAAATTTGAGGCAAAGAGGTGAAAAAAGGGTCGCTGGTAATTTATTGTGTGTACTAGGGCTGAGAGAGCTGGTAACTGCAACACTGTAAACCTGGATAATAAACCTACATAAATTGTAATAATGTAATGAGTTGTGTAGGGAATGTTGGAAGGTTTGAAACTCCAGGTGCAAAATAAAAGGAGGAATCTGAATCCTAGTCCTAATCTTACTGAATCCTCTCAGGAATTGTAAAATCAGGTCATCTGTCAAGAATTCCCATGTCATTATTATGGGTAAAGAAAGATATAACTCAAAAGTAGCCTCTGAGATGGTTTTCTCTTTCTTATTTGGGATCATTTAGAAAAGTGATCACAAAGCTCAAACATGTAAACTAAGATAATTCTTTAGCGACTTTCACCTTTAAATTTTCTAAAATATTTGCATGCCAGCTCTCTTGGGCTTGCTGCAGAAAGGCTGATTGGCTCATGTGAACCTTTCATATAAAGGAACAGAAGCAACAGGAATGCAGAGCTTTTGAAATTATCATTGAATTATAGAATGGTTTGAGTTGGAAGGGACCTTAAAGATCACTCAGCCCCCTGCCATGGGCAGGGACACTTCCCACTGTCCCAGGCTGCTCCAAGCCCCAATGTCCAGCCTGGCCTTGGGCACTGCCAGGGATCCAGGGGCACTCACAGCTGCTCTGGGAATTCCATTCCAGTCCCTCATTACCATCACAGGGAACAATTCCTTCCTAATATCCAATATAAGCCTTCCTTGTATCAGTTAGAAGCCATTCCCTGTGTCCTGTCCCTCATCCCTTGGGAATTGTCTCTCTCCATGTTTCCTGCAGCTCCTTCAGGCCCTGCAAGGCCACCCTGAGCTCAGGCCAAAGCTTCTCCTGCCCAGGCTGAACAATGGCAGCTGTGCCAGCCTTTCCTGCCAGCAGAGCTGCTCCATCCTCTGCTCATCCTGGAGCCTCCTCTGGGCTCTCTGCAGCAGCTCCAGCTCCTCCTGTGCTGCGCCCAGAGCTGGGGCAGCTCTGCAGGTGGAGGCTCACCTGAGGGGGCACAGGGACAGAACCTTGATAGAGGAGAAAAGTTTGGATATCTCCCTTTGTCTGCCTTGTTGCTGACAGCTAATTACTAAATTGCTAATTGCTGTGTGACTAAAGCAGTACTGCTGTTATCATCAGATCATCTGAAAACAGAGTTGTGGGTTACAAAAAGCACAGCTCTGGGGATGGGGGTATTGCTGGGTCTTTGAGGGAGCTGTTTGCCAGCAGGTCCCACACAACCCTGCAGAGGAGGCAGCCCTGGAGGAGGAAAACTCCTGGCACCTCTGTAACAAGCAGCCTTTGCTGTCCTGGGGAGAACTGGGCACCTTTCTGTGCCTGCAGAACCCATGGCTCTGGGCAACGATTTAGCACGCTTTTGCACAGCTTCCTTCCAGCAGGAGAATAATCATGTTTTCTAGTTTAGTGGTGAAAGAAAAACGGGGAAACCAAAAATATGGAGCCAAATAAATCACCACTTGAGTTCAGGAGGAAGATCCATGGAGTTCAGGAGGAAAACTGCAGAAGATGGTAATGCTGACAAAATCCATGGATGGCAAAAAGGAGGAGTTCAATCCTTCTACGTGAACAGCTCTGCTGTTCTATCAGCAGCAAAACCCACAGGCTGGCCAGGGGCTTGAAATTTTTGCTGCATCACAGAAAGGATGAAAATGAGATTGCTCAAATGAGGCCCCATGATTGAAATTCTGTTCCCACAGAGGTCTTGAGGAACTTTGGCACTGGCTTTCACTTGAGCAGGATTTAATTTGCTAAAATAAGTTACACTGGCAAGTTTCTTACAGTCTTAATACCCAATCCTCATGCAAGTTAAAAGGGAGTTGCTAAAGGAGAACTAAACTGTAGGATATTAAAAGGACTAATTCCTTTCTGTCTATTTTTAATAAATAAGAGAAAATAAAAATCTCCCAACGTGCTTAATATTGCCTATTACTGTGCATATCCTAAATTCATGACTAATGCACTTTAATTTAGTCACAGGATATGCTTTAAACAGTTCAGTGCTGCATTATGTGCTGCACTTGAGATGTTCAAGATCTTAATTATTTGTTCTCATCAGTATCCCTCACCCAAGAGCTAATGAAAAATTCTGTCATGATGGTATTTTTTATGATACACATAGCTGTGACACATGATAATTTCACAATCATTTCGAGACACCATGTGGTTTCTTTTGACATTTGGTGACAGGCTGTGTTATCAAGCACAATTGTTTGCACAGGAAACAACTGTAGCACGTGGTCCTTGGGACATTATGTTATCTCCTGATAATGATGTCATTAACATGTGTATACTATAATTAATGAGTACAAGAGCGATTCATTTGAGTAAGGCTTATGAATCCATTTCATCTAAAAAGGGAAAGAAAACCTATAATCATTTGGGCTCAGATCCTGAAAGCTACTTACTTGCAACCTGCTGCAGCTACGCTGGGTGACCCGTTAATTGAGGCATATTAACCAAGAAGCATTTATTTCTCAGTTATATTACAGAAGCTTGGATTAGAATCATTATCATAATGATTGTTCTAATAGAGATCAGTGAGAGAAACAGGAACCTAGCAGTGCTCCAAACCCCTTTGTCACCCGATCTCCTACCAACAGGAGCCAGGAAACAATTAGAGTTCATCAGTGTGCACAGGGAAATAATGAAGCTGGAGATGTGGAGAGCAAACCCACTGCAGCTCAGGCTGTTCCCTCCTGCTCCTGCAGCCCCAAGACAGAAAACACTCTCCTCACATCCTTGTCTGCATAGAAGGCAGACTCTCACAAAGGCAGCTCAGACTTGTGAAGCATTTTTATGTAAGAATCACAGAATTACAGAGTGGCTTTTTTTGAAGGGACTTGAAAGCCCATCCAGTTCCACCCCCTACCATGGCAGGGACACCTCCCACTGTCCCAGGCTGCTCCAAGCCCCAGTGTCCAACCTGGCCTTGGACACTGCCAGGGATCCAGGGGCAGCNACTTCTTCCCAATATCCAACCCAGATTTGCCTTGGTGCAGCCTGAGGCTGTGTCCCCTGGTTGTGTCAGTGCTGCCTGGAGAAAGAGCCCAAGCCCAGCCGAGCACAGCCACCCTGCAGGGAGTTGCAGAGAGTGCTGAGGTCAGCCCTGAGTCTCCTTTTCTCCAGGCTGAGCAGCCCCAGCTCCCTCAGTGGTTCCTCACAGGGTTTGTGTTCCCAGCCCCTCTCCAGCCTCGCTGCCTCCTCTGGATGTGCTCAAGGCTCTCAAGGTCCTTCCCAAAGTGAGGGCCCAGAGCTGGGCACAGCACTCGAGGGGCTCCTCACCAGTGCCCAGGGCAGGGGAACAATGACCTCCCTGCTCACAGTAAAAAATTTCTTTCTCAAATCTAACCTATTTTTCTCCTTTTCCAGTTTGAAGCCATTCCCCCTTGTCCTGTCACTCCAGTTCCTGATGAATTGTCCCTCTCTGGCTTCCTCGTAGACTTTTGCTGTCATATTTTTGCCAATAAATTTGATGGCTCAATGTCTTGATAAAAGTCCTGCCATGGTTTAGGTGTAATGTCACCACATACTCAATTCTTCCTTTCACTGCTTAGAGTTTCCCAAGAAAAAAAAAGATATATTCAGACTGCCAAAATTTGCTTTCAAGCCTGATAATCCACTCCTCTCCCTTGAGGCTACACAAATTGCACATAGATATTTTTGTGTTATTCAGATTTTCAGAAGTTTCTGTTTGGGCACGCAAAATATTTTCATGGAGATGTTTGCATGCAGGAGCAGCCACACAAAAATAGCTGTGGGTGAATGAAACTTCCAACCTGCCACAGATACAGCCCTCAGGAAAGCTGCCTACAATGTGTCTAGAGAAGTTAGGAGACTGGATCCCTGGGAAGATGTTTGAAAATTGTGTCTGTGCAGAAAAGCTTCAGCTGGTGAAAGCTGGATCATTCATGCTGGATCCTCCAGAAAGATTAAAAAGAAAGGGCAGGAGGGAGCCAGGGAACCAAGAGCTGAGCTGCTCCTCCCAAAGCCTAAATTCTGAATGGGGTTCAAAGATGCAAAAAGCTCAGTTGGGGCTTTTCCAGAACAGAGGTGGTGGAGTATTTTCTTGCAAAACAAAAACATCAAAGTGATTGTTTTTGAGAGATGGTGCTGCCTTCTGTTGGCTCCTTCTCTCTTTTGTGGACAGCAGTCCAGAGGATTCAAGCACACCTGTCCAGGTGTTTCAGAACTGTGCAAAGTCAATCTCTGTGACTTTAACTGCCTTTTACATATCATTTCCATAGAGTGACCATATGGATTATGAGTATATTGCACAAATAATTATTTACATGCACCATTAACTTTGCTCTGGGGCTTGAAACACTAAACATGTGTGTACTTAGTAGCCCTTCTTACATTATACCTCCAGAGTAATCAGCACTGCATCTACTTCCATGTGCACTAGAAATTTTTATAATTATAGTAAATAAAATACCAACATGTATTTTCTTGATGTAAGCTACAAAATATTTTAAAAGTCAAGAAATGCAAAATCAGAATTCAGGAATAGTAAATTAGAGCAATATTGACAACAGCCAATGTAAGAGACATAAAAAAGGAGTTAACACATGGCAATAATTCTTTCTGCCTTAAAAAGATGGTTTTTTCTGTATTTGTACATGCGTGTTCCCTACATGCCTTGTTGTATTTTAAAAATACTGTGATTATATTAAAAATAAGCAAAGAATGATTTTTCCTCCTAAAGCTCCTGATTCAAAACTAAATGTGCTTTTTCTTCACAAAAATTAAAAATTGGAAAACATAATCTTGGTCTACAGGATCCTCATATGAATCAATGCCTACAATCAGATATTATTTAATTTTTAATTGCACTATTTTTGTAATTGTTGATTATAACACCATTTGTAACAACACCTGAAAAGAAAATGGAAGGGGAAGGGGAAGGGGA
>VXBQ01012597.1:35026-92153 GCA_013400175.1 Phainopepla nitens
TGTGTCCCTGTCTGTCCCTGTACATCTCTGGGTGTCCCTGTCTGTCCCTGGGTGTCCCTGTTGGCAGGCAGAGGCAGAGCAGGGCCCAGGCTCTGCTCCAGGCCCAGCAATGGCCCCAGAGCCACGGGCAGGGACTGAGCCCAGCAATTCCCTGCACAAGAGGCACAGCTCCTGCCCTGGGCAGAAGAATTGTGAACAGTGACAAGACTCGAGGAGAAGGCCTGAAGCTGAGCCAGGGGAGGTTCAGGCTAGAGGTCAGGGAAAGTTCTTCCCCCAGAGGGTGCCGGGCATTGAGCAGGCTCCCCGGGGCAGTGGCCATGGCCCCAAGCCTGCCAAGAGGCTCAAGAAGCATTTGGACAACCCTCTCGGGCACATGGGGTGACTCTTGGGCTGTCCTGTGCAGGCTCAGGGGTTGGACTGCATGATCCTTGTGGGTTCCTTCCAGCTCAGGATATTCTGTGATTCTATGACTCCAAATCACCAGTAAGAATAAGTTCCAGAATACTTCCTCCCAGCTAAGAAAATTTTGGCGTTACTGTCAACTGCATTCGAGCACAGTAGGGTTTGAAGAATCGTGCCAAATACAATATACTGACATTTGTACTTTCTCAGTTGTGGTTACTATGAATGGATTGCGTGTCTAGCTGGTATCAATCCCTGTCATAGCACCATCTCAGCTGAAGGAGTAGATATTATAATAACTTTTTATTATTTTCAAGTCTTGTTTCAGCAATGTTCAGAGACAGAGGAGCCGCAGCCCTTGCTCTGGAATGATCTCTGTGGCACAGAGTTTTCTGACCACAGTTGGCCAAACCTGGACACAGAGTTCATTACACTCTGAGAGCCGCATAACACTTCTGAATAAAGTGATAATTTAACAGGACACAAGAAATATTAATGTTGAGGAAGGAGAACATGCTAAAATATCTGTGGTTTTTATAGTACTAATCTGTTCAAGAAAGGGAGAAAATAAAACAGCAGCTTCTGAATCCCATCCCTTGTAAGGCTTTCTAAAAACCATGAAGATATGAAGGCATGTTAAAGACTAAATAGTCACAATTTTCTTAAACTGATTATTTTTCAGGAAAGCCTCGATAGTCTGTATCCACTATGAAAATTTCCCCAGAAAGAAAATTTCTGAAAATAAACCTCACCCATGCTCCCTTTTGAAAGTTGCCATTTGGGCATCAAAAGCTGGAAGAGACAGCTATTTTGGAAGAAGAAAAGGCAATAAATATGATGCTGTTGATACAGCAGAGTCTGTGTGCACTTTGTAGGAGAAAAAGCTGCTTCACCTTTCTGCTGGAAACATTGCTGTGCAACCAGCCTTGAAGAAAACAAAAAGGGCTGCTATAGCCTTGCTCAAAAAATAAAGAAAAAAGAAAGAGAGAGAGGTTCTTACCTCTCCTCTTCCCCTTACAAGAGAGCATTGCAAAGATTTGCATACAAACCCACTTGAGTATTTGTGCTGCAGCACATCTGGCAATTATCTTCCAGGAGAATTGCCACGGGCTCGGCGTTACCGAGAGGAGCAGGGAGCATTTGAAGGCATGGAAGAAAAGGGATATTCCAGCCTTCTACCAGTTACCTTGAACATACTTCATGTTTAATCTCCCTCTGTTGCCAGAGGCGCTGTGTTGTTATGACAGCTGATCTGCCATGGAATAGCTGTAAAGGAAAATCAACAAAGGATCGCTCCAGCGATTCTCGGCGCAATTTATCGGCGCTCGTGTCTGGCGGCTGCTGCCGCCTGTCGGGGTAATGACACATGATGGGTGATGAAAGTGCAAGTCCCTAAATCAAAGCTGTGCCAGCAGTTTGAAGAGGCAGAAAACAGCCTTTAGACCCCTGTTCCTTTCTCGTTGTGGGAGGACCTCATTAGGAAAAAAATGGGCTGTTTTGTTAACACGAGGGAGATCTGCTGTTAGAGAGATGCCTGCATCCGGGGAGGTCTCTTGTGGTTCCAAGATTCACTCACAGAGTGTTTTAGACTGTGAATTTCATAATAATATGATGTTGTTATGAAAACAAACATAAAATAAACAGTTGGAGTCACAGAATCATGGGACAGTTTGGGTTGGAATGAACCTTAAAGATCGTCGAGTTCCAACTGCCCTGCTATGGGCAAGGACATAAAATTAAAACATAAAGGGCATTAAGTTCATCACCACTGATTTTGAGTTGGACTGTTTATTCCAACCTCATATTTAACACAGTTTTTACCTTTGATTGCCAAGAAATTGGTGGTAAAAGAGGGAGAGAGCTGCCTATCATGAGGGCAAGGGCAAAGGTGGGCAAGGGCAGCTCACCAGCTCAGCAGAAAGGACTCATCGGGATATGAGAGTGACTGTAATTCAAGGAAATTTGTTTTCTTTGCCTTTGCCCCACTCTTTCATTCTCAGGACACATGGAAGCCATCTAGCTAGAGATTTTTAACAATTTTGGCTAAATTTTTCCATTTCACAAAAGTCTACCCTACTTGAGATAGCTGCAAAATAAAGATGAAGAATCAAAAAAATGAAAAAGCCTTTAAAAACGAAAAAAAAAAGAACATGGCAGAATGTCAGAAAAAGAAAACAGTAAATCAGGGCTCACAAAAAGAGCAGGGAACTTTTGTCTTGTTTTGTTTTTCTACAGAAAATAGTATTTACAGACCATGGGAATGTGAGAAAAATGGAGCAAAGAAAGATTAAGAAATATCAAAATAACTGGGCTCGGGTGAATTTGACATAGCATTATTGCTGTCCTTCTTATAAGTGTTTTTTGGAGGTATTAGAGACAGTGATTTTAAGCTTCCTTTACCACATATCATGGATAATCTATCTTAGCAAATGTAGAACAGGCAATGCCACCCTCACTGACACCTTGTGGGATACATGCATTTTAATGAGAAATTGGCTTTTTATACACAAACAAAAGTAGCAGTCAGGCAGATCTCAACATTCCTGTGCTCTCAGCAAGGAATTATTTTCCCAAAGACTAAAATGAGCATTTAGAGGCACCCTGGTGAGCAGAGCACAGTGAGTTCTCCATCACAGCTTGCTGGCTTTGCTGCTGGTGTCGCAGCAGAGCAAACTCATTTGCCTGGTCACATGGAAATTGTCCCTTTATCCTGCCTGGATAAAGCTTCACAGGCAGAGCTTTCCATCCATCTCAATAAACAAATGCTGCAGTGCTTCAGCCATATGGTGGAACAACTGTTAGCTTGCAGTGGAGGAAAGAGCTCCACACCATCCAGTCTCCATCCATAAGCATCTCCTGGGTTTATTTGTGTTTGCAACCGATGTTATATTTTATTTCTTTTGCAATAGCACCTGTGATTGAGGTCTCTTTGCTCCATGAGTTGTCTGAAGATGGTGAGAAAATCTGGCCTGGAAGAGGTCATGGTCAACATGGGCAAGCAACTGTAAGGGAGGTAGGGGCAGCAGAAACACAACGCGGTGCAGGAACAGGCTCCACATTTTTCCAGTTTTACCAGGCTCCCTTTCCTCACCAGCCTCTTCTCCTGTTATTCTATTAGGAGAATATTCTCTTGTCATAGGCAACAATTTTAAAAATTGTTTTCTTCATTTTTTTAAAAAAAAAATTCTAAGGGGTGAAACTTGGCATTAAAAGAATTAGCTGGGATTAGCATGTTCCTGCTGGAAGGAGCTGTGGATCTGACTGACAGCTTTAGGTTTATGTATTAAACACATATAATGCCAATAGCTAAGAAGCATATTTGAGGGGAAAGTGAATGAAGTAATTCTGTTTTCTTGGCAGACAGGATTTGTTGGAAATGTTTTGATGATGAGATTAAAACTTGTCAGCCTCCACACTGTCATGAAAAGAAGTGATAGATTTAAGAAGGGGCAGGGCTAACGTGGTTGCCTCCAACAGATTATTTACACAGGAACATGCATGCTTTAATTCAAGCTTGCTTTTCAGGAGGTGATTTTTTCAGGATACCATTCTATCACATTATATATAGCCCTTAAAGTGGAATTAGGAAGTGTGACATTTATTCAGATGAAGGCAGGCAGGCAGTCCGTTTTAAGCAGTCATCTCTTCCCCTGTGACTCCCAGGCAACCTTTAAATAATTTTAGCTCTTCCCTTCATGTTAAAGGCTCATTATCCTTTATAGAAATTCTTCAGAAGTCTTCCCATCCCAAGCACCAGGAGTCATTTCTCAAGACAGCACTAGATTCCTTATTCCAGATCTCTCATAACTTTCTAATATTGTGTGTCTTAGTGAATACAGAATTTGGGAACTACTTATGCTTGAATCACAAGAAGAGAAAAATTCACTGGTCATGATTTTTATGTCCATTCCTTGAAAAGAAAGGGAGGAGGATAATAGCTGCTAAATGAAAATTTTCTGCCCTGTGGTTCCTAATTCAGCATTGATGCTGGCAGCTTGCTCTTTTCAAATTTCTAATGGTATTCCTGAAGCCTCTTTCTTTTCCTCCCTTTCTTTTCTTTTTTTCTTTTCTTTTCTTTTTTCTGTTCTTTTCCTCTTTCTTTGCACTTCAGTTTCATGCAATCTCCCTTCGATCAAGAATTTGGATCAGCTCCTCTGACATGCAGGTGTCCCTCAACAAACACTAAATAAATGTATTTTTGGCATTATTACAATTTTCCCCTTAGCACTAAGAGTCTTGTTAAGCAAGCCAAGCTGGTTTATAGCTTGACATGGGTTTTCACTAAGAAAAAATACATCCATTTTAGAGGTAGCAAGTAACGGAAGTAGATTAAATCAATTTTCATCCTGCCCACTCCTGAACTACTGAAACAAAAAAAAAAACTCCTACTCTCATTTGACAATAAAGGTCAACATCTTTTTTTTAGATACAGGTGACAATGGAAATTCTGGAGGAGTAAAGCATCTGCTCATTTACAAGATTTTTTAATAAGATCTATGAAAGGTAAAACTTTATCCAGCAGTGTTACTAACAGAGAAGGTAAAAACTTCTATCAGACATGAAGGAGAAGAATTTCCTGTGCACAAGAGGGTTCATTTTCAAGCTCAGTGATGTTATCTGTGGCACAAGGATCAAGCAGTGAAGGAATTAGGTGTGAAGGGACTGCTGCCATGTTTTTCTGTCTGAAGGCTAGTGTAGCTTCATGATCAGTGACCAAATCCATCTGAGCCACTCTGCTTTTTCTATCACATTTGAGCTACTGCTCTTGGATAACCCATAAATAGACTGAAGGAAGGTGGGAAGGCAATTTGTCACAAGGAAGGCACAAAAATAAGCATCAATGCTACTCCTTGTTTATGTTTTGGAAGCTGTTTCTTACTTACCAGCTCTGTCACCCAGAAACAGCAGCATGGGCCAGGTCTCACCCTCTGCCTCTGCCTAAAGAAAGCATTTAGGGTGACCTTGTGGAGAAGGATCCACTAATCAAGAATACCACGAGTTTCATGAAGGAAAACCAAGGTTTTTATCTAGAGGAGGACTAAACTTGAGGACCAGAGTTCAGGAACAGGCTTGTGGGGAGAATGAAGGATCCCAAACAGCCACACAGATAAAGGAAATGAGAGAGATTAAAGGCCAATCCAGGCCCTCACTTTGGACTCATTCCTTGACCAGGTGCAAATCTGCTCATTTCCTCAGATCATCTTGTCCTTAATGAGTGTTTGATGGAAGCTGAAGCTCTGCCCCTTCCACTCACACACCAACACCCTCCCAGTGCTGTCTCCAGCGGCCGTGCTGGCGCTGGGCTGGTGTCAGTGTGGGTGTGTGAGGGGCACAGGCTGCTCCCTGCTATCTCAGAGCCAGAGGGGTTTTCATTAGATTCAAACAGCAGCCGGCTCCCCAGGGAAGCTCCTGCTCCTATTTGATAAGGGATGCTCTTTTATCACACATGAAACTGCATGCAGTGATCAGACAGGCAGCGTGCACGGCTGCCAAGCAGAGGGAAGTTGGCTCTTGGTAGAATATTACAGCAGTGCCTCATTCCTGCCATTGAAGATTAGCCCAAAAATGGCCAGTTCTGCACACCACAGAAGCTGGAACTTCTACCAGCCCACAGAAAAAGTGTACAATTCATATATTTGCTGGAGGGGTCATCATGTTGTTTTTTAGAAGATGAAGTCACTATGGAAAATTAGAGTGGAAGGGACATATGAGATACTGGGGCTTGGAAATTTTTGACGCTCTTAAAATAACTTAGTTATTAATTTTTAACAACAAACAACACCCCTCAAACTAAACATAAATGGGCTAAAGTGCACTCTCCAATAGAGAATAAATTCTATTTTTCTTCCTTTCTGAAAAAAAAAAAATTATTCTTTTTACTTTCAAGGGCAAGAGTTTTTCAAGCTAATTGGCATCCCACAACTTCAAAGCATTCTGAAAATCTTCAAAAACCCTACAAACATGAAAGTATGTGGTATGATAACCTCCTTCAATAGTGGTCTGACAGGTCATCCAGGAACACTTGGCACGCTGATGTGTCAATAGTCTCTATTTTTTCTTTAGTGAGAGAAGTTATATTACCTCCACACCTTTTTTCTTTTTTTACATAACATTTCCTCTATTTTCTAAACTGTGTTGATGTTTCAAGGAATTATGGCTAACATGCACTTGAAAACTGGACTGCTTTTGTCTCTTGTGCCTGGAAAGTACAGGTAGGTTGAGCTTGTGCAATTAGATGGATTTTCTGAAAATTACCTGGCTAAGTCAAAATAACTACTGTGGCTGTATCTATAAAATCTTAGAGTATGTCATAATATCTTGTGGGATCTACCTATAGGAATTGTACCTGTAGTTTCCATCTATAATCTATTGAGAATTGATTAAGTATCTTTTTAATCTACATTTCCTTCAGCTTCTGAGATTATGACAATTGCTGTGGGTATTTCTTCTTTGATATTTTTTTTTTTTAACTCCTGACCAGCTTTCTTACTTTCCCTTCATGATTCAGGGACAGCTTTCAGACCTGGTACAAATTTGCTTTTCTTCCTCTACCAGAGAAAGGTTTTATTAACCATCTTAACTTCCAGATGCTACTACATGACTCAGGAATAGCTTTCAGACCTGGTACCAATTTGCTTTTCTTCCTCTACTAGAGAAAGGTTTTATTAACCATCTTAACTTCCAGATGCTACTACATGACTCAGGAATAGCTTTCAGACCTGGTACCAATTTGCTTTTCTTCCTCTACTAGAGAAAGGTTTTATTAACCATCTTAACTTCCAGATACTACCACATGCAGCTGAAAGCCAAAATTAAATCAAAACCAAACAAATCCAACCTCTCCTCTCCCAACCCCCTTCCCTTCCCTCCAAACTAAGGATGCAGCAAAGCCTTTTGTCACTCAACGGCAATATCTGGATCACAGAGAAGCGTTTCAGTTCTTACTTTTAACAGTGAGGTACATGGACTTGCTGACGTCTGCTCCCACATCATTGCTGACCTTGCAGAGGTAGTATCCACTGTCTTCCTCCAGCACATGTTTAATCAGCAAGGAGCCGTTTGTGAGCAGCTGGATCCGACCGTTCAGCGCGATCGGCTGGAACTGGGGAACCCCGGCACCTGAGGCAAGAAACCCGTGCAAAAAGGTTTAGAAAGCATCTCATGATTTTATTTTTAACAAGGCACGAGCTGTAGCTTCCTGTTCTTAGAGGCTCAGAGCAATTAAAATGGCTTTTGACGTCATCAGAACAAATTCTTTATCCAAACTGAATTCATCACATGAAAAGAAGGAACGCTCTTGGAATGTGATAAAATCTTCTTCGAGACAGGTGTTATGAGCTCTCAGAGAGTTTATCACCTTTGGGTTTTGTCCTGCAATCCCCAATGGCATAAAAATAGTGGGAGCAGCATCTAAGGCCGTGTTGGAAACAGAAAAAGGTTTATTAACAACAAAAATAACAAATTCTACAGAGGAAAAGCTGTGCCAGAGGTAAGGAGATCCTTGTCTCTGCTGAAACACCCCAAAAATGTCATCAGGTTTTTTTGTTCAATGCTTTTAGTGGTAATTGCTCAGGCAGGACTTTGGGCACTCATCCAACCAGATAGCTTCAGGTCTAAGGTGAAGTCCAGAAGGTTCTATGAGGTGTCCTGTATTAGCATACATCCAAATTGGGAAAGAAAGTTCTGGCTTTTAACCTTTTAAGGAGACAAAGAGAAACTCAAATCCCTTCTCAATCTGGCCACCCCATCCTTGGGGGATGCGCTGCAACAGAATGCAACAGCAGCAATAATTTGCCCATGTTAAAGGGGCAGAAGGAGCACAAAGCAGAAAAACCAGGAAGGGGGAGAGAGGAAATGAAGATTTTCAGCCCTTTCATGGCTGAAAAGGCACATTTGTTGTACATTTAGAGGCTGATGAATTATTGACAATTACAGCCAAGCAGTCATGGCAGTATGCATCCCCGATGCAAGCAGCAAATGAATTTCTTATGACTGAGAGGGATGTCTGTTGTAGTAAACATGGCACACTCAGGGGACCTCTAGGACCTTGTTTATGAAACCCTGGATAACATGGAAAACCACATCAGTGACTGTTCCTCTTGTTTCCTGCTACAGCTGATGGACTGGTGACACAAAAATTCTCCGTCCTGCCATGTTTGCAGTCAGGATTTACAGAGACTACTAAAGATACCGACAAAAAAATCCACAAAAAACCTCAAATGAAACCAATGAAACAACAAAAACGCTCAGACTACTGATCAGAAAACAACAAAAAGCTCAGACTACTGATCAGACATTTTTGGCAGCACTGTAAAAATGGAAAGTCCATAAATATAGGAAGCCAAAGATTTTTATATCAAGTTGGGTTTTAAGAAAGAACTTGCTTTTCCTTGGAAATAAGATACTAGGTGAATTAGGGAAAAGGAAACAGGATCCTGCTGTACTGTCACAAGTTCAGGTTCCTCCAGCATTAAATGAATGTATATTAAGACACATTTCTTGTAACAAAGGGGTTTGCAACCTACTTTGGGAGCAGGACATGGGATTTTTCAGGGAAGTCAAAAGGTGCTCTTCTTCAATGGAATTCTCTTACACCACTTTCTGTACACAAAGTTAATATCTGTCAGCCTTAATCACTATAAACAGTTGGCTGAGTCAACCCAGAAGGAAATATGGTGAATAAATATTATTTAGGGTAACATAGTGAGCTAGAACAACCTATGAATAGAGTATCTAGAATATTAAAAAAGACCAGACTTGCATATCAAAAACACTTCTAGTCCTAGAAGAGCTTGCTTTGGGAACTCATGGTTACACTGAAGGCCTAGTGACCTATACTATGAACTTGAAAATGTTAAAATGATAATGTTTTTCTTAAAAAAATTCAGTTGCCATTGATGATTTTTTCACCTATTTTAGTCATATGCATGTCCCACTTTTCCTTTTTTCAGTGTTTTTTACTTTAAAAAGCCATTTTCCCTGGCATTTAGTTAGAATGCACATTTATGCTTTACTAACTGTAGATGCCTGCCATTGATTGCCCACTCACTTCCTGTGTTTCTTCACATGAAAAATTGTGGGAACAATTTAGTGTTGCCAGAAAGGAGAGAGCTGATACTCCTGAGGACAGCTACTGGAAAAACTGGAAAAAAATTTTGTGCAGCAGTTTGCAAAGTTTGCAAAGTTTTCTTAATCTTCACACACATTTTTACTGCTATTGCAGCCAAAATCCTTCCTGAGCAGGGAAGAATCTTATCCCACACATCCTCGTGGATGAGTCTGAAAGGGGACTTGTCCAATTATTCTATCATTCCAAGATGGGTTATTTATCTCCTCACAATTAATTACAACTCATCTAGCTTGGCTTGGCACCCTCTTTCAGCACACAAACAGAAGAAACCAGAATTCCCTCTTTGTGCTCTGTATTCAGAATTAAAATCCCACATCCC
The DNA here is from genome assembly GCA_013400175.1 of Phainopepla nitens. NCBI lineage: Eukaryota > Metazoa > Chordata > Aves > Passeriformes > Bombycillidae > Phainopepla > Phainopepla nitens. The sequence goes on from VXBQ01012597.1 coordinate 44,878, forward strand.
ACTGAGATTAATAGAATTTAGAACTCTGCACCCTTCTTGCAACAAAACATAATTTATCAATAAGAGCATAAATAAGTTTTTAACATGAACTTTTCTCTCACCTTTTTTTTCAAATACAATTTGGACTTAGATCCTAAGAAAATAAAAAATGCCATGAAGCATTACACAAAGATTTCTTCTCAACAGCACCTCGTTTAGTTTTTTAAGGAGTTAACTCATTTATATTGGGTACAGAGTTTACAGAACGTGTTTTTTTGCTAAAGCCTACCAGAAGACAGCTAGGCAGAAGATGCAATCTATCAGGCAGCAAATTTTAACTAAAAAGCAGTCAATTTCCTATGGTTACTGGTGGTCAAGTGGGGTCACTTTTAATGCTCTGTTACAGGAGGAGAAAATGTTAAAGCATTATGTAGAGCTCATACTGAATTACTGCTTATGTTAATGCTACCTGACCTTCCTTCTTTGCTGAAAAGATGTGATTGGCCATGTTATCATGAATTTTGAAGGGGCGTTGGGGTGAAAATCGGCCAAATGCTGCCAGTGAACCTTGTTGGTTGCTTCAATGAAAGCTGTGTTTCCTCTCTCCCAGCCATCCCTTTCATCCCTGGCCTGCTGAGGCTCACAGGCACAGCCAGGACATCTCCAGGGCACAGCAGAAGTCCATCCAGCTCAGCCCTGTGTGGGACAGTGGCCAGCACTTTGTGCTTGGGGAGTTGGTTTATGAGGAGTAAAACACGACTGATATGTCCCTTATTGGACCCCGCTTCTCCCTGGCAACGTGGAGATTAAAACAGCAGGTAACAGGTGAATGGGATGTTGTGAAGGCAGAATTAGCCTGTCTCCAGTGGTCCCCACAGGAATCCTACCTTTTGAGTACTTCCAGACGATGGTAGGGACGGGATAACCCTCGGCAGAGCAGTTGAGGATGACGGCTTTTCCATAGATCCCGTCCTGGTCGCTGGGCTGGACCACAAACCTGGGGGGCACTGTGGGCAGGGAGCAAAGAGAGCCATCAGAATTCGGGCAATTTATTGGCAATTTGTTGGGTATCTCAAAATGGCAGAGCAGTCATACAACATTTCATAGAGAATTACAACATTTCATAGCAAAAAGCAAAACTTAGAAGCAGTTTTCGCAGATCCACTAACGCACTAAAGTTGGTTTTACCAAATAATTCACTTTCTGTACAAAATCTCAATGTATTTCTTGCCAGGCATGACAAAACCACTGGTCTTTACAGGATACCAAAATAAGTTTATAAGATCTCTCAATGGGAAAAGTTAAAATTGGAGTAATAGATAAATCATATTATTGTGGACAGAAAATAAATGCTTTCTACCAAAGGTAGGTTTGTCAGGTATCTAAGAACAATTGAATTTTTCTATTTGCTTTTTACCACTAAACTAACAATCTTTAGAGAAAAACCCCGAATTATTTAATATAAATAACCTTAACAAATAATGCTTTTAATAGAAAAAAAATCACTTCATATTAAAATGAGGGTATTTGAACCATAACTTATGATGGGACTTTCCAACCAGCTAGAGAGAGGTTCAGCACAATTTTCTTACATTAAGTTGACAAGAAGAAGTCTTATTTCAGTGCATAAATGTACACATATTATTAAACTTATCCCAAAGTAGCATGAAACCACTGCAGTGAGTCTTCCACCTGGACCTATTTATACATAAAAAAAATAAGAGCTGCTTATCTCAAGAAAAAGCTCTACATGTTCCAAATACAGGTATACAGTGAAGAAAACAGCTTGTGACAATGTAAGGTCCAAAAATTTGACATGAAAGCCTGATTCTAAATGTCAAAGTCTCAGTAAAACCTATATATTTGACAAAATTATGAAAAAGAGGCTGAAAGTTGTGAAGATTGTGGAAAATCCTATGAAAATTTTGACTATTAAAAAGTGTTTAATGATTGTATTAAATTCAGTTAAGGTCACAGAATTTTGTTGACCTCCTGTTCTTCAGAACAGGTTCAGAACCGAAAAGTGTAAATATCCAAGAAAAGAAGAAATAAATTAATTATGTTTTTATTCTACATGTTTTTCATTTTTTCATTTCTCACAGGGCCACAGAGAGTGACTGAACATGTGTCAGACTTTTATCTTCTCAAATAATTTTTTTTTTACTTGAGTTCAGCAACACACTGAGATCTAAGGCAGCACAGGAGAAATCCCAATAGTTCCTGACTCTCCTCATCCCACTTCAAAACTTGAAGCCTCATAGATTCTCCAGGTCCCAGGCAGTGCTGAATTTGTCTGAAAGTTGAGGAAGTCAGAACAAAGGACCCAACCATCCATCCTTGTCCTGATCCACCCCTGAGCTGCCTCTCCAGAAATGCCAGAAATTAAGAAAGGAAATCTGGCAGAAGATTGTAGCACAAGAAAATGCAAGGGAGCACAGAGGGAGACCTCAGTACTGTAAATATTTTCCCTGGGGCCTGAAATAGTTATTAATGTCCATGAATATGGGACTAATTATCCATCCACAGAGAAAATCTGTGCAGCAGGAGCACAGCAGAAGCACCAGTGCTCTAATATACGACCCTCATGTTTTTTGCAGTATAAACACTCTTGTAATTCATGCAAACATTAGCTCTCATTGTGCCAGGGTGTCCCAAGTTTTCCTTGAGGAGGAAATGGAGCTGCCAGTGTTGGTGTGGGGAGGAGAGATAGTTGAAGGTCTGTGGAAGTTCTCTCTGCAGGTTCAGAGACCTTTCCTCACAACAGCTTGAGCCTTCCTCCCTGTGCCTTCACACCCCAGACTCCCCTCCAGCTTTCTCTTTCCACATTCATAGCTAGAGCTGCTTTTTAAAAAAGAACAACAGTTCTCTAGAGGGCAAATAATTCCCCCAACTGGATCTTTTCCTCACTGAACCCTATGGCCAAAATGCAGAGGTGTTTATTGCCTAACTACAGAAAAGCAGTTTGGAACACAGCTACAAGTAACAGAAGGAACCAGCAGTGGTAGAGGCAAGAGATTTCTACCTGTATTAGAAAATATATTTACTGCTGACAAACACTTTGGCTTTCCAAATGCCTGCCACGCTGAGAAACATTCATTGTAGGTTATGTTAATTCACAATAGGTAAACATAGAACATGAAATCCCAGCAGCAACAGCTCCGGGCAATCACCCATCCTGTTCTAATTATCTGCTCGGAGAAGACATTTGCTTCAGTAGCTCCTTTCTCACTGTTCTGTGTTTGTTTCATCCCCAAACACACAATGAGGTATTTTCCAAGGCAGGTGAAAAAGCACAGTTAGTTGCACAAATAGATTTGATTTCGTGCGACTTGGCACGGTGGCGTCAGCTTGTCTCACCTCGGTAGCTGTGAGTAAATTTGTGTCTGCAGCTTCTGAAAAATCAATTACAAGCTGCTTATCCATAAAGAGGGATAAAAAACCAAGGCAAAACACAAACCCATCATTCTTACAGGTACGTGATTACAAAAGATGCAATAGAGTGACTGATAATTACTCTCCTCCTCTACCACTGAAGAGGGTGAAGAGCAGAATGTCTTTTAAAATCTGTCTTCCAGTAGAAAATTTCTGTAATTTTAAAAATTTCCCTTCTCTTTCAAAAACATTTTTTTATATTCTTCATTTCCTATGGATGACACTGGCAAGAAATGCTAAATTTTCAGGAAATTGTTTTATTAAATGAGCAGACATATGCAGAAAGTTCTGGAAAAAGTTAAGCAAGACTACTTAGTATAGAATAAATGCAATCAGTCTTTAAAATACAATTTACATTAAAGTTATCTGCTAATACACACTTTTTGTGTAATCCCCTTGGGCACATATAGAAAAAAAAAGGATGGATGCCAAGTGGATATATTCTTTGGGCTTTTCTATGGAAATTCTGCCACATTCTTCCACATTTTTTAAGAACTCCCAGAGATATCCATGATGTGTTGTGCCTTTAACACTGACAAGCTCTGAACAAGCCTTTTCCTCACACTGATATCACTGTATTTTGGGTACATATAAAACCTAAGTTTTTTATCAGATATTCTTGATATTCTCAATTCTAGTTATTACTTTCAGAAGAGAAAAATACTAGAATGGTAACTGCAGAAAATAAATTTTGGTCTGTAGCTCCAGGACAAGGTGTATCATTAGAAATCAGAGAATTTCTTTGGATCCATAAACAAAACTTACTTGAAAAAACTCAGCCCACACCCAGTAATAGAAACAGTTTCTGTGTTCAGTAAAGCTTTGGCCATCCTTCAGGACTGGTTATAAAAATGCCAACTGCTGCTCTGGTTCTGAAGACACAAACCCCTGTCAGTCTTAAGACTCTCAATAGAAATCTGAAGAGATGCTACAACAAAATATAATTACTCATTCAATGACCTTTCAATTGTTTCTGTGTTGCTGTCTAGCTAAACCCACAGAATTTTTCTTCTTATATAAATGATGAAAAAGTGAACAGAGCAGACCTTTGAATTTTCTTCCTCCTTGCTCGTTTGCTTCTCAATTTTATTTCAATTTACGAACTTGTTCTGTGTTGTGTGCTGCCATAGTTCAGAACACAATGCTGTTAAACCCTTGTTCTATATTTTGATACTTAGATTTAGATGATATTCACTTTTCCATTATCTTTCAGGAGCTCATTAGCCCTTAAAGAAAATATACTTAGCAAGAATTTAACCAAGGCAATTTGTCTGATATGTTTGAGTTGTTAGAAAAAAGTAAACAATTAGCTCCTCCTCTCTCTCTAGCTGTAAAGGTGTGAGACTCCTCCTTTAGAAGTGAATCTCTCTGAAATTGCTCATGAATGTGACTGAACAGTTCTACTTTTATCATCCTCCTTGTCTCAGCAGCACAGTTCCTTGAGCCTGTGAAGGAGGGCATTTAAAATCGCTTTAACAGTGAGTTTCTATAGGCTCTTGTAGGCAGCCCACAGGTCTGTGATGAGAAATGAGCTGTTGAATTGTTGAGGGTAAGAGCCATACATTGACAGATGCCAACTCTTTAATGCCTGAACTCAAAGGAGTTAAAAGTTAAAAAAATAAAGGTTAAAAGGAGTTAAAATACCTAAAAAAAGGATATTTTCAGTCAATATTATGATTAGCAGTCTCAGGCTCTCACTGAGGGAAAACAAAGGATGAAGAAATCAGAATAGGAGCACCCCCCAAACCCTTCCTCCAGGGCTGCTCCATCTTTTCATCCCCAGCCTGGGTCGATCCTGAGGATTGCCCTGACCCAGGAGCAGCACCAGCACTCGGCCCTGTTAAAACTGAGGGGATTCCCCACGGCCCCCATCCACTCCCTGATTTGAATTTGCTCTGGGTAAATGCAAGAATCTCTTCTGACTGCGCCAGGGACCAGGCGCCAAGCTCACACATTCCTTCCCAGGCTTCAAATCCGTGCAAGCACTTGTTGCTCCCAGGTCCAGTGATCACTGAATCCCTCTGGAGAACAATTCTGAAGCTCCTGGCACCAGCTCCTCTGGTGGGCTACTGGAATCAGTTAAGGAATAATCTGTGACACTGGCCTGGAATGCAGTGTTTCATTTTTTACATGGAATATTTGTACTTCACATTTAGATCACAGTGTCAAAATGATGGAGGAAATTTAATCAGCCAAAGCAACTGTTGATGTATTAATGAATGAGATCATTAAACACTGTGCTTTAGCAAAGATGAACAGTTATTAAATTTGGTCATTGGACCTAAGGGGTTGATTGAGCTGGTTTAGTGAAACCATTTGCTCTGCAGTTCAAGAAAAAAGATGTACTTTTGTAAAATGAGACTGTGCTTAGTGGTTTATGTTGATCAGGTTTTTCTAATGAATACATTAAATAAGTGAATCTTTTAGGAGTCATCTCCAAAGCCACAAACACTGGCAAAGAAAGTAAATTAGTTTTGACACCAGCTCTGACCTTAAATCTTCCCTCCTCGCTTTTCTGTTCCAAACTGCTTTTGCTGCATCATGCCAGCACCACCACCAAACACAATAAAAAAGGTGGAAACTCTCTTACTATCTGGAAAATTCAGGGATTCCTCATTGGGTGCTTAACTATCTAATTATATTCAGCACCCCTGGCAAGTGCAAAATGGAAACACATTTAATGCACTAAATGCATTTTGGGGGCTTATTAGGTATCTAAACACCTTATCTCAATTTTAACTTATGAGGTGTTCACTAACAGCAGATATAAAATCATGATTTATGCATCCACCGCTATCTTTGAATTCCCTTTCTGGTAGTATCAGAAAAATTTTGAACTCATAATACATTTATCAGTTTTTTCTTTTTGGTTACCCATTAGAATTCTTTTCACTGCTTTTTATTTCATAAGTACTTCAATTTAGGAAACTCTACAGAAATGAATAACACATGATAAAGTGCATATAGATTTTTAATCACTCTTAAAAGACAGCCTTAATGAGTAAAGTCTTGATTAATTCCTCGTGATGATTTAAGTAGTTGACAGAGAAGATATTTTCCTCATTTCTATCTATGGCTCTCAAGGCAGGATTCTATCCTTTCCTTTTTCTTATTAGCATGACTAGCAAACCAAGAGTGTGCCAAGAAATAAGTAATAATAATAATAATAATAATGATGATGATAATAATTTATGAAGTTTTGAAAAGCCCTTATAGCTGCCAAATTTTTAATGCATTTTCTGAAGATCTGCAGATCTGCCAGGATCTGGCAGAGCCTACAATTTTGAGAAGGAAAGCCCTGTTCTCACTCACCTCCACTTCCTACTGAGCTTTCAAAAGATATTCCATAAACATTGGGACTAATCAAGCCTGCTCTTCTGTGGATTTGTATCTCATGTTCAAGGAATGATCCCTGTTGGAACAATTCTTCTGTTGGCAGAAGCTTTTGCCTGTTTAGATTCTCTGGTATTACACTCAAGGTTTTTTATCAATCACCTCTTAATATGAAGTTTGCAGAGCTCAACTCCACTGGAGGTGTTTTCCCCTCTTCTAAGCAGTTTAAAATCAGCCAATAATTTGTGGAGAGAAGCACTGACAGCCCCACGTCCAGAGCATTTGGCTCTGTCTCATTTCTAGGTTCTCACCAAGGAGCTCGTGGCAGAGGCAGCTGAGATTGCCCTGAGATGATCTTACCCAGATGCTCCAAATTTTTATTGTCTCACTTTCTCTCAGCTGCTGCCTTCCATCTCCTGTGTGATGCTGTGGAAGCTGGCCATCATCCTCCTCTGATATTTAAAACAGGGAGAATCCAGCCTTGCTGGCCAAGTGTTTTTAGGGCTCCTCATCACCACTTGGTTGTTTTTATAAAGCACAAAATAATTGGAACTGTGAAGATTTGCCATGAAGTGCCACAGAATTCAAGAAGCCAGTGCTCCTTTTCCTTTTACCTTTTAAAACCCCTGGTAAAATGGCAGTGCAGCTCAGATATGAGAAATAATGTTTGTAGAACAAAGATAAGTAATCTATTTAACAGACTTAAAACTTCACAGGAATATATGAGGATGAAAAATAGCAGATGTATGTGATCTGAGAGAAAATATGGAGGGAAAAGTATCTGAAGATGTAAAGATGATGAATTTGTGTTTGTGTATGGGATCTCCAGAAGTTTGTGTGTTCACTAATAATTCAAATGAAGCAATGAGCAGCTGGCCTGTGTTTCTTCATTCACCTTAAGAATGTCTTGTCTTTAGATTCTACTTCTAGTCCTACCCATGTATTGTAAAGTTATGTGGATTCCCATTTATTTTGGAAACACGATGGCCTGCACTGTTTTAATGTCTACTTTTGAAATGAATAGGAGGAAAGTCTAAATAAGGAAAAAGGAATTGTGTGGGTAACAGTCATATTTCACTTAGTTTTCCTTTCCCATTCACTGTCTGCTCTCATATCAAAATACACAGTATGCACATAAGTAAGATTTTCCTAGAACACATCTCCTAGCATTTAGGATAGTCAATATTTAAGTTTAAAGCACACTGCTGAGAAATCCTCAAACAATGGGGATTATAAACATGAAGAGTGAAAGCACCACTTCTTCTCCCTATATTTGGAGATAAACCACTTAGATTATTTAGAAAATTCAAATGTTTCAGTTATACAGCACCTATAAGCAAAAAGATGAGGAAGGCTCAGAAGGCCTGGAGAATAAACAGGCAGCAGGGAAACAAGTGTTAACTGAAATGTGCACAGGTCAGGTTGGATGCAGAGGAGGAGTGATCACAGGGACACTTTGGTGGCTGTTTGAGTTCTGACCTCTGTGGGATGAGGCAGCTGAAGCAGTTCAGAGTGAGTGAGAGAGGTCAGGGTGGGGTTTTGGCAGAGAACTCAGGTCAGACATGATATGGTATTTTCCCCTTTTCGCCCGAGTTAGAGCAGTTATCTCAGATGCACATCCAAAACTGATTAAAACATTATCTTTTAAAGTGACAGAGATGGAGGAGAGAGGAGAGGATTTAAGGCTCTGCAGAGCATTACATGGGCAGAAAGAAAAGCAAGGGGGGAACATGATGGAGCCTCCATAACCTCAAAAATTGCAGGATCCAGAACTGCTCTTCAAGCCCTTGGGTATAAGAGAGTGAAAAGCTCCTCTCTATCATGCCCGTGGGTTTATGAAGACAGAGCCCTCCTCAGGAGGGGTAATTAGAGCAGAAAGCATATGAGGGGAGAATGGAGGTGAAAATGGAGGTGTTGGGGTGAGGGACAGGTGAAGGGCTCCCCAAAACTCCTCTGCTGGACAAGAAGGCAAAACTGATTAATGCCTGAAAAGGCAGCAAGAGGCAGATGTGTCCTGGGAACATAGGTCAGGGAAGGAATTACCCACAGACAGCAGGAGACAGCAAAAGTGCAGTTCAGGCAAAGCCAGGAGAAGCCAGGGCAGGGCAGGGCTTGTCCCCATCAGTGAGGGACAGAGAGAAATCCTTGCACAGAGCAGAAATCCCTACAAAGAGCAGAAATCCCTGCACAGAGCAGAAAACCCCACGCTCATGGGTCTCAGGCAGTGGTGGCAGACCACCTGTTGTCATATCGTAAAATCATCCTGAGTGTGAGAAATGCCTGTAGGAACCCATAGAGTGCTGCTGCAGATTCATTCCCATCACTTCCAAAGCTGAATCACAGCTGAAAACCAGGAAAAATCCCAGCTGGTTTTAGGTGCAGCATTTCTGAGCAGGGCAGATACAGACAGTGATGTGAGGTTTTCAACTTTCCCTTCTCCAGCAAAAGAGGAGGTGAGAAAAATCTCTCATTATTAGAGTGAGGAATAGGGTTAAAATCTAGCAGGAAACCTTAGAAAGGAATAATTAAATGCATGTAGTTAATTAGACTACTTCATTTAAGAATTACTAAATAAATGAGGAAAGTAATAGACACCTGTACTGAATAAACTTAAGCAAGATTAAAATCAGTGAAATTAGAAAAATAATGAAATATTTATATCTAAATTAGGGGAAAAGTAATGGATCTGTTTACCACTGAGTTTTGGGAATACTAGCATTAAAAAAATAAGTATATTGGAAAACTAGGGAATAATTCCTTAAGGATAGCATTACGACACAGAGAACATTTGACTTAAAAGAGTTCTTCAGAATTTGGGGTGGGAAAAAACATTGGGAAGGATTGCAAAAGCCCCATTAATATTTTAAGGTTTATCTTGATAAACTTACAGAAGGGAATCTAAAATATAGTGATGTGCAGCAGGCAGAAATTACTGAGGTTCCTTGTAGGATTATTCTTTCTCTGAGAAGCCCAATGGCTTGGTAGCAAGAAGGAGATGGTGGAGAGGGAAGGGTCTGACTGAGTTTTTAAAAATAAAAATTTTAAATACTTTGAAAAACTCCTAGAAAGAAATGGAAGCCATGTGATTTTGTTGAAGTTGTGCATTATAAGTTTGAAAATACATCACAAGGAATAATCTCAAGATAATTTGGCTAAGGTGTAACTAGAAAGTTTTTTTCCACATGAAATATTTGCTTACTGAATGTATATTCACATCTATTTCAAGGCAAAATGTTGTGAAGTCATCGTGAGTGTGTGAATCCTGCTAATTGCATAATAAACACAAACCAGGAAAAGAACAAGGTAACAGCAGAGAGTTCTTTCCCCATGAAGTCAACATCAACGTTTTGCTTTTTTACTGACATAATGTTGTAGGAGAGAGAGGTCTAAATAGAAAATGGGTATAATCAGACTGAATCAATAGCAGAGAATAATTTGATACTGTTTCAAAGGTCTGATCCCAATCACAAAATTTTCCAGGAAGTCACTCCTGTGGCTCCCCCACCCACCCCATACACTCCAGGGTTTTTCATTACTTTCAAGACTTTTAGATAGGAACATCACGTCACTTTCTGCACCTCATTGCTCTCTGTGCTCTCTGTCACAGAGAGAAGGATTACCATATTCCCCTCCTTTTCACACTTCCCATCAAACAGATACCACAAAATACCGATGAATCCCGCTTAATTGGCGCCCTTCAAAGTGATTAATTACACCTCCTTACCTCTGACAATTAACTGGCTTTGGTGCTCCACAGCTGCTGCGTCGTTCCTGGCTATGCAGGTGTAGTTCCCGTTGTGCATCAGGGACAGGTTGGAGATCCTCAAGGAGCTGGTGAAGTCGATGTTGTCAATGGTGACGCCCAGGCTGGCGGGGATGGGCCGCCCGTCCTTCTGCCAGGTGATGGTGATGGGCAGGTCCCCCGAGACCACCACGCAGGGGATGAACACCCTCTGCCCGATGGAGAAGCGAGGGAACTCGAAAGGCTGGATGAAAGGCGGGACTGGAAGGAGAGAGGGAGAGAGGGAGCTGGTGAAGCCACGGCCTTGTTTCTGGAAATAACGTATGTGCAGCGTGGGATTGATGCTTAGGGTTTTAGCTTTTATGTTTTTCATAGATTTGTAATCCTGCAGTTCTTTAGTGTTTAACTCTAAACTCCATGCAGAGTGTGAGCTGCTGCTTTCCCATTTTAGTCACACAACACAATTCCTCTCCAGGCCTGGAAATCAAGGACACCTCACTGCCTCAGGCCCTGAGAAATGTAAACAAAAGTGAGTTGGGAGGGAGCAAAGTTGGGGTAAATGACTTCATTACCTGAAGCTGTAATTGGAAGATTTACTCCCAATATGCAAATGGACCAAACTGATAAATGTATGAAAACCTGTGACCCATCATCCATTTTGGATGTAGCCCCTGGGAGGCTTCGTCTGCCCTAAATGCACCTGAAGGCACTTCAATAAATAGAACTGCTTTTTATTCTCTTAATTTTGTCTGGCCTCTGTTTTTAGGTAGTCCCAACAAGGCATCAGGATGTGCAGAAATCTACACCTCTGACAGCCATAAAGCATTATTTAGCAAGAAAAATCAGATTTTTGAAAACACCTTCTCATTTCTTGGCCACTCAGTGCATGAGCAGAGATGACAAGCAGGGTAAGTCCTGGCACTAGAGACACCTGACCTCACTGGCAGACCCTTGCAAAAGGATCAAGCAGCTCTTCCAGAAATCACAGCTCAAGCCTCTCCAGGGCTGCCAACAGTGACATTTCCAGGAAGAGCTCAGCAGATTTCAAGGTCTGGTGCAAGGGCCTTGCTTAAAGGTCATGGAACAGACCTGGAAGAGGCTCCAGCTTTGCTTCTGGAATGTGATGAAAGGGAGTGGGAGCTTCCTTAACTGCTTCTAGCACTTATTTCTTAATGTTTCAAGCCACAATTCCCATTAGGATTGCAGGAAGGGGAAGACATGTACAGTACTTGTAGGACAGCAAATTAAGGTAAAATTGATTTCTAATCAGAGGGATGGTACAAGGCACTAATATTCAAGTTGGCATTTAATTCCTGCTAAGTATATTGGGCCTGAAAAATATGTTTTTCTTTCCTTTTCTTTTTTTCTCATATTATTCTCTGGCTGAACCAAAAAATCATAAAGGAAATTACTATATTTTCTACTAATGTAAAGAATTCTACTTCTTAAAATCATTTTGTTTTCAGGAAAATTTTTAATAAAAACTAATGAAACAGGTGGTTAGATTAAGTAAACACAGAAAAAAAATAATGAGGCTGCCATGTTTTCTTCGGGTTGTGGTTGGAATGTTTACTAAAAAACTGGTAAATTGAGGCTCAAATACCTGTCCAGATGAAGGAATCAAAAACTTCTGCCTTTCTCAGGGGAGCATTCAAACAACCAGGGCATTGATTTCAGACAGGTTTTTATCAATCACTCCTGAAACGGCTGCACAACCAACTTTGCAAGCAGTACTCAAATACTGATTTATCACAAGAGAAGGTTCCTAGAGGTTATGTGCCTCAGATATAGAAGTGCATTTTCCTATTGCCTGGGAGATCACTTTCACATCATCTGTACTACATTTGAACAGGAAGGATGGAAGGATACCCAGAGCAGAACATTTATAGTGATCGATATGTTTGAACTCCAGAAGAAAATGGAGTTGGTGGCTTTATCTAATTGTATTTCTGTTGTCCTTTTTCTCTTCAGAAATTCTAAGGTTGTGGTTTCCCCAGAGTCGAAAAAGAAAAAAAAAATATCTCTGAAGTGGTTGTAGTGTGTGCCCATGGACTTCCCCAGCAGCATTTTTCCTTCTCTGCCAGTGTCCTGTTTCTGGGATGCAGGGACAGGTGTTGGTGACCACTGTGTAAGCTCCAGGCATTTCCTTTGATCCATATGTTGGGTCCTCCACTAGTAGTAAGAAAGTTCATCAAGAATGGCCAGCAAGTCAAGATTCTGTCCCTGTGCCCCCTCAGGTGAGCCCCCACCTGCAGAGCTGCCCCAGCTCTGGGCCCAGCACAGAGAGGAGCTGGAGCTGCTGCAGAGAGCCCAGAGGAGGCTCCAGGATGAGCAGAGGATGGAGCAGCTCTGCTGGCAGGAAAGGCTGGCACAGCTGCCATTGTTCAGCCTGGGCAGGAGAAGCTTTGGCCTGAGCTCAGGGTGGCCTTGCAGGGCCTGAAGGAGCTGCAGGAAACATGGAGAGAGACAATTCCCAAGGGATGAGGGACAGGACACAGGGAATGGCTTCCCAGTGCCAGAGGGCAGGGCTAGATGGGATTTTGGGCAGGAATTGTTCCCTGGCAGGGTGGGCAGGCCCTGGCACAGGGTGCCCAGAGCAGCTGGGGCTGCCCCTGGATCCCTGGCAGTGCCCAAGGCCAGGCTGGACACTGGGGCTTGGAGCAGCCTGGGACAGTGGGAGATGTCCCTGCCACGGCAGGGGTGGCACTGGATGGGCTTTAAGGTCCCTTCCAGCCCAAGCCATTCTGTGATCTATAATTCCATGATTCCATGATTACTCCCCAAAGGACTGAGGCCTTGTTCACAGCCATGTTCAAAAGCTTGTCCACATTCACCTCGTGGTGCAAGAGGATGACACAAATTTGGCATTAACTCCACAGTTTCCAGCACAGCCACGGTGCCATTTGATGAGAGGAAGTTATGACCATGCTCAGCTGCCACAAAGATGTTACATCAAGGACAGGACAACACAGTTCATCCTTTCAGGCCTTCACTGGCTTTTCCCAAGAGTGTCTCACTGTCTGGGCTTGGGAAAAGTGGCACTGCCATCCATTTTTCTCCAAGGCTGTAAGACTTTTTCCTGGCTGCCATCTCTCTAATTGCTAAAACCTGTCCTTTGGCATTCTGAAAATCTGGTCGATTAGGCATAGAGAAAAAAGAAACTTGGTATAAATTACTGTGTTTATTTGAAATTTAAGCCCTTGAAAGTACCTGCTTGGTCACTTGGGGACTTTTGCTGTCATAAAGTGAAGCAAAATATTTGCAGTCTCTTGGAATTGTCTCAGCCCAGCTAATTCATTCACATGAGTTATCTCAGATTCTTTGTACATCAGCAGAAAAAATTTCTCTTAGCATTTATCGACAAGCAGTTCATAATATGAATGGGAATGAGAAATTAACTGAATGTGTTTTCCATAAGGTTTTTCAATAAATTTTCCCCTTGATGAGTGTGAATACCTGTTAAATGCCAAGTCCTCCCCTTACTGAGGTGCCCAGCACATTTCTGCCCAAACCCTTCTCTTAGTCTCAGACATCATTACTGAAAAATATGCTAAAATTCACAATGGGGTGGCAAATTACTTCTGCATTTTCTGCTGAGTGTGTAACAAATTTGAGCCAATCTTTCACAGACAAAATGATATCAAAAGTCAGACAAAATATTGCCCAAGGATTTTAATGTGCATCTTCACTCTCCATCTCCCTGATGAAGAAAACAGGGAGAAAGATCATTAGATGACATTGAAATGTTTTTCAGAAAATATTGATTTGCAAGGCTGCATTTACCAGCTCTAAAATATAAGCAGCAGCCTGCAGAGTATTTCAGAAATTGACTGAAACATTTTTAGGCAGCACATTTTCCTTCTCCTCAGGTTTTTAAGATACAGAGGAAACCAACATTTCTGCTTCATAAAATATAATGTATATTCAACCTGCAGCAGCTTGCAGTCCTGACAAGGAGCTTATTTTAAAAGCCAGTGTGTAATTTAAAATCAGTACTTAGAAGAAAGTAAATAGTCTTGCAAAAACTTTGAAGTATTGAAGAATGTTTTTCAGCTATCGTATTCACCAGTCTGAGTTGATAAAGGAAGTTTCTTGTGAGCTAACATAGGAGCTAAACTTTCTTCCTGCTTGCTTGAAGAAGGAAATGACCACCAAAAAAAAATCTCTTATTAAAAATATATGATGCTATCCGGCAAATAATTCCTGAAATACAAAATTTTCTGTCTCTATCAATACCTGCAGTAAAAAGTTGAGATATATCCTTGACAGGAGAAAATATCAAGCTTGATTAACCAACATGAGGAGGTTTTTTTGCACACTAAAGCTGTACCATTGCCAAAGAGCACTAAAAAAATAAGAGGGGTATATAGTACTTTGAGAGAGAAAATTTATAGTAGACAGATGTACTTAAAATCTGTCTAAAATACTTTGGGGTCTGTTTATTAATTTTCTTTCCTTATGCATGGCTTTGGTTTGACCATATTTCAGAGCTTGCATTTGGCTCTTTGTGAAATTATGCCATTTTATATATAAGTTTTTCCATCTTAACTAGGGAGAGAATAGTCTGTGTGCCTTTGTACATGGAAGGGATGTTTCTTTCTCTACCCACAATGGGCAGAAGAGTGCAAATCTCTGCTTCAAGCCACCAAGTGCTGTGTCCTGGGAATGCTTTATTGATGAGAGCCTGAATTAAGTGTCTATTTAAGAAGAGGAGCGTGGGCCAGCCTCATTAGTGCTAATATAGGAAGATTTAAATTACATTTTTGTGCCCTAGCAAGGTCTTCTGTACCTCTAGGGGACTGCTGGAAAGGAGGGCAGGGAGGGCTTCCACGCTGCTCTCCATTAGCACAGGAATATCCTTAATTTCTTGCCCTCTGTTGCATGGGAGTTTTGCTGGGAGGAGCTGCTGAGATGATTCACTAAGACAGAGCATCCTGCAGATCTGTTTCCTGCTGAACACAGTGTTCTGCACAGCAAGACCAAAGTCATCCCCTGCTTTATCACTATAAACAGCTCCCTGATGGGTTTTCTTGCAACAGCACTGTTGCAGGGGCTGTGTCTGCAATATAAAATACTTTTGGCAATGAATATTTATGGCTGATGCAAAATCACAACCACCAAGCTATGCAGTCTCTTAGGGCAGCTGTGTGACCCCAGATTTCATGCACTGGCAGTGAAAAAGACAAAGTTATTTTGTCTCTGCACAAACCCTAGCCACGGTCTAGCAATTTTTTAGTTTTCACAGCCATCACAGCCCCCACTCCTCTTTCCGACCATCCAACACTTCCATGCTGTAGTGGGAGCTTCTCCATAAAGAGAAAGCATTTAAAATGTTGCTAAAATGTTTGTAGAAACCAAAAGTGCTTCTAAGTCATGTCTAATCCATCTATGGAACCTTCTCCTTTCAGCTCCTTTGTGAGAGGAGAAGTGCAAGCCCTTATCATCCTGAAACAACCTGCAAAGCTGGGATAATGGGGAGCTCAGTTCCCTACCCAAGAGGATGCATTTGCAATTTATTTGTAAGACAGAAAACCTTGATTTGAAGATAAGACAGCAGCTGCAGGAGTATTTTCATGCAACAAGCTGATACCTTCATTGGTAAAGTGCTTCCTAATTAAAGGCCTCACTTTTGGAACCTGTTCCAGAGATGTTGCCCTTGTTCATCCCCTACCTGATCAAAAGTGATTTTTGTCCTCAGGTATCACTGTGAAAAGTCAAAACCCACTAAATCGCTGGAGCCAAAAGATAATTGACAAAATAAACACAAAAAAAAAGAGCAAGGACCTGCCTTCATACAAATCTTAAGTAAACAACTCTGCACTGTAAGAGAGAAAAAAGGGCCAGCTTTGTATAAACCCATACATAATAAAACATCTTGAACTCCTTAACTGAGGCACTTTTTGAAGTATAAAGGCTCATTTCACGTCGTTTGCATAATTCGCAAATAAATGCATCCATACTCAGACATAAATTGTGTTTGAAAGATAGAAGATACAAGTCTGTGCACAAATCCAGGGAGCTTTACTTTAGATTTAAGGGAGAAGTTTTAGATTTGTGCATACCAATTCCTTGTCACGAATACTGGGATAGTGGTGAAACAACTTTAACAGACATTTTTGGGTGACCATTTTCTGCAGTGCCAGAGGTGAAGTCATTGCAGTAGTTATATTAGAAGTGTACTGGTGCAAAGTAAGACACATCCACATGACACTTGTGAGACTTTAAAGAATGTAAGTCAGGTATTTTAGTGCAAAGCTAACCTTAAGCTGCTCTATGCTGAATGGCAAAAAAAAAAAAAAAATACACAGAGCTGTCAAGGATATCAGCCTGTTTCAGTCTTATCTTCAGGGGTTTCTACAGGTTAGACACGCTTGAGGCATCCCTATCAAAGTGCACATTCCCTTAAATCTGGCTCTCCCACTGCTTGCCCCCCAAAACCACTCCCCATGCCCATGGTGTGACCTGAGAGGAATTCCTGAGTGCATTTTCCAGGATGTTTTGCATGATGGCACATTCTCATTCCCTCTGACCAAAAAGCCCTGGTGTGATTCCTGCACATGACAACTTCAGCCACTTTGAGAGAGCTGAGCATTTCTTCCCAAGGAAGTTGGGACAAGTTTGAAGGGAGCCAAAACCATATAGCGTGGGGGAGTGGAAAAAAGGTGGAAAGTGATATAATGAAAGAAGTGCCTGAAGTGTTTTCCGGATTCAATCTATTGGCAAAGTCAGTCAGTAGGACAGATAAAATCTGAGATATGTGCAGGAAGCTGAACCCCCACTTGCCATAATCCACGCTTGCAGGCTGAAGCATGCACAGATTAGCAGATTGATTGATGGCAGAATGCACCACGGCCCCAAGAACCCTGCAAAGATTTCCAGTGATGGTTTTTCCTTTTTCTACCTGCATATTTTTCATTATCTAAACCAGCCCTGCCTGAACTGATTTGCAATGCAAATTCACCAACAGTATTTCAGATATTAGAAAAAGCTAGACACTTCCCAGGAAAGATGAGGAGAATCTGTTCTAACAGTTGCAAACATGAAGCTGTTTAGAAGCAGCCCCTGTTTGGTTTGCTTGTATTCTAACGTGAAACAAGGCTGGCACAATTCCTTTTTGTGGTTCACAACAGGTGAGGTGCTCGCTTTATATACAAAAACCTTTCAAAATCAATGAAATACATAAACTCTACAAGATCAGAAACAGTCCTTTTGAACACCACACTTTTTACTTTAATGATGCTGTACCCTTCCCTCTCAGGAGCTTCTTTTTCAATTAATTCCTGTTGGAGAAGTGTGAATAGCAGCAGCCTGTTTACATGAGAATGTGTCCCATGAGACTGATGACAAGAAAATCATCACTTACTACTGATGGCTTTTACTGTAGCTGGGAAAACTATTACTATAAATTGCATAATAAAGAAATAGAGATAATAACTTACTCCTGTTCTTAAAATGCTCTCAGATCTACTAAAATGCTGTAAAAGAAATGCCTCTATTATTATTTTAACATCTTTCCACTTGAATGTGGGTTTTTTTCCAATAGAAATATAAAAATCAGAGATAGAGTGGGTAATATAACCTCCTTCTTTGTTTGCCAACACTTCCCACGATAGGACTGTTTTTTTGCTTGCAGTTTGACTTTTGTTTGGGTAGCAGTTTTCCAGGCCAGGAGTCTGCCTCAGGCTGAGTCATTTCAGCTGGAAGGTTTCAGCTACAGTTCTTTGGCCATTTCCAAGAATAAGGTGGGAGAGTGGGAAAACTGAGACATGGTAAATATCAATTCTACCATAAAACCAGAAAAAAAAATAAAAGTATTGTGAGAACTTGAGAAGCCCCACCTGCCCCATGGATTTAGCAGCATGGATTTCAAGTTCAGGTGATGTCACCAGCCTCAGATGTTCTTGCTATACCTATAAAAAGTCATCACAGTGGTGCCCAAATTTTGTAGTCTGAGCAGAATCAAGTCAATAAATAAGAGTGGAGAGGACTTTTTGCAGTGACAGAGTCGAAGCAGCACTGAGCACATCCTAGCACTGCCTTTCAGGGGCTGAGTCAGCCTGGTGAGAATTCAGAAATCAGGGCAGATTTGTCACTCCAGTGCTTGAACTTGAAGGATGGAAGAAAGGACTGGAACTGGGGGCTGGGGAAAAGGTCAGGATATCCAAAGAGAATAGATAGTTTTGAGTCTTGAGAACAAGGCAGCGTGGAAATGAGAGCTGAGATGATAAACACTTTGAGTTCAGATTGATTTTGGAACACAAAGGATAAGAACCAGGACTTGGGAAAGGCGGAGCTGGAGAAAATTGAGGAGGACAGGTCATTCTGAGAAGGAATGAACAGAAAATCTGCATCTTCTACAGAATATTCTTCTCTTTAGGA
The DNA here is from genome assembly GCA_013400175.1 of Phainopepla nitens. Taxonomy (NCBI): domain Eukaryota; kingdom Metazoa; phylum Chordata; class Aves; order Passeriformes; family Bombycillidae; genus Phainopepla; species Phainopepla nitens. Next base: position 63,743 of record VXBQ01012597.1, read on the forward strand.
TCTCTGACTCCAACAGTCCTCTGCCTTCGGCAAACATGTACAACCCCCTCTGGCAAACCACAAGAGCTGGTCTGAACACAGAACAAAAAACTGGTGCTGCTAAGAATAATTCTGTTCTTGACAAGGACGTGTGCAGCATCCTTAGCAAGGCCAATCTCAATTACTTCTGATGATGGCAGTAGCTACTGTTCCCACTTTGCAGGAGGCAGGAGAAAGGAGGTTCAGTTTACTTTACAAAAAAAAAAAAAAATCCAAAAATGAAATTACACCTAACATAGGCCAAAGCAAAATGTGCTGAAAAAGGTATCATTTCAGTTGCAAAGGTGAGTGGTCAGCAGGTATGGAATGCAGAAATTAAGTATGTAAGTACAGTTGTAACTTCCCTCTATTACTTGTGCAATACAGGGTGGGTAGTTTGGATGGCTTTTTGTCAGAACTAAGAACTGGCTAAATCATTTGTCTAAATACAAAAAAGTAATGCCAAGATGGCTTGATTTCCAAAAAGCCCTGTTAGGACTCAGGCACGGTTCCATGGGAGTTGTATCTGCCAAGCAGAAACCTGCACGTTTTCCTGCCAGCTCATGCACTCAGCTCCCAGAAGCCAGCTCAGGAGACTGCTGGCTACCAAACCCAGGTTTAGGGACAGAGACAAGGGGAACAGATTTTGGGATGGAGCAAGAGCTGAGGGGAGAGGGCAGGGCAGGAATGACTAGTCACATTTCTGTGGGACAGAGTTATTTGGAGCCTGCAGACCTCTGGCACAGGTGGCAGTGCAGACGAGGGCAGCAGCTGTCCCTAAAAAATGGGACCACGGATTTCACATGGTGTCTCATTGATTCTTCTGACCAGCGGGGCAAAAAAGCAGAGATCTAAGGTCAAATAGCACATTAGTGCCCAGCTCCCAAGGTGTTGCCTTTCCCAGGGCCTGCCAGGTGGGAGGATATACAGCAAGGCTCTGAAAGCCCCAGTCAGGTTCTCTGGAAGCCAGGAGTTCATTTAAAATTATTGTGAAGAAATGTTCTGTTCTTCTATCTGTGACCTTATCACAATTTCTGAAGGATGCTTTCACTTTCATTTGGATGTTTGTAAATGTCAAAATACTCTGCAGAGTGGAGAGCACTCTTGTATTTGATGGCAGGCTCATGGTGTTGCATGTTTTTTATTTAAATGCTGCTTTAAGCAAGTCTTCATCCAAGACAGAACCAGGATGGAGGACTTGGAAAGTGGAAAGTAAATGTAGCAGAGGGCTGCCAACTTTAAAAACCAGTTGCTTGCCTAATGCAGATAAATGCTGCCCCATAGAGCCAAATTCTGTATTTACCTTTGCCACAGATCTGCCAGATAAAGCTAATTAAATTACTGAAACCTGTCCTTCCCAGGGGGTTGCTAAGCTAAGTGACGTGACTGCTCTGAAGGAGGAAACAGAACTCTCAGGATCGGCTTCATTTTAATGGGAGCAGAGCTTTGAACATGTAAATGCTACATAATGGCAGGTGAACTGGAAGAGTTAAGCTTCTGAAATTGAATATATGAAAAATGTGTGGATATTTTTGAGTTCAATTTGTGCCTTACTGCCATTTTTCCGGCTGACCCAGGTGGCTTTTCAAAATGAACACGTTGTTTCGGAAACACTCTGATACCAGAGATGATAAAATGAGGAATGAATAATTATGTCCTCAAAACAGAACACGGAGAGGAAAAAAAGCCACTAAGTAGCAGCTCATTAAGTGTCATCTATTCTGAATCACCCTTCAGGTGACTGGTTTGAGGTCACCCCCAAAGCTTGTAGCAGAACTGAGAGCAAAGCAAAGGACTTGTCATATTGAAGATGGACAATAATTTTCCCTCTGTTTCTCCAGAAAAAAATAATTATACTGAAGGTAGGAGAAGCTGAACTATAAATAAGGATATCTGAGCACTGATTTTAACTCCTCTTACAACATCATATTTCAGAGCACTTTTAACCTCCTGTATGCAGGCTGGGCCATATTTTGAATTTTTTTGATATCGAATATAAGTGGTTAAAAACTCATCCCATTAACATTGGAATCTATTAAACGAAAAGGCAACACACACACACATTAATAACATTTTAAAGCACCAGGCCACTTTTGACTCCCCACTAATACGTTAGATAAAATCCTCTGTGGCACTGCTGACCTCAAGCTACAACTGCAGAGCACTGAGAACTGTTCAAGTCTGTCCTAAAAACCTCACCTGTGACATTTTGGGCTTTGTAGATGAGGTCAGGCTATTAACCTTATTTTCAAATTACAGTGTCTTTTCAAGGCTTGGAGCAACCTGGTCTAGTGGGAGGCAAAAGCCCACCAAGGAGCTCAATCCAAATTGCTCGAGCTGGCAATCTGCTTTCTGGGGGAGGAATTGTCAAGTTGGAAACTGTAACCTAATGGAAGAAAAAGCAGTATTTCACCTCAGATACCTGTTAGTGATCTCAGTGACTGGTATTTTGATCTCAATGCCTGTGACTGCTGGATTTGTTTTGTCTGGCTACATTCATTTTGACAGTCATTTGAAAAATGATGTCATTTAAGAGGCAGCTTTTCCCCACCAGAATTTCCATGGTGGCCTCTTAGTGCAGCAGCAACACAGTGACTGATTTGTCATTCAGTTCCTAAACTCTATCAACAGATCTGTGATATCATTGTAATGTCAAGCAAAGCACAACACACATGAAAACAAAAGGTTTGGCTTTTTAGGCCACAGCTTGTGACCAGTGCCCCTGATGGTCTCAGGTGTGTGAGATGTCATGCCTTTCAGAGTCCAAATTGCCCATGGCTTAAAGCTAATCCCTTATACTCTTGAAAAAAAATAGGAATCGCATCACTCCAGACTGCTAAGGGCAAAAGTAACAGAGCAGAAGGAAGTTAAAGAGATCAGATGTCTGTAACAAAGTCATTTTACATTACTGTTCTCTGCATCTTATCTGGGAATGGATACAAGATTCAACCTCCCTTCCTTCCTCTCCTCTGCCTCAAAAAAAAACAAAAAAAAAAACAAAAAAAAAACCAAAAAAAAATCAGGAAAAGTTTCTAATAACTTCAGGAACGGTGAAATTATACTCCAGTTCTTCCTACAGGCTCACATGAAGTGCAGTATTTAGTGGCCCCATTGCTCAAAACTAGGTGCTGCTGCAATCAGGTTTTCTGTCTTTTGTATCCCCATGAATAGGTCTGAACATTGCCAATGTCAGAACAGTCAGGATACAATGGGAAAAAAAATCCTATTCTCAATCTCTTTCTGAAGTCTTTCAGGGCCATCTGAACAGCCTTGTTTTGGACTATTTGAATAGATTTGAAGCGTCCTATTAGAATTTCAAGTCACATTTATTTACAGTGTTATCTTTCTAAGGATGAAGAGCACTCAGATAATCACTTAATAAGAGGAAAGCAGGGTTAATGCTTTTAGTTCCTATCTCTGCTTAGTGGCAAAAATACAGACATTAAAATTCTCATCTCATGTTTTAAAAGCCGGAAAGTCACTGGCTAATGAAAATTGGAACTTTGTTGTCCAGTAGAGAAACAGTCACCAGTGAAACGCTTGACAAACCATTAATTTCCTGATTTAGTTGTAGTGAAAAGTGCTCATAGCAAACTTGAGCTGCAAGGCCCCCACTCAGAGGCAACAACAACAACAGGAAGGCAATACTTTGCCAGCTGAGCCAAGAAGGGTAAAAGTCAGGAGAGAACAGGACACAATGACTGATTAGCTGCGTGTCATCATTAAAAATAAACACAAATCTAGATTTGCGTTATCCGACTGCCAGGCCAATCCTACGCGCGCAATTCCACAAACGAGCCTGCAATTAGCCGGGCTCTGCTTTCCCCAGCTGTCCTCACCTTTCACTGTCACGTGCACGCTCTGGCTGGTGGACAGCTGGGGCTGGACCAGGACATTGCAGGTGTACTCGCCCTCGTCCACCTCCTTCTGCACGTCCGAGAGCTTCAGCGTGCCGTTGTTCTCGAACGCCACTTGGCGGTGGTTGAAGGGCAGCAGGTTGGAGTTCTTGTACCACTTGATGGAGTAGTAGGGGTACCCGATGACCCTGCAGTGGATGTAGGTGTCCCTGCCAGCGATGGCCGTGATGTTCTTCATTGGCCGGATGCTCGCTGGCCCTGCCAAGGCAAGGAAAGGAGCTCTTGAATACAATTTAAAGGCACGTTCACTCGAGAGAACGTGTGTGGATATTTCTGGATGTACAGACATTAACGGATGCGGCTCGCACCGCACTTCTTAGCATTTGACAGATTTTTCCTTTTACGAGCTACTTAAGCAGTTTCCCTAATCTTTGTATGCTCTAGTTTTTTCCTTACCCCACAGCATCCATACTAATTATGTGGTGGTATATATTTGTGTTATCCAACACTTGCCTGATAAAATCTTTGCTGTGTTACAAATTAAAAGGCTGAGTGTGATTTAATTAATGGGAAATGCTAACACTGATACGGAGCTAGAATCCTGTTACACATGAGAACACTGAAACAGTTAGCTTTTTTATTTGCTATGTATATAAAGTATATATGTACCCACAAGGATGCCATGTAGAGCCAGAAATTCAAGCTAAAGTTCTGTATACATGAATAATTACAATGGATGTTGGACAAGTAAAGGAGGAAAGGAAAAGAAAAACAAAACATGCACAGCAGGACTAAAGCAAAGAGACTGTGAACTAGTAGAGATGAGTATAGGAAAAATAGACTGAAGGACACAAGCCAAAGGGTTCTTCCAACATTTAACCATACCATACACTTTCTAGATGGGACTTGGAGAGTCAGGGTGGGAAAGGAGAGCGGGGGAGAAAAGGAGAGGAAAAAACCAGTAAGTTGGTTTTTGGCATTCCAGAATCTCATCACATGCAACAATCTTCTTCTCCACTACAATGAGTCATGTGTGTTTTTTTTGAGGAGCTGATTTGACAAGCACCTCTTACGTTTATTCGAGCCTGGTACAGGACGACTCCCGCAGAGTTGTTGGCGGTGCAGCGATAAACACCCCCGTCCCGGACCTGAGTGTTGGAGATGTTCAGGTAACTGACCACGTTGCCCTCGGACGTGATGATCTGGCTGATCCGGTGGCTGCCGTCCTTCACGATGGGGTCCTCGTCCAGCGTCCAGGTGATGGTGGGCAGGGGAGTCCCCTTCACGTTGCACATCAGGGACACTGGCTCTCCTGGGCTCACCACTTTCTCGCTGAAGGCGGAGATGATTTTGGGAGTTCCGTCTGCCGAGCGAGAGAAAAGCAGGAAAACTGTGCTTACATGGTGTAAAGCTTGTCCCCTCTATCCTGAGCATATCCCATCAGCCAAGATCTTTTTTAGAAGCAACACAAGCAATTATTTTCTACGATGTAACCCTAATTATTGAGAGAGGGAAATAAATTCTGCCAGTAGAAGACTTAAATGACGCTTTGGCTATGGCAAGTTTTTTTACATCTTCTGAGAAACCTGGTAGTGGCTCTGCTGTAGGAAAAATACTTGAACTGATGACTGGAAAGGCTCACCTGGAAACGGAGACTAGGTAGACTAAAAGGGATTTATTGAAAGGATCCAGCTTGGGCACTGCAGGAACCCCTTGGGGCTACACCTAAGTCAAACCCATACATGGGCACAAAATGGATCCCTGGGCACGAGGCCTCACACTTTGATAGGTTTTGGTCCATCAGCAGATTGGAGTGAATTGTCCAATTCCAGCTCCAGGTGATGAAACTCCATCCTCCTTGTTCCCTCTCTTCCTTCACTGTTGTTTCCACTTTTGGCCCTCAAATTTGTCCTTGGTGCCCAGCTGGAAAGGAATTGTTTTGTCTCCCTACTCTGTGAAGAGAGCTCAGCAACCCTTCATATGAAACCCAGAACTACACACTAAACCAGCACAGAATCTGAAAAATATAAAAGCTAAAACTTAAGCCATCATTTTCCCCACAGGATCAGGCATCTCTGAACTGTTGTGTTCCTGCAGGAAAGTTTTAAAACCATATGCAGTTCATTATAAAATATATACAACAAAACCTCAACACATTTGGAAATTCTCTTCTCCGGGTAGATTTTAGCTCCTTGGGAAGTTAAGGATGAATCCTGTTTCCAAGAGCCAGGCACAACTTGCATAGGCTGATTTCACACAGCAGTTTAGTCCTGACATGCAATGCCCCATTTAGGACAGAATTAAATTAAGCTTTTCTGAATACAGATTGCCGGTAACAGCAGTGATGCCAATTTCTTTCCATGGTCATTTTGTGCTACAGATAAATATTTCTCTGAATGAGAGCATTCAGACACTTTATCTTGTGAACTGTCTTCCAAAATACTCAGCCTTTACCAGGGAAATGAATAAAGAAAATGGGGTGGGAATAGAAACTTTGTAAGCAGGGAGCAGGAATCCATCTCTCCAGAGAGTTCAGTGGGGTAACATTCAGGAGTGCTGACATCCTGGTATTACTTAGGAAGTCCTTCCTGTGGTCATGCAAAGTGTGTTTGCTTTCCTTTGAAAATATTAATTTCAAAACAGGGCTGCAGAATTCCCTTGCTTGCCACATGGTAAAAAGATAAGCACTGGCATTCTCAAAATGTTGAAAGGCCTCAGCATCCCTTGAAGAGTATTTTATTTTATTTGATTTTATTTTTTTTTCCTCTGCCCCTCTCTCTTTCATTTCTGTCTCTTTGGTTATGTGGCAGAGTTTCTAATTTATTTATTTATTTATTTTCATTCCTGACTCTCTTCCTTTCCTTTGTGGTGTACTGGATACTGTCACCCCTCAGAAAACAGAATAGCAGCAACACAAAAAAAAAAAAGCTTTGTATCCTGAAAGGGAGCTGACACAGGACCAATAAATCTGTGAGCGCGCACACTATGTACCTCTGCCATCCCCTCCTCCTCTTTTTTCCCCCTTTTTTTAATTCAAGTGACAGGCTTTTTTTTTGAGATGAAAGTAGACATTATTTTCCCAGTGAGACCTGAGTGTCTTTGAAATCTTCCCCGCTGTTGCTCTCTGATAACCTGCACTCTCCCGACACCATGATAGATTATCAATATGCTCTTTAGGCTTTCCTAGTCACGGGAGATGGTTGCCGAGGTAACTCGGTCCAGGCAGGTAATCTCTTCTTCTTCTACAGAGGCTCTAAAAATAGTGTCCATGCCATGCCTGCACCACAGCCTCATTAGCGAGATGCCTCTGTGCAAATTGATGACTTTCCTCACTTGATTATCATGTAGAACATTGTATCAGTTATTTAAGATGATCTGCAAGCCGTCAGCCAATACATCCAACCAGAAAAGCAATGTTTGGATTTTTAACAGAGACCTGCTTGGGAAGGATTTTTTTTTGTTCAAATTGATTTTCCCATTCTCTTATGAGTGAATGCACTCATTTAAGTGCATGGCACACTAAACCCCATGGATGTTTCATGAGTATCCTCTTTTTTGTAAACTCCACTGATGCCAAAATGATTTTTGCTATTATATTCTTCATATATATTCATAATTCTACAGACTACTATTATACTGTGTATAGTTACACAGTTCCTGGCTGACTCCAGTACTTTTCCTGATAGACAGAAAGACAAAACACATTCCCAAAGGCTCCAATTCTATCTTGCTTCTTCCTGGGAACCAAGGATGAGCTACCCTCCCAAGACACTTTCTCATAAACAAAGTACAGCTTGTAGCAAGAAAGGGGGCCTCCAGAAGAGATGAAACCAAGGGGAAGAATTACCTCCTTACTTGAGGTTCTAATTGGGAATTCCTGTCAGTTATGCTGATATGCTAAACTTATAAAACTGTATTCACCCTATGTGGGCTGGGTATTTTTCAATATCTCTCCCTGGAGGCCTCCAGTTAATGGCCAGCTTTGTTATTACTGCCAACTTTGCCTCGAAAGCGCATTGTTGTATTTCTAGGTCTTCAAGGCATCATCACCCTAAAACCACGGCACCAAAGGCGACCCGTGCATTATTCTGGAAACCTGAACTGCAAAATTCCCTTGCTTGCCACATGATAAAAAGATAAGCACTGGCATTCTCAGAATGTTGAAAGGCCTCAGCATCCCTTGAAGAGCATTTGATTTTATTTGATTTCTTTTTTTTTCCTCTGCTCCTCGCTTTCATTTCTGTCCCTTTGGTTATGTGACAGAGTTTCTAATTTATTTATTTGTTATTACCAGCTTTGTTATTACCTCCAACATTGCCTCGAAAGCGCATAGTTCTATTTCTAGATCTTCAAGGCATCACCACTCTAAAACCACGGCACCAAAGGCGACCTGTGCATTATTCTGGAAACCAGAACTGCCAGACAGGTGGTCACTGACCTTCCAGCACCACCTGGACATAGTCTTGAGCTGACATCTTGTCCTTGCGCACGAAGCACTGGTAGGCGCCGCCGTCGCTCTTGGCCATGCCGTCCATAATCAGGTTCTCGCGGTTGACCCCGGTGATGCGCACGTTGTTGCCGGGGTTGATGATTTCCCCGTTGCGGTACCAGGACAGCTCCTGGTCCTCGGTTCCCGTCACGCTGCAGGACAAGGACACTTGGCTACCAACACTGCTTTTCACTTTGCGCGGGCTGATGGTGGCTTTTAGCGGTTCTGGAGGTTTGGGTTGAAACAAGGGAGAGAGAAAGGGAAGTAGAGCATATTCAGTATAAATGTGCATCTGTGTGCAAGTAACAAATCAACTCTCATTAAGGAGAATAACAAAAATCACAGCCATACCCTTCTTAAAAATAACCCACCAAAACAAATAACATATGACTGTATTTGTCTAAAAAAATCATTTTTGCCACCAACACCCACGACGAAAAAAAATAGATCTAGATAGATCTACAGGGATAACCTATTCAACATACAGCCCCATGCCCAGGTGAACAGTTGAAAATGCCCTTCAAGTAACACCATTAGTGCTGAGGGATTTAACATGGCATTACACAGGTTTTGGGAGGGCAGGATGTTATTTCACATTATTTCAGCATGGACCTTTGGATCATGTGCATTAAGTGCATTCCTGAATCTTATTTTCTGGTTCAATTTGTGCAAAAGGAACAAAATTTACTCTTTCCCAAAACTACTCCCTGATGTGAACAAGTGCAATAAATGCCAATTACAAGATGAGCTTTCAAGAGTGGAAGATGTTAACGCAGGTACACCCATGGATGTCCATCTGATATGTCCACATGGAAGTGTTTTACTGTGTGGGCTCACCAGATTTTCTGCTTTGATGTAGGAGGACTACAATATTTTCAAGTCAGCCTAAAGAAACAGTGGGACAGGTGAATGCAAGTTTTACATTGCAAAAAAAGAGGATGAACAGTACTGAAGAAAAGTAAAAAATGAAAATGCAAGGAAAACAATTTTTATTCTGCCACCTAGGAGTTATCAGCACTGCAGAACACAGATTTCATCTCATGCCTTGTATAAATTGGTTTGACTTCCTCATAAAGATAAGGGATTGCTATCACCACTGATACTCTCTCTGACATGAAATACAGACCATTCTATTCTTTCTTTTAGCAGCTTGCATACAAACATATACGCACATGTGTGCACACATCCACACTTAAAAAAGAAAAGTAACTTGTTCACCTTCTTAAATATTTTATTACATAAAAGTTGGAATAAATCTATAGTGGTTAATCAGGAACAGAGGCCTGGTAGAAAGGACACAGTGGCCTCAGACATCCTGGATTACAGAGGTCCAAAGCAATAACTGATCTGTGCTCAGATGCATGTTAAAAGCCACTGAATATCTATTTCCTATAAAAAGACTACAAAAGCTAAAAATTGTCAACAATCCATTAAACAAAGCAGCCACACTCAAGCACATCACCAATATCCCAGAGCCATGATGATGAAAGCCAGCCACATCCTCAATTGCAGAGGAGGGTAAAATTTCTTTGCCCAGCTTTTACTTCCTGCCAGCCTGATCCAGAGAATTTCCACTGGCTGTCTGAGTGCAGAGTCATTAGGAAAAACACATCACCAGGCACTGGGGATGCTTTGGGTATCATCAGCAGTATGATCACATCATGTCTCTACAAGTTTTGACTTTGCATCACACAAGACAGATGGAATTCAACTCATTTTTATTTGATTATTTTGATATATTTTGATGAATACATTTAGAACCAAAGCTTCTCAGTTATAACTCATGAATGGCAGAATTTTCACCTCAGTTTTGTTTTGCCCAAAAACATTATGAGCAATTATTTGTGAGGATATTTTTGTGGCCTGAGCTGCTCCCAAACTTCCCCCTTCTCAGTTTGCTTTCATGCTGTCCAGGTGGAAATTTTAGTTCACAGAGCATTATTTCTATTCCAGGAAATAATTTTTTTTTTTTTACAGTAGTAGCATAACACTTTTCCAGTGTGATGCTCCTGAAGCAATAATTATCTTTGTAGAATTTGTGAAACATTCAGAATATTCACACATGAACACTCGACTGAGGGGAAGTATGAGTATTCAATATTGCTGAGCACCATGAGTCATGGCAATGAGAGTTTGGCAGCTTTATTTATGAGAACATTTGCAATTTCTTCTCCAGCACCCAATTCATGCTTCTAAATTACATATTCTCCATTGTGATAAATTATAGAGCTACACTGGAAATTGCATCCATTTGCACTTCTGATCGCTCAATTGGCCAAGTAACTCATCTCCACAGAGCCTGCTTTGTGTTGTTCCACAACTTTGAGGACTTAAATCATTGCTTAGATAAATTAAGGAAAGAGAAGGTATGGCAAGGTAAGGGAACAACTTGATACTGATGGCTAAACAGTTTTGCTTTTATGAATTTTTCATATATATTCATAGCTCTGAAGAGTTATTATAGAGTTATGTAGTTCCTGTAGTTATGTAGTTTTTCCCACCCTTTCTCTCAAATTTTAGAACAATAAGATAACCTTCTAACACATTCCTGAAATACTATTTAGTCTTATTTTCAAGTAGAGGATCTACAAAAAGAACATTTTGTTTTAAGACCAGAATCTGAGAAGACGTAACAAGAAGTGGGGCAAAGAGGCCCTGGACCAACTCCAAAAATTACTTAACCAGCTGCTCTTTTAATTGGACAATATTTGTTAAGAAGACTAATTTGTTAAATTTATAAAATTGTAGAGATCTGGTACTGGGTGTGCCCATGACCATTGGGACACCTGGAACTTCCAATCAAGGTGTGCCTATTTTATTATTTCAGCATTGTTACAAGGGTTTTTCTCTTTTGATATCAGGCAACAACACCAACAGTCAACTGTGACAGGACCTTTCACCTCCTGACACAGCAAAAAACTTTTCTACTTCCCCAAATCCAAACTAGGCCTGAACAGTTTGTCTTGTGATGAATTATCTCAGCTGAAAACACCCTTAGGCAGCAATAAACATCCTGCCTTGAATGCATGGGGAAGGATAAGCAGAAATGAGTGACTGACAGACAACTACTCTTGCCATTATAAGCAATCACTATGATTTTCATAAAATCAGATATATCTTATACCCTCTCTAAGCATGTGGAGAGTTCTTCTTGATGCGAAGACATTGGTATCGAGACATTTCCCTGGGATTGAGAGAAATTAGGAGATTCCTGCACATCACTATCATCCAATGGTAAGTGAAATTGGCTCCTAATCTAAACTATTTCTTCACCAGCTGTAACACAGGTACCTTAATTATCATGCACTGTGTTTTTATCTACTAGTAGTTCTTTTTGTGTTATCCTGTGGGGTAAGTCTGTTTAAAGTTTTGTGTCTGTTTTCCTTGTGTCTATTCTAAAAAATTCATGTTGTAGCAGACCTGAGTGGCCATTATGAAGGACTTGCAACTGAGAGTGGGTTTTGGGGTGCTGGCTATGGCAGGATGTGTCCTACCACAGATGGTGGGTGCAGATACAGAAGAGATAACCCAGGTGGGCGAAAGGCCCAAAGGCATCATCTCTGGTGCCAAAAGGGCTCAGGCTCCAGCTAAAACTCAACAACTTAGTCTGGAGAGCAGATGTGGGAATCAGTAAAAGAAAAATAAATATTCTTGACTGAGAGACACTGTTTTACAAAGACTATAAAAACCACACAAATTATCATGGAGGCAGAAGCCTCCTACACACACACCCTGATAAACATACGGGACTTCTCCCGGGGTTTGGATGCAGATTCCGCAGATTCCTGGGAACTGAGGGAAAGGATTTTGATGTGTGCTCCATCACAAATTGGTTGGTAAGAAATGTTGGATCCTAAGTTACATTATTTCTTCTCTACCTGTAAAATTAATGGTACCTTTAGCCTTGCCTGTGTTTATTTACTAATAGCCTCTTTTGTCCTTATTCCTGTGGAGTATTTAGCCTGTTTTAAGTCCTATGTCTATTTTATGTCCATTAAATAAATAATTTATTCTATAATAGACCAAATCAGCCGTTCTAAAGAACCCAAATGAGAGTGGGTTTTGGGGTGCTGGCCACCCCAATCAAGCTCCTGCCTGCTGCCAGAGGCCTGGGCAAAAGGCAGGGACTTATCTAAACCCCCACATCGATGGGAGATAAGACAGAGAACACTGCAGATTGATTGACATAAGCAGTCTGATAACCAAGATGCCATGGCAAGAGCAAACAGAGCTTTGAAGATTTCGAGAAGACTGACGCCAGGGAAAGAAGATTAAATCACCCAGAAATGTTGCAAAATGTATACATTTATTTGTATATTAATCCAATCAGTGTAGTAAAAAATGACTAGCCTTCCTAGAATTGCACTAGGTGTGGGGTTTTGTGTTTATTTTTTGTTGTTTTGTGGAGAAGTTTTTTTGACAAGATAAGAGATGGGATTTTTAGATGTTTAAAAGTGTAGCTTATTTTATTTTTGATATGGAGTAGAAAGTGTGAGGTTTTTTTATAGGTTTTGAAAGTATGGCTTGAAGTCAAGCAGTTTTTATCTTATGCTGTTTTTTAAAGATTTATTACTTAATAAAATATTGATAATTTGGATGTTTATATTATTAGATTAATATTAAGAAATTTTATTTAGCAATATGAATTTTTTTAGTTAATTTTATTTTGTTATATAAATTTATTTTCTAGACTTTTTGTTATTTTCTTAGGGTTTTTTTATATTTATATTTTATATTTGATTTTTTTATTTAATATGTTTTTGCTTTAAGTATTAAATTTGTATTTTTGTTTTTAGCACTTAAGCTTGGAAGTTTTTAGTACTTAAGCTTGGAAGCTTTTCTCAGGGCTTAAGCTTGGAAGTTTTTCTCAGGGCTTTAGATTAAATTCTGTCTTTAATTTTAAGTTTGGCCTTACAGGTTTAACGTTCTGGGATTTTTCTGCTTTTTGGATTCTGACATATGTAACTCACAGTAAATTCAGTTTCACCAGTGAGTAGTCTCCATCCCTCTCTCAATCAACACACATCCATTCATAACACTGGCCACCTCAATAAAAGCTGCTCTTTAGACTAAATACTGTGTTAAATAAGCTTGGAAGTTTTTAGTACTTAAGCTTGGAAATTTTTCTCAGGGCTTTAGATTAAATTCTGTGTTTAATTTTTAGTTCTGGTTTATAGGTTTAATATTTCAGGATTTTTCTGCTTTTTGGATTCAAACATGCGTCACAGTAAATTCAGATTCTGATCACCAGTGAGTAGTCCCCATCTCTCTCTCAATCAACACACATCCATTCACAAAGCTGGCTGCCTCAACAAAAGCTGTTGTCCACTGCCAGAAACCCGCCAGAGGCAGGGACTTGTCCAAGCTCTTCCCTTGGTAACCCCAACCCACGACCTACGTTTGACGTAGAGGCGCCCGATCACCTCGGCGGTGCCGTAGTTGTTCCACACCTCGCAGACGTAGCTGCCCGAGTCCGAGGGCCGCGTGTTCTCAATGAGCAGCCCTGTCACCGTCTGCCGGAAGCGGCTGTCGGGCTCCCAGGGCACGTTGTCCTTCAGCCAGCGGTACTTTGGTGCCGGGTGCCCTGATGCTTTGCAAGGCAGCTCCACTCGCTGTCCTGCCATGGCTTTGCGGTGGTCAAACCCATCTAGGATAGATGGAGCTGAATTCGCTGGGTCTGAAACAGGAAATGCAGAGAAAATCTTTTCGACAACAGCCTTAAAATTAACTCACTTAGCAATACGCCAATATTTTTTCTTCTGCGTTTTCTGACTGTCCTAGGTTACAATGCAAAGATGTGCCCAAAGGTATGCATTCTCTCACCATCTCCATGAGCTGTTGAAACCAGGAGGGGCAGTGTTTTCCTTGCCTCATCCCCTGGACAATCTCCTGTTCATGGGCCCATCAATGCCCTGCCCCATGACTCATAGATAACTCCCTCCGGGAGCCATTCCTCTTTAATGGGCAATGAAGGACCCACAGCATGGGTCATGGAATGACATCAGCCCATTGTGAGATACTCTGCCCAGGGGGAGGAGCCAAGCATTCCCACCTGGATATAATGTGGAGTTTGGGACAGAACAAGCTGCCCTTACCCACTGGTTTCCAGGCGACAAGAGTTACCAGACTTTTCTACGGGACCACTACTTCAGCAAGACCACTTCATCTGGACTGCTACCACCACTCTAACTAGCGGGGTGTCAGGTTGTATTCTGACTCTGTCTGAGGTTTTTCTTTTGTACTATTGCATGTATTTTATTTTTCCCTATTAAATCATATTTCTGACTTGGAGTCTTTCACTGGTTTTGCCTTCAAACCAGCACACTGACTCAGCAGCCCAGTGTTTTGGGTACCACAGTTTGCTTCTCTGACCCAGCCACCAGTTCGAGTCATGGTGGCTGGGATCCAGCAGCACATGCTGCTGAAGCAATTCTTCGCTGCTTGGAAATCCTCTCGCTGGATTTTTTCCAGGTGGCAAACATTTTGCTGGTCATCCTTCATGTTCCCTGTGAGAGGCATGGAGAGCCAGAAATGTGTTGCCTTAGCAATTATTGCCACTTCTCGACTAGATTGAAGCCAACACATTGTCCCTTCTTCTCGGTGGTCTGAAGGCTTTGAATTAAAGGAGCAATTTATTCCCTTGTCAGGAGACAAATGGGCAAAGGCACAGGGATTTCTGTCTGCGGTCAAAATGACAGACAAGCCTTTTCTTCTTCCGTGGGAAAAGAACTTAACGTGACAAGACCAACTTACAGCTTAATAGTGCATCTTTCTGTGCTCAATTTGCTGACAACTGCAGCCCTCACTTGTGCAGTACCTGGCACGGATTTATGTATCTCACAGATGTCTGGCAGGATTGCCTTCACCAGAGGTGCATGCAAGCATTAGAAATAGTGCTCAGTTTGTAATTTCAAGTTTGAAAATTTTTGGAGACAGAGGTTGACAGGATTTGAAGTTTTGTGTACCCCATCCTGGAGCTATTACAACAAAAATACTGAACAAATATTCATCAAAGTATTTTCTCATCACATGCACACTGCTGAGATTTCTGTCTCGCAAAGAAGCTCCACATGCTGACCAGCTCCTACCCGACATACTGACCTCTTTCTGGGTATATCTAATCATAGCTGACTGGATGCAGATGTGTTTGCCACAAATTCTGGCATTTTCAAGAGGCATTTTGACTTAGCAAATGCAGTTGCTGCTCACAGGGCAGCTGCAGAAGGTTCTTGTAAGGAGCTAGAGAGATTAAAGGAGCAGTTCATGCTGAATTCAAGCTATTTCAAAAGTAATCAGTACCTGAGCTAGCTGGCTTAAAATGAGCTTAGGTATATCTTTATGAATTGCAACCACACCTGGGAAGGCACCCAGGAGAGCAAACATCTTAGGGCTATTCAAGTTAAACTATCAATCAGGAAACCAAAAAAAAAAAAAAAAAATTAAAAAATTAACTAAATAACTTTTTTTTATTGCTTGTGACTATATCTCGATAAAACCCCCAAAATGCCAAGTCCACTGAAAGGTGACAGCAGAGTTTTTTCTGCTTTCTAGGTGCCAAGAAAACACTGAGCCACTGAAGGCAAAGCCACATTCAGCTTGCTGAGTGTCTCATTAAGAAGGTGTCAGCTGTGGTTAAATGAGTGATTTTGGATGAATCAGTGGCCTTGAGGTCCATATTTGGCACCAAGAGGGGACAAATTTTCGAGCTTGCCATGCTGTTTATGTCTGGCTCAGTGAAAGCACAGTCTGCCAGGATGCTATTGGGAAGGCTAATGTCAATTTGACTAATTGATCAGCCAGCTCCTCTCTCACCGTTTGGGTCATCAGGCGTCCCCGTTACCAGGCACAGATCCTTTTATGAGGAATTAACTGAGAGTAAAACCACAAGCAGGCAAGAAATTACAGCTTCTGGCTCTTAAGAAGATTACATCTACATGAAATCAATTTCTTCAATTGCAAGTCATAATTAAATATTTAAATAATGAAAAAGCATTACTGTCTTTTAGAGGTATTGTCTGTGCATTCCTGCTCAAGCAGCACAGCAGACCCTGGACTCTCTATCCCAGGGTCACTTCCCTTTTTTCCTTCCCACCTTGAACCTTGTCAGCAGCAGCACAGTCTGGAGTCCCAGCTGCCGGACAGCTAAACTGAGATTTGCCTACATAATGAAGAAAACTTCACCCTATTGTTACAGAGGAGGTTTTACAAATTTACTTACAAAATACAATTCCAGTGACCTGCTTTCTTCCACTCTGTACTTATATATTTAAATGGACAGTAAAAACATCTCTTTGGGTTGTCCCTGGAACAGACTCCTATTTAGAACTCCTGCAGTTCATATATTCCAGTTAAGGGGAGAAACAAACAAACAAACAAAAACCACAAACAAAAAAAAAACCCAACAAAACCAAAACAAAGAAAACAAACAAACAAAACCAGCCAAAAAACTAACAAAGCACAAAAAGAAATTCCAGGGTTCACATGGAATCACCTGCAATGAGGCCAAAAATAGTACAGTTCCAGTTCTAATATGTGTTTAGCCTCTTTTGAATTATTATTTTACTATGCTTTAACAGTCGACTGCAAATGACTTCCAGCAAGGACAATGGTGAAAATCTAAGGCAAAATACTGTTGTAAAATATTCTACTTTGGACCTTCTTTGAAGGGCAAAAGAAGAAAATTGTTGTGCTTTAAAAATCATAATGATTTTTCAGAGTGTGGAGGTTAAAAAGCAGTAATGATTTTGGGAGATGGGATTCATGGCAGGACAAAATTACTGTTGGAAGAGGACACTATAAGGAGTCTTAGAAGTACATTCTCTTACATGTTAATGGCTTTGGGTTTAATTTATTTAGAAGAGCCATGTGATTTCAAGGAGATCTTCTTACTCCAAATGAAATTTGGATCTTTGTTTTGGTCATAGGCATATTAATTATTCATGATTTTGCTATTTTTTTATTTTATTGGCTATTATATGCACATTACCATTCTCATTGTTTCAAAACAACAATGAAGCTTGTGTTAAATGTGGCCAGGAAACATGAGAAATATCCACCACAAACTATTTCATCCCCAAACAAGTGAAGAACAAGTATGGATGGAAAAGGCAGGCAGAAATGTAGGTCTCATGCCAGTAGACTTTTCAGAGCTATGTTCATGGATTCTCTGATCCCAGTTCTCAAAGGAGTCACTCTTTAAAAATATTAATTCCAGTAAAGAAAAAGGAAATCCTGTTAGAGAAATATTAAGAAACAAACTCTGCCCCTGATTGCTCAATAGATTAACAGGGCTGGAAATCAGAGCCCACTCTAGCCCTATCAAGAATAATTAACCCTGTTGGATTAAAAAAGCCAGTTATTGCACACAGGTAAAATCTGCTATTTCAATTTGGTCTGTGTAGAACAAAACAAAAGGCAACTCCAGACAGAGAACATCCTTTAGGATGTTTGAAATTCCTAAATTTCAAACACGACAGAGCTTTCATTTTCCCCATTTTGTTCAGTGAGATAACCAGAGTTTTTCCTGTGGTAACCAAGATACAAGCCTGGTTTTATTTATGCTCCCACTGGCTCAGCCTTAACATGATTTCACACAGAAGCAGACCATATTATGGAGCCAGCTGGAAGGGTAGAATCCTGCCTGTTCTCCGAAGACCACAGCAGGCAGATTATTGTGCAGGAGAACTTCTTCACTTGGTTGGGAAAAACAGAGGCAAGAGTTCTACCCACAGGGGAGACCTACCAAAGGGAGAAACTCCTGGAACTGGCTGGTAAGTGATTCTAACCTGAACAATCCCACTATTTTTTATTTATTTAAAATCATTATTACGTTTAAGTAGCGGCCTGTGTGTTCAGAGGGCTCCAAAATACTTTAAAAATGTCCATTTTGGAGGAGGGCAAGAAGCATATTAATAATGGAAAATCTTGTGCACACCTCTGTCTCCCTTAGGGCTCTCAAACAGAGGGGTGGCGAGCTGAGACCTGACCACTAGAGTTTTATTCTGACAGGACCAAAAGAGGAGAGGAAAGTGTCAAAAGGGGCATGACCCTGCTGACTGTCAGGTTGGGAAAGTCACCAAATCCTGACTGACCTCTAAGGAAACTTAGCAACAGGGGAAAGGAGAGAAAAGCAGTGTGGGGCTTTCAGTGGGATGGTGGGGATGATTTATGTAGGGTGAGGATGTGAGGAGAAAGTCTGGGATACAGCCTCAGTGAGCTCTGTGGACGTAGGAAAACAACTCTGGATTTTCTGACATGCAAACAAAGGGAGCTGCTATGGACAAGCAAATGAGGGACAGGAAGGGGAGGTGGAGAAGTGCTAATCCTACACAGAAATGTTTGAGAGCAAGTTCCAGACCCAGGTATGGGATCAGCTCCTCCTTCACCTCACCCACAACTGGCACTGAGAATAAATGGGAAAAAATCTGTGTTGGAGTAGCACTGTATTGAGAGCCCTGAGTGTGAGGTGCCTGCGAGGAACATGACTGTCCATCACACACACACAGCAATCAGGAGTTAATTCAAAACTACAAGGAAAAGTTAAAATAGCACATCCACCTTCTTGTTTCCCCATCTGCTGCACAAATTCCCCTGGGACTCAGCCCTGAGTGTGGAGAGCTGCCAACCAGTCCCTTTGTCTGCCTGCAGCACCCCTGGGTGCACAGGTCACGTTCTCCTTCTCTCTGGAGATCCCTCCTGGAAGCAGAGGAACGTGCTGATTTCACCAAGGTAGGAGTAGGATGAATGAAAAGGAAGGCTGAAATGCACCTCAGATAACCTGAGAATCCTCAGGTGGAAATATCTACAGCTGAATGGAACATCCTGAACTCCTGCTGAGGTCAACAGAGAGGAGCAGGCACGATGGGTCACCCCAAAGCAGGACAGGTACACTTCCCCTAAAAGTGTTTTTCTTCTTTGGTTGCATAGGGAAGTTAAGGTGATTAAATTTCCCTGCACAAGTCTACTTTAGGAGGGATGAATCCCATCCACAGTCCCTGTATGAAATGTTCCAAATCTGCTAAAAATCACCATGTTGAATGCAGGTGCACCCTACAGGCCTTCAGGAAATAGTGACTAAGATGTGGGGGAAAAAAAAAAAAGAAACTAAGGTTTTTAAAATGGCCCATATTATTTTGCAGCAGCTCCCCACTTCCATTTGATGGAAAACACACAAAAATGTGCCTTGCCAGCTGAGCACACTAGAGAGAGACATATGCAGCATTTCATTTAGCAAGAGACAGAAAAGGAGCACCTGATACAAAAAGTCTTGCGCTGTTGCTTTGTCGTGTTTCTCCAGTGTATCTGTGCCTTGTGATGCATCGGTAGTTGTACAGTCCATCTTCATTCTGTACGTCTAAAATATACAAGGCTCCCGTGGATGTGATGAGAAATCTAGGTCCTGAAAGACACAAGAATTTGCAGGGTTTAAAATATCTGCAGGTTATTACTCACACACTGAAGGATGGAGGACTCAGGGCCTGAAGATTTTTTTTTTTTTTGCCAGGTTCAAAGCTGCCAATTCCAAGCTTACCAAGTGCTCACTGTAAATGCATAAAAGGTATCAATTTGTGTGTATTTTATTTGCACTTTGTGTGCAGAAATTGAGGGATCTTTAAGGAAAATGTGAAGAATGAAGGAAAGAAATGTGTCATGGTCCATATGACTATTAACAAACATACAAGCAGCATCTGAAGTAAAATACGGGGTAAAAAACCAATGCATTAACCCAGTTTTGTTCAGCGTTGTAGGGTCTGATCAGTGTTGTAGATCTGATGCAACTCAGCAGCAGAGCTGTAGGGGTTAGAGAGGCAGTGAAGCTGCTCACACCTGCAATGCCTGCAAGTTAACCAGCTCCAGTGTGAGGAGAAGTCCCACCCCACCCTGCCCAGCAAAGCCACAATCTCTAAAACCAAACAAGTCTGACATGCTCAAGGTTGGAGTTTCTACCACTGTTCTCTCAAAATAAAAGTATTACAGGTTAAATTTTCTTCAAATATGATTTTTAATGATTAGCTCTGTAATGTGTGGGAAATACCCTGGTTTATATGGTCACTTATGCAGTTTTGATCATTTGGCACCCCCAGAACTGTCTATGTTCTGTTTCATGCCCACTTTAAAAGCAAGAACACCAACCCCCCTAAAACTGACATGTTACATGTTTGCTCTTATACACTTCCCATAATGAAATAAATTAAAATAACATGTTTAGAATGCACTGTAAACTTAAGCCTCACCTGGTTACTATTTCCACTTAAAGAATACTGTAGTCTAAGCTGTGTGTGCTTTTCCAAAACTTTCACACTGTGGTAAAAGTGTAAAAAGTGTGTGTGCTTTTCCTTTTCATGCCTGCTAAATTTCTCTGAAGCTGATAGCTCTTACAATATATGTGCCTGTATCTAGGTATTATAAAATATATCAGGCTCCAGAATTAGGGGAGAAATACACAAGGGTGAAACCCTTTATGAACAATAATATAATAATATCCAGCAATATGCAGTAAGAAAGAGTTCCTTTTCTTCAGAGCTCTGTTTGAGCAATGACTTTTTAATAATTAAGTGTAGTCAGGATGCTTGCTTACAGATGCATCAGTGGGAAAGCAATCCAACAGAGAGAAGACAGAAAGGAAATGGTTTCATTACAGAGGGCAATATCCTTTAAACCATAATATAAAAGAAATTGGGAAAAAAATTAACAACCACAGGATGTCACAGGACCGATCTGACCCTCAGAGCAGAGAACATTGAATAAAACCACCAGCCCACCTCTCTCATCCTTGGAAGTATCCAGAATTATTAAATAACCACATCAGGGTTAAATAAGTGGTGGGGTTGTTTAGCATGGAGCAAAGGAGGCTCAGCGGTGATGTTATTTCTCTCTAAATCTCTCTGCCAGGAGGGGCAGTGAGGGGGGTTCGGGCTCTGCTCCCAGGGAACAGGGACAGGAGGAGAGGGAACGGCCTCAGGCTGGGCCAGGGCAGGCTCAGGGTGGGCACCAGGAGCAATTTCCCCATGGAAAGGGAGCTCAGGAATTGGCAGGGGCTGCCCAGGGAGGTTTGGAGTGCCCATCCCTGGAGGTGTCACCTGAAGGTGGCACTCAGAGCTCTGGGCTGGGGACAAGGTGGGCGCTGGGCACAGCTGGGACTCCCTGGGCTGGGAGGGCTTTTCCAGCCTCTGGGATTCTGGGATTCTGTGAAATAAAATCACCATAATTGAGGCATAGAAAGTGTTGAGCTCCTTGGCTGACCAAGAAGAGCTGAGCAAGGGAAGGTGTAGAGGAAGAGGGAGAGATGGATGGGTAGGGCTCTCTCCTCAGCCACGAGCAACACTGTACTCCAGCCTAGGTGGATTTCCAGATTCACAGGCTAGAGAGGTTCTTTCTCATACAGAAGCAATACTGACTTCGTATGCCTCTGAAAACTTTAATTGCTTGCACAGAGAAGACTTAGGAACAAAGATATGGTGGAGTGCAGTAGTAAAATCACCTGAATGGGTGATATTTCAGCTTCACAGCCCGATGTCTGACACATGGCATTGAAAAGCTTACATGAAAAAAGCAAAGCTATCCTACATCTTATATTTTAATATCTTAGTTGTAATGTTTGGATGAAATGATGTAGACACGTAGTAGCAATAAGTTAAACCAATAAGGTATACTGTAACTCCTTGATGTAATGTTCTGCTCTGTGCTGAGTGTTTCTTCCTTCTCCTTTCACATTCCCAATTACTCAGAACACTGTCTGAATGTATACACTATTCAAAACCATTTGTGCCACCCTAACTTCTTATCAAATAGTACTACTCAACATCTGTACCCTTTAACAAGGCTTAGCCTAAATTTAGGTTAGAAGGATATTTAGAATTTTGGTATGAAAACCACGGGATGTTAGACTTCGCTTCACAAGCAGTTTCTGCGCTCCTGAAATATTCATAAAGCAAATCTACCTTTTCCAGAGAATATGTTATAAGAGCTACAGGTAATTGAGTCTCCCTTATGCTCCGTGGGCAGCACGAAATGACAGCTTCAGGAGATGGGAATCGCATTTAAAGGCTTTGCTTGGGGGATGTAGCAAAGACAGCCCTTTCTTGCTTTTGTTTCCAGCTGTGTGAGCACCAACAGCTCTGCACTGAGGCAGCACAGCTGGTCCAGCCCTGTGCCTGCCCTCAGCAGTGCCCCTCAGCCCTGCCTGCCCCGTGCACACACAGCCTCTGCAGCCCAGGCCAGGCTTACATCGGCTGTTTCCAGCTGGGATGTGGCTCTGGTACCAAACCGTGCCGGGGTGGGGGTCAGTGGAGAGGCTGCAACCACATCACAGGCCCAGGAAGGGATAAAAAGGTGTTAATGGGATGGTTGGGACTGTTTTGTTGCCTCCAGGAAAT
The DNA here is from genome assembly GCA_013400175.1 of Phainopepla nitens. Lineage (NCBI taxonomy): Eukaryota > Metazoa > Chordata > Aves > Passeriformes > Bombycillidae > Phainopepla > Phainopepla nitens. The sequence continues at coordinate 86,482 of VXBQ01012597.1, forward strand.
CTGCACATGCTGTGCATTTGTGTCAAGTGAGTGGAGCCTGAACGGCTGAGGTGCAGAAATGCGCCCCTCATGCATGTGAAGGCTTCCTGTAGCTTTCTGAGGTCCATTTTCACCTTTGCTAAATACATATAATTCAATTTCTCTTCCTAATTCCATTTCTCCATGATTCCATTTCACACCTTTGGATGCTACTACTATGCACAAATTTAAGATCACACAAACATGGCCAAAGTTTAAAAATAAATTCCTTCCTCTGTGCTCTTCCACAGCTCTCACTATTTTCAGATGCTCTGCACAGTTTTGAGAGATGGTCTACACAGGGCATCATTAGTAATCAAATCTGGCTCTCTTCTCAGGATAAGCATGAGAAAAGCTGCCACAGAAATTAAGTGAGAAGATCAAATTCAGAGCTTCCCTTTAAACTCTAGAGAGCAGTTCTGGAACCACAACTGGGCTGTGGATTGTGGATGTGGATGAGGATGTGGAGTGGCTGGGTGATGAACTGAAAGGATTTGTGGGCTATTTCCAGATCTCGTAGTACTGACTGGTACTGGCAGGTGAAGCCTTCCCTGCTCAGCCCTGGCAGCGAGTTTCCTCAGATGCAGTTACACTTTTGGCTCTGTGAGAGCAGACACACTTATTAAAAGCCTGCCACTTAATAAAAGAGGAATGTGAAAGCTTTGCAGAGCCAAGAAATCGCTCAGTGTTATCTTGCTGTATTTTCTGGAGAAGTTATGAACACACTCCAGCTATCTAACACTGCTTAGATCATCTTCCTGCTGGAAATTACTCAGGCAATCGTACAATAAAACCTTCACTTAAAACATTATCTAGAGATTTTCCCCTTACCCTCTTCAAAGATAGCTAAAAGTAAATAGTTATTGCCACACATCAGATGTTATCCCACATTTCCCACCAACAGACATTGTTTATAATTGCAAGGCTAAAGATTTTCCTTTTCCTCTTTTCTTCTTAACATATTTTGCATACTTCTGTAATGCTTTTAATAACCAACCCCTCCTTCTCCCGTGGAAACACGAGACAGAAAAAGATGACAGAGAAATAAAAGGGGAAATGCATGTAATTTCTGTCATCTGCTAAACGGAGAGCATTTTCATTAAACCCGACAGGTTGTCAACTGTGACAAAGCTAAAGTGTTGAGTGTTCTGCCGTCTGTACTTCAAAAACTGTTTAGAAAAGCTCCAGGATGGGACAGAGAAGCTCCCACTGCCCTGTTGATCCATCAGAGGGCTTTCTTCTTCAGGCACATTTAATTTAATTGCCCCTGCTTTGCTCTGTCTAATTTTTTTTACTCACCTACTTAAGACGCCAAATAAAGATTTTTCTAAAGTGAAAAATCCTTTCAGATCTACTGAAGCTTTTTGTTTGTTTGGCTGTTAGCAGGCTTCAAGAGAGGAAGACAGAGAAGCCTCCTTCACAACAATTAAAAAAACACTGTCAAAATATAGTTCATAATTCCCATTTATTATTCCTCCTTGGCAGTGTTTGTATTAATGCCTTGAATACTTGATTATAATAATTTCAGTGTCTGATTTTCAGAGATGTTGAAATCTCTTTTGATTTTCAATGCTTGATGCCTTTGAAAACCTGGTTCAGTATCTGGAATGCGTCTCATTCAAAGACTCCAAAGGCTTCCAGGAATCCTCACTATCTCATGCCTTGGTAGTGTGAGCAAGCATAGTAATATATTAACATTTAACATATTTAAATAGTTAAATATGTTAAAAAAATATGTTAATAGCAAGCATAGTAATATATTAACATTTAACATAGTACTTACACTCATTTGAAGAAAGGATTTAAGCCCAAGGACAGGCTGGACAGGGCTCTGAGCAACCTGGCGTAGTGGAAGGTGTCCCTGCCCATGGCAGGGGGTTTGAATTTGGTGTCCTTTAAGGTCTCTTCCCAGCCAAAGCACTCTATGATTTTATGAAAATTTAAATTCTTTACAAAGGATCTCTCTGAGATACATGGATTCATACAATTCATACAAGTCAGTGGAAAACCAGGGAATGGAACCCATAATTTTTTCCCAGCATCCAAGATAATACATAACTTTGCCTCACAATGAGACTGAAAAGAAGATATATAAATCCAAGGATTAGAAAGACCATTAAAGTAATTTATTTTCACCTTCCATCCTTTTGCCATTAACTCCTGCCCAAGTCCATATCTGGAAGTAACCCTATAGGTTTTTTAAAAATGCATTAGTCATGATTAAAGATTTCTTGTAAGTGTCCTGAAAGCGTGTGATAGCCCTGGGTAAATTATTCCAATTATTCTCACTTTTGAAAATTAGTGTATTGTTTGGGTCCACCTGCCTTTGCCCCAGTTATTGGACCTTACTGTGCCTTCATTAAAGATTTCCTCTGCAGTTAGAAATCTTCTGCCCATTTAAATCCTTACAGAACATGAGGAAATTATCTCTTATACCATCCTTCTCCTTAATTAGTTATACAGATTGAACTTCCTAAATCATTTACTGTGAATTATTCATATCTTGAAACATTCCTGTAGTTTTTCTCTCAACACCTTAACAACTTTTTGAAGTTCCTTTTCAAGCTTGGATCATGCACATAAATTCAGTTCTGAAATTTCTGGTTCTGGTCATAGTGAATGCAAAATGTCACCATTTTCCTCTGTACAATTTTTTTTTCCATGTACCCATCCAGGAATTGAACCCATCGCAGAAAACTGTGATCTCCTTTTCAGAGTCAGGGATTTAGGGATTTCCCTCTTTCCATAGATCTGACCTATCACCTGACTGTCCTAAAACTGGAATTACTGGGACGAAAACCTCTGTGTTCAAATCAAACCTCTTTAACACAACTCACCAAGCTGTGTCATCTTTTGCCATTATTTTTGCCATTATTACCAATATTTTAACAGTTGGTAAATTTTGCCAACAGCTTTCCTTAACAAAATTTCATTCCCTAATTAAAACTCTAAATTCATGTCTTCATCTGAGATATCAGGAAACCTTTCGGTTTGGGGATAAAGAGATGGACCCCACAGATGGGTCTGACTGTCCTAAAGAAAACAAACAAGAAAGAGGTGGAGGAAACTGGGTCATATCTAGGCTTGACCAAGGGCCCCAAAATCCATGATACTTTTGAAACACACCCCTCATTTTACTGTCTGCTGACCAGTACCCTAAATAACCTACTGGCTTCTTGGAAGTTGAGTGGTGTTAGCAAATCATGTGTTCATTTCTCTAAGTGAGAAGAGGTCACATTAACAATTATGAAATTGCTCTTATGTAAGGTTTTAATGTTTTTCATTAGACTGCATAATATTAGAGATTAAAATAAAATTCTGTTTAGGTTTCCTATGTGAGATTGTTCTCATGTATAATTCATAAGAAAATGTGAACACTTTCCTGTCGAATTAGCCCATCATATTCTTGTATGAGAATGAGAATATTTTAAAATCACAATGTTAATTATTCTTTTATCATGCCCTTTTCCCCCAGCATGCTGGTAGTCTTTAAATAGGGGTAATGTTACCCTCAAGATGATTTAAATAATCATATTTGATTTTTCCTTTGTTGGAAACACATCTAATGGCATTGTGTTATTGCAGCCTAAATTGGGTTGATCGAAATTAAGAGAACAGATGGCTGTTCTATTCGTGTGCCAAATGGTAATACAGAACAAAGAAACTCCTGCCAGTGGTACTTGTCACCTCCACTTGACGCCTGGAAATGCTGACCTGGAAACAGACTAAGTAGAATAAAAGGATAAAAGGGATTTATTGAAAGGATCCAGCTTGGGCAGTGCAGGAACCCCTTGGGGCTGCACCCAAGTCAAACCCACAAAGAGGCACAAAATGGATCCTGGGCACGAGGCCTCACACTTTGATAGGTTTGGGTCCATCAGCAGATTGGAGTGAATTGTCCAATTCCAGCTCCAGGTGATGAAGCTCCATCCTCCTTGTTCCCTCTCTTCCTTCACTGTTGTGTCACTCTTGGGCCTCAAATTTGTCCTTGGTGCCCAGCTGGAAAGGAATTGTTTTGTCACCCTGCTCTGTGAAGAGAGCTCAGCAACCCTTCATATGAAACCCAGAACTACACACTAAACCAGCACAGAATCTGAAAAATATAAAAGCTAAAACTTAAGGGATCACACTGGATAGAATTGCTTCTGCTAGGCAAGTTTCCAGTGTGACCTGTGCATGGAAGGGGAGAGAACTCCCCACAGAGCCAAAGGGGACAGAAACCCATAACTCAGTTTAATGGCACTGCTACATCATCATCCTCAGACAAATCAGTCTGCTGCTCAGGGCATGGGAAGTGTGCTGGAACCTACTAAAACTGTGACCTGCAGTCACAGTCCTGGGCAGGCTTTTAATACACAGCCCAAAAATCAGATGAAGAAAGGAGATGTGGAGGAAAAGATGAGGATTTCACTTTTCCAAGTACCACTCACTCAATGTTCTCAGCCTTCATGTGATAGCTTGAGAGGACATCACTGCTCATTTACTGGGAGAAAAAATCAGTGGCAATCAGTGGCTTCTGAAGTGCCACCATAGTACAGTGTTACTCAAGAGGAATTTGATATTCCCATTTTTTCCTGACACAAGGAAAGAAAAAGCCATACAGTCCATAAGAAGTGTTGTCCAAGGTGAGGGAGTCTGCTGTGATATTTGGTTGTAATTCCAGGCTCCTCAAAGCTCATAGAAATGTGTCTTATCAAAAAGCCAAGCTTGCAGGTCTGAAGTTGTCTTCAGTTCCAAAGCAGTTGGTTTTCCCTTTCCCTTCTGTTTTGTTGTTTGTTATGGGCTTTTTTTTCCCTCTGAGAATTAAATTTGAGAATTTATAAAACAAGCTAGCAGCCTTACATGAGATATTTTTCTTTTATTTAGACACATAATCTGTTTAGACTTCAGTAAAGAATAACTGAGATTATCTCTCTGCAAAGATCTCTGCAGAGAGCTAAGGACATTCATAAATATTTCCAGTCCTATGACCTGAAGTGGTTCCAGCTGTAACAGAGATGGATTCACATCTTGGCAAAATTTGTGCAGAGCTGACAGCTCAAAACTAAGACATTATTTCTTATATCATCATTCTTTACCCTCCCTCACCTCCTCCACCTCAGTTTGGGATAGAAAACATGTTTTGGTGGCAGCTCAGTCTGAATTGGGGTTTATTGTAAGTAAATCTGTTCTTTATCAGCCACTCTGCCCCTCAGTCAGTGGAATTCACAGCTGCTCAAAGTGTGGAAGGCCCAACACAGCCACCATCACCTTGGCTCTAAAATGCCAAGCAAAGTCATGAAATATTTTCCACTCGATTCTTCAAAGATTAAAGAGGAAAAGAGTAAAATGAAAAGAAAAAAGCTGTTATTTTGGCATCTCTGTCTCTAAGGAATATCATGGACCAGCAATACCCTTCTGCATCTTTCCAAAGAAAATAGATCTAGAGAAATTTAGATGCCATGGTGTTTGCTCCATTCCAAAATGTCTCTCTGTTTCATAAATGGGGATTTTGCCATAGCTGTAGTTCTCCAGATTTCCCTTGAGGTTTTGCATGAATTATTACTACCTGAGACAACAAACCTGCCTATTTCTTGCCTATAGAACCATAAGGTGACTAAAATTGGAAGAGAAAAGGAGACAGAAAGAAAGAAAAGGAAATAAAGAAAGAAAAC
>VXBQ01012597.1:92318-107194 GCA_013400175.1 Phainopepla nitens
AAGGAAAGGAAAGGAAAGGAAAGGAAAGGAAAGGAAAGGAAAGGAAAGGAAAGGAAAGGAAAGGAAAGGAAAGGAAAGGAAAGGAAAGGAAAGGAAAGGGAGTGGGGACTGAACAAAAGAAAGTGGCAGTTTTGTCTTTGTAAACTGAGCTGAGGGAGATTATCTGCTGAGTCAATTGCAGTTTTAAATAGGAAGAAAGGTTGTAATTCCCTGTTGGTTTCTCACTGGGACAGGATGAGGCCTGAGCCCAGTGTTCGAAAATCAGGCAGGTCCCGAGTGCTGGCGGCAGCTGCATTCCTGGATTTAGCTGCTCTAAATTCAACAGTACCATGAGTTTATCTGTGCTTCTGTAACCTCAGTATAAGGAAAGACATTATGCTCTTATATGTGGCGAGCTATAATTTTCTGAATGAGTTTGGCCATTTTGAAAAAGAGACTGTAAGTAACCCAAATTAGAACATATTTTGTTGCCCTGTCTGTGTTTCTGTGACTGCAAAAATGTATTTCATGCCACCTGTCTACCTCAATTCCACTTACACAATCTTCAAGTTATATAAAGGAGGAATAAATATGTTTGGTTTTTTTTTGATTTTGTGGTTTGGTTTGGTTTGTGGTGTTGTTTCTTTTTTTTTTAATAAGGCATAGGTAGATGCAGGAGCTGTACTTTTGTGTACACAGACTAGGTTTTGTTAATGGTTGCTATTTTATGATTGAATAGTACAGACCTGACTGATCACACAATGTTTTTATTTAATTGTTCCCCCTCTTAATCTTTGATGAATTTATTAGGCATGAGCAGCTACAGATCTCTACCTGCTGTTGTTAACTGTCATCCTCCAGGATATTGAATAAAACTGCCATAATCTTTAATGCCTCAGTTTTAGATGATTTGAGTGCTTGCATACATTGCTGTAGAAGCTGCTTTCCTCATTTCAGCTAGGAAGCAAGCAGATAATTTTAAATCACCAGCTAGTTTTAGGGGCTCTGATTAAAGAGGATTCAACTTTGCCCATGATACATGGAGCTGTCTGGAGGATTAAAATCTTTTTCCTCAGGCTTTTACTGGTTCATCCCACACAAATAAATAGCCTGGAGCTGACCACGGGCTTAGCACAAATGAACTTATTCTCTGCTCTTTGTATCATCAAGGACCATAACCCATCTCCCCTCCTATCTGCATGTAAATTTAAACACAAGCTCTTTAATTAAAGAGGAAACCTCCATCTCCTCTGGCCTGAACAGCAGCTGCTTTATGTCACCACCATCAAATGTGCACCTTAATAGTTTTGGAGCTTTGAAGTGATTGTATTTCCAGAACAACTGCTATGGACAATATGATCAGAATAAGTCACAGCCCTGCAGACACAGAATTCCAACAGCAGCAGAATTCTTTTGGCTGAGTGCAAACAGCCAATATTATCCCACAGTAATTACAGCAGCTGCAACTCTCTGGCCCCACATGTTTAACCACATTTATTCTGCAGGTAACTGTGAAGGTAATGGAGCATCTCAACCCGAAGGAACAGTTTTATGAGAAATTTATCATAGTACCCAGTCCCTTCCATGAAAAGATCTATTCAAAGCTTCCCAAGACTCCTGAGCAGTCAGAATTTTTATTTAAAGCATGTGCAGTAGCAGAGACAAAGCCTCACATGGTGCATTCTAGTGTAGTATTTTTATTTTGAGAGGGCAAAACGAGGGAAAGTGGAACAGGTTAATTTGCTTTTATGGTAATGACATGGGAAGGAATTAATTCTTCCTTGCTCAATTTGAAAAAGTAAACCTATGTTCGGATAAAAAATTATTCAGAATATTCACTGCAGGAGGAAGCAGCTCCACTAGGAATTAGAGATAAAATAAATAATTTCCCCTGGAGACTCTTGGCTAGTCTACTGGGAAAAGAATTCAATGTTCAGTGAATAATTTTTAAAATGAAGAAAAAAAGGCTGCTAATGATGTACATTTTTATCTTTTTGAACAATACAATAGTCCTAAGTCTATGGTGTTGCTTTTCAACAGCTCTATAAAAATTAAAGTATTTTTTACAATTTCCCCTCACTATAACAATTTTTCCTCTACCTTTCTCTCTCTCATACACACTAATTTTGATTCTCAACATAACCATCTATATGATGAGACCCTACTTCTGTCTCTTTACCCTTCACACAGGCACAGAGCTCCATGTTGTGCATTTTGTGTATTTGACTATTCAGCTCTCTTTACCACTCACACACCTACTATTTTTTTAAAAAAAATTGTCTCCTGATGGGCTATTCCCATGTTTTGTGACTCAGTACACATTTCCCTGATTATGGAAACATGCAAAACCATTTGTGCTCAATGTTGCTTCAGAACAACCAATGAAGCAGTGTTTTATAGAAAATAACTATAGTAAGAGCAGAACTATGTGAAGATTTTTCTATACTTTAAAATAAACAAAACTCTTGCCATCCCTGATCCAAGGAAATTATTCCATAAATGAATATTAGAAAAACAGCATTTACGTATTACACAAGTCACGTGTATTACCAACATTGCTGGAGGAAAAAACAACCCACACTGATTTAAAATTGAAATAACTGCAAGCAATTCCTGAGAATCTGTTTGCAGGCTGAATTCCATCAGCATGTGGGGATTTAGCAGATCTCATTTTTTCTATGCTACAAAGTTTTATAATTCTTACAACTTCTCAATGAACACAAACACTTTGAACAAGAGTCATATTATAGCAGTGTGAATAGATGTGGTTTTCACACTATTTATTTTCTGTTTGCTGACATCTTTGTCAAACTAACTTTATAACAATGAAAAGGGTTCAGTAGATATAACTTTTCAGCCAGGAGTAAATTCACAGTGTGATTTATGCTGAGCATCAACTCAAGATTATGGGATATTTCAATCCAACTTCATTTCAAAGATATATGTGAGGTAAAACTAGGAAGGATTTGTAATTCCATACCATCTCATAAAGATTACTGTAATTCTGTACTATTACTTTCCTTAGACTGGAAGCACAAAGAAAATATCATTATAAACACAACAAGAATCAGTCCTTTAGAATAAATGCTTTTTAAGTTTTTTTATTTCCTTTTCTGAACTGCTCAGAGAATCATGACTTGGAAGTCTGTCCAAATATCAGGATGATTATGCAAATATGCCCAAATACATTCCTAAGATAATTTTTGTATCAATTTGTATTTGATTGGGAAATTGAGGCACAGTGAAGCAAATTGATTTGCCTAACTTTATCTTGCAAGTTTGTGGCAGATTTGGGAATCCCAGTTCTGAGTTTTGAGCATCCAAATGCACTTTCTTACCCCTCATTTCACATGCTGTGCCTGAAAACCTGCCAGATTGGATTCAATCCTTTATGGAGGTGCACAAAAAGGGCCCAGTTTGGATGTGTAAATCTCTCTGAATGAGTTAAATATTGGGGTTTTTTGTTCTCTTTCCACTGTCAGAGTGTTCACCAATGGGCTGGACATGTTTTGTTTGCACCAGTGCTCATTTTCTGTGAAGACCTCAGAATAAATTATTTTTTAAAATACAGCCTTTGTCTAGATTAATGTTTCAGACAAGCTGTGTTAAACATTTTTCCACTTTTCCTGAGCTTTCCCTGCACTTAGAGATGCAATTAGCTCTACAAATGATTTAAAGCATCTATTTTGTTAACGCTTAGATTTGTTTTAGGGTTGCATTGCAGCGTTTGTTGAGCAGCTAAAGCCTGTAATGTATTCTGTTGTGTCTTTTAAATGATGAATGTTAAGGAAACAGAGGTATTTAAGGAAAAAAGAAACAAACTACTGAAAACTCATATTCTACTTATGGAGCTTTATGCTGAAAGTCACACAAAGCATATTTTCCACTTCTAAAACTTACTTTTTCAGGAAGCACAGCCCTAGATTATAAAAACCAACCAAATAAATACGTCCAAGCAGACACAGACCTGTACTGCCTGGACCCTAAGAACTTCCCCTAAGAACTTTCCTCAGCAGTCAAACTCTCTTTCTTTATCTCCACAGGCCATTAAAGAAGGTGTTGAGTCACAGAGTGACCTTGCCAGCACCATGTGACATTAGCACAGATGGCCCTTGATGACTGGAAAGGCTGACCTGGAAGCAGACACTAGGTAGAATAAAAGGATAAAAGGGATTTATTGAAAGGATCCAGCTTGGGCACTGCAGGAACCCCTTGGGGCTACACCCAAGTCAAACCCACAAATNTAAAACTTAAGGCATCACCTTGAGCATGTTAATGACATTTCCATGTGAAGATCCATATCATTGACATTTCTTGCAATCCCAGAAGCTGCAAGCAGCATGAAGTTGCCTAAATAGGATTGAACTGACAGAAAAGCGCTCACATGTACAGCACACTCCAGCCACCCATGATGTTCAGAGTAGCATTCCCAGCATGAATCAGACACGTCCACACCCTCTGGCACTGCAGGAGTTGGAGAACAACAGCCAAAACTGTGCATGGAATCACCACCAGGATCATCCAAATCACTGTGGGGAGCAGGGCTGGGGAGGGGATTCTCCTCTTTACTCTCTTGAGATCTCACCCAGAGCACTGTGCCCAGTTTGGATGTCTCAACATCAGAAGGATGTGGAACTGTTGGAGCAGTTCCAGAGGAGGTCATGAGGTTGATAAGGGGATTGGGGACCTTCCCTATGGAGAGAGGATGGGAAAGTGAGGGCTGTTCAGCCTGGAGAAGAGAAGGTTGTGTGGAGGCCTCACAGAACCTTCCAGTGGCTGAGGGGACTACAAGAAACCTGGAGAGGAACAATTCATCAGGAACTGGAGTGACAGGACAAGGGGCTACGGGCTTAAAGTGAAAGATGGGAAATTTAGGTCAAGTATTGGGAAGGAATTTTTCCCCATGAGGCTGGGGAGGCCCTGGCACAGGGTGCCCAGAGAAGCTGTGGTTGCCTCATCCCCTGGAAGTGTCCAAGGTTGGGCAGGTCTTGGAGCAAGCTGGGACAGTGGAAGGTGTCCCTGCCATGGCAGGGGGTGGACTGAGATGGTCTTTCAGCTCCCTTCCAACCCAAACCGTTCCAGGATTACCACAAGGACATAAAATACACCTTAAATGAGAGGATCACTATGAAACCTGTGAACCAAACACACGTGTATCGTTTAAGCAAGGGACCGTGGGCTCAAAGGGATTTTAAATTATATACCAGCAGTCTGTTCTTATTTATGCTTGTCAGCTCCCTAAAAAGAGATGTGACTCTCTGCAAGTGGTGCTTCCAACGCACAAGATCTGCAAGTATTCCTTTTTGCACAAATTAATCTAAAGCAAGGATATTCACCCAGTTTGCTTCGATGTACTTCTTTCTCCTGAGAAAACACAGCACACTTTTGACATTTTACATGAGCATTCAAAAAATGCTGGTGTCACTTAGATAAGAACATTTAAAAATAATTATCCCTATTTTTCAAAACTAGGCAGCAGAAAAGTAATGAAGAAAAAGCTCTGAACTAAAACTACTTTTCTTCTCTTTTCCTGATACTCAGCTTTAATCTGGGTATACTCTTTTATGCAGTCAATGACTTAGGGATGTGAACAGCCATAAATGAATCTTAGAAAAAGAAAATTAACTTGGCAAAATCTGACAGCTGTATGGCATTTATTCTAAGCAAATTCTGCATTGGTTCAATCTCTTGAGCAACTGTTATTTGGGTCAACATTATTGCTTTCATAGTTCACAGTCTTTATCTCCTGGGAGAAAGCCAATTTTTTTCTTCACTCCAATCCTCTTAGGCAGAGCCTCTAGAGTCTGTATCACTGACCTGAGGATTTGCATTCTACACCATGTCTGTGGTCAGGACACACTATCTCCCTCCCTGGAGCATTTCCATTAAAAAGGTGGGACACACCTGAAATCCCTGTAAATTGAGCCTCATGGGCTTTTTTTAGTTCTTTGTGGAGCAAAGGGAGCATTGTACAAAGCAGAGCACACCACACCACAGAGCAAAGACCAGGGAAGATAGGGGGAAAGTAAATAAATAAATATTATTCCAAAGATTCAAAAGTCAATACTCCGTGTTTCATTTCTTTTTCTTTCTGACAGGAGCTCTGGCCCCAGAGCCTGGTCAGGGGCAGCTCAATAATAACGATCTAAGGCTGGTCTTCAATAGAGACTCAACAGCTGACAGCTCTTCTGTTCAAATTGACAAGGGCACAAAGAAAGGCTTGAATAATTAATTGTGAATGGTTGGATGTGATTTGATTGTGTGACCAACCTGTTACATCGACTTGCTTTCACCTAATCTTTCAAAATGAGATATTAAAGCCCAAACTCTGCTATGCTTCTTGTTACCTGGTTGTCTCTCCCTCTGAGGCAGAGCCTGCAGGATGTGCCCTCCATGAGATGGAAGGTGGTGAAGGAGAGCCCTGATCTCACTTGGGTGAGTAGGACTCTGCGCTCCAAGCCTGCCTAGTGTCTATAAAAAGTACTTTTCATTTCTATTAATTCATCTATTCACTAATTCATCTATTTCGTAGATGCACCCATCAAAAAAATTTAAAAAAAAAGGGTAGGAAAGGAAAGTGGCATGAGCAAAGGTAACAGCCATTCAGTAATTAACTTCTTCCTACCACAAAAAAAACCAAAAACAAACAACCAAACAAAAAAAAATCCAAACCAAAGCAAACTAAACAAAAAAAAAAAATCCCTAAAATCCCTACCACCACCCCCTGAAAAAAAACCAAAAAACCCAAAACAAAATAATAACCAAAAAGCAACACTAAACAAACTAAAAAAAAATCAAAACCCCAGCACCTTTCTCTCTTCATTTCCAAGACATTTTTTTAGCTAACTTTTCATAGACCAATTTCCCACTTAAATAGAAACTGCAGACATCTGAACATTCAGAGCCAAGTCATAGGATGAACAGCATCTCAAATATAATCTGCATTTATTTTTAATAGGGACATAATATGTTAACATGCACGACTTCAGCATTGTCTTTAACTCAGATGCTGCTTTCTCAGCAGCCCTCAAGCAAGGTGGCACAATAAATCTTTTTTTTTATCATTCACTGCATTTGGGTGACAGAAAGAGTGGGTGTCTAATAATTTCCGGTTGCTAAAGCTCTTTGAATGAGAGAAGGAAAGACCATTTCAAGCTGCCCAGGGTCTGCAGATGTCTAGTTAAATGCTGGTTCTGTGTTTTGAAGGAGTATTTGCTGCAGTGAACTGTGGTTACAATGGTAAACTGCACCTTGGGAAACTAAGAATCTTTCTGTGATCAATAAAAAGTATTTTCTGTGAGAGCAAATCTTCTCCCTCCCCTTATTCAGACAAAATTCTCATGGAGTTTTACTCTGTATGGAAAGTCTGACTGAGGAAGGAGTGAGTATTTCAGAATTTGTTGGATAACTCATCTTCTGAACTACAGGCACCACTTAAATGAAAGGGTCTGATGGTTCAGGGCAGTCCTGATCATTTCACTATGTTCTAATCCCAGCTCATGGTTTATAGAACTGAAAGAGTCTCCAGTGCTTAATTATACGAAGAAACCTGTCTCTATAAAATATGACTTATGTTTAAGGTCAACACTGGCTCTTGAAAGACATTAAGTTTGGAAGAAGAAATCAGGATATGTGGAAGTAGAAGATTAATAAGATGCTAAAATTTTAAATTACCTTAATTCTTCCTTTCAAACAAATAATACTCTGTGGAGAGGCATCACCTGTTCCTTACCAGATTGTACCCTGTGGTACATATTAGGATTGCTGAAAAAAGTATTTTCCAACACTTTTAGGAGCAATATTTCCTTAGACTATAACCTCTGTTAAATATTTATACATTAATCTTTATTTTTCTGTAGGAAAATATCCTATATATGCATGTGTGCACATGCATGTCCCCATCATGTGGGTGATAAATAATAGAAGGTCCCTCTTTATGATAAATTATGGATGAGATGTATAATATATGAATTAAAGTTAACAGCAGGAAAAATCATTCACACACAAGAAACTGGGAGAGGAACTGAACCCTGCAAGAGAGAGGTGGCAAACAATTCACATTTTACCTCAGGAAAGCAGATCTGAGGATTCCATAACTGTGCAGCTTTCTCTGCTCTGTCTATGGAAACATTTTCCACCAAAGAAACTGGGGAAAATATAAATATGAAAAAATTAAATGTCACTTGACTGAAATTCTATTGAGGATTTGGCAGGTTCAAGGAAGAGCTGCAGAAATGATTCAAGAAATGGAAGCCCAGTTTTAAAATGGTGGTCTAAGGTGACAAAGAGCTTCAGTTATGAAAAAGGAGCTGATAAAGATAAATAACTATCTGAAAGATGAGGGAGAGGACTTCTAAATTATCAGGTCAGTTCAAATCTTCATAGCCTATCAGAAAGGGAAAACAGAATTGACTGAGCATAGGCAGAAGATGGAAAAGTCAAGCAACAGGGTATTCAAAAAAATTACCACAGTTCATGCAGAAATTACAAAGTGGATACAGGAACTCTGGTAAATTCTAAGTAGAAATGTAGAAGGTCAAAACAATCTAAAAGGTTCTTTAGGAAAAAAAAATTTAAAAATCTGGACATTTGTCTTTCCTATGGGAATTTCCACACAGTAACAAACTTACACAGAACAAGAATTGCTCTCAACAGGTGCTGACAGCACAATCCAGCATCACATGAACCAAAAACCTCCAAAAATTTTGAGATTTAGGGGCATCAGGATAAGAAATATCTGTTAATTTTATATCTAGATCAGTCTTTCCCCTAATTTCTGAAATTCCTGGATTCAGTCTGGATTAGGACCTAATTTGTGTTAGAAAATTAGTAGAGGTACTTATAATTTCCTACAATTTAATTCTTTCAGAATTAAAAAAGCATAAATTCTCTTCTTTTTTTTTTCAACTTAAGTCATTTTCATGTTAATATAAATCTATGTTTTGCTCATTTTTTCACACTGGTCCACTTCACTTTTTTTTTTTCCCTGAAGTGGCCACAGATGTCTCTTCAAGAACATGTACAAAACCACAATAAAAAAAAAAAAAGAAAGGAAAAAAAGGAGAGCTTTGTGCTTAGTTCCCTTTTTCCAAAGCATCCTTGATGTTTTCCGTGAATATTAATTCCTAGCATTGGCCCCGAATGTGGAAATTTTTTATTTTGAAACGATGAAATCATTCCTTTATTTTTGGTCCTTGTTCTGGTGTCATAAATCTCAGAAAGAAAACATTTTGTAATACTGTTTCTAGCTCAGAGGTTAAAATTAGCCTGAAATTCAGCTTACTAATTATCTCAAGTAACGGACTGTACAGTGAGCATTTTTAAAAAATGAGATAGAATTCCATCAGTTGGAAGGATTGAGAAAGAGAGGACTATGGATGTTTTGATGTAGGACATCTCTGAGCCCCCAGTGAGACACAGCCATGAAGGAACCTAATAGGATTCCAAGATAAAACCTGAAGCACTGGCACCATTGAATAAGACAGGAGCTCATCTAGGATATCATCTGTAATCCAAGATGATTTTGTTCACAACGGGACATCTCAAACAAGAACTAAAATTCAAATCTCCAAGTGCTTACAGAAAAAAAGAGCCTATTTTTTAGTGAGACATTTAACAATTGGTTTGTTTCTCCAACCAAAATAAATGTAGCAATAAATGTGTCAGTAATAACGTTACGGTGAATAACACAATGTGTATGTTTGGGTGTACATACCAGGAAGGGAGAAGAGAATTGTTCAATTTAAAGAGCATTACTGGAATGAGATTTAATGGCTTTGAGTTATCCATTAATAAAACTTAGTCTAGACAATTGGAGGAGATTAGAAGATTGGAAGATGGAGAACGTCCCAAACAGAGCACGGGGAAATCTGCTTCTCCCAAGATGGAGCCTGGGATGGAATTTGCCATGGCTGTGTAACACAGCCTGGGAGTTTGGGAAGCTTTGGACATTGAATTCAAGCAAAACAATCAAACAAACAACAAAAAAATATCTGTCAAGATTTCTTGTAACTTCTCAAATTTTGTTGATACTATGATTAAGACCCAGTCATTATTTACAGAGTTTAGGAAATTTTTGTCCACTGGGCTCTTCCTTGGTGTATCTATTTTCTTCTGAGCTTGCCCTTGCTGCCAGGCAGAAAACAGCAACATTCTAAGTGCAAAGGCTTAGAAAAACCTAAAGTGCTTAATTGGCATCTGTTGTTTGCATGCTCAGGATTATGAACCCTCTCCTAATTTGGGAATAATAAAGAATTATAGTACCAATCAGACTAGCAAGGTCCAGGGGCTCTTTTGCTTTCCTCTGTGCCACTTGGGAGTTTATTTCTGAGAGCTGTCCTGCCATGGAATTTGTAGGATATAAAATTATCATCCTTCCCCTTCATTGTGCTATATTGTTGAGCAGGTTGTTTTGGTTTGTAGTTTCTTGGATGTTGGTTTGGTTTGTTTTTTCCTTTCCTGAATTTAGATTCTGAAAAGCACAAGTTTCAAGATTAGTTGAGGAAAAGCTCAGAGAGTGCTTTCAATTCTGTGGGGTTTTTTTTGGAGATTAAGAATAGATGTTCTGTGAGCCCTTCTGAGTATATATTTATGTTCATGGAACTGAACTTGATGACCCAGGTCACTCTTTTCCTAAATTCTAATGGAAGCTGCAGTTATTTTTTGCTCTTATGTCCCCATTTCAACTGAGTTTCTGAAAGTTTCACAGCTGGGAGTAAAGCAAAAGAGCAATTTTCTTTTTTCTTGTGAGATTTTTCTTTTTTTCTCCCCAGTCCTGTGCAAGGAATCACAAGGATAAAACCCTTTTGGAATTTGGTTAAGGAAGTTCACTTCTTTCCAGAAAAATTTAATGTCTAATTTGGCGTAGTTCTTGCACTTATTTGCAGAATGTTAACAGTGATGCATTCTGAAGATAGAAAATTATACCATTTGGTACTTCTTGAAAATAAGATCTTCATATGAGGATTGTACTGTGATTACAAGGATCACTGTTCCTGCCTTACATCACGCTTTCAAAAATTCAGGATTTGTCAATCCACAAAAGAAAGACAAAGAAATAAAGCCTGTACACAGTGAAGACCGCTGCATTTTTGTTTGGTTTTGGTTTGGGGTTTGTTTGTTTGTTTGTTGGTTTGGTTTTTTTTTCTAATTTACATCTTGAATATTGTGGGACTTTTTGTCACAGTGTCACTGAAAAAAAATAGCCACCACAATATTTCTGCTGTTCACTGTTCTTAGTACAGGTGTCTTGATTTTGGTTAGTAATGTCTGATGCCTCTGCACTGCTGGAACTACAGGTGAACACCTGATGAAGAAATCTCATCACCAAAATACCAGTGTGAACCTCAGGAAAATATAAATGCGACAAAACAGAAGGTTTTCATTCAAGTTTTCTTGGAGCTGTAGAGACATAAAGCATGTGTAAAATAATATCATATTTATCCAGACAAATCAATATCACCAAGAGCTGGCATGAGTGACTCTGAAGTTTCATAATGGATTCCTGGGCAATATTGATTGGTTTTGTCTCACACCCACAAAAATGCTCACAATCATTTCCCTGAGAACTGAAATCTACAGTGGACCCAGGGAATCTACAGGAGGTCTGGAACAAGACACTTTTAGAATCATCAGAACAAAGCTGCAAATGCAGAATTGATGATCATAAAAAAAGATTTAAATGCTATAAGGTGCTGGACAGAATTAATATGTGATGTCCCATCCTCTAAATAAATTTGGGACAGTAATGACTCAGAGAGCTCAGTAATCTCCTGCTGAATTTAAAGACAAAAAATGGGCACAACTGTTCACAGGTGGGTGAATAATAGACCTCATTCAAAGACAATGCTGTGATTTGCTGATCACTTGGAAAATCTTGAATACTAGAAATGAAAATGTTATTACCTATTGTATATAACCCCAAATCTCCTTTGTGCTGGGAGCCTGAGTACTGTTCCCAAAACCTTTCCCTACAGGTCATAAAGTACCTGCAAATCTCTCTAATTTTGCTCCTGGCAACAGGGAACTCAAAAAGTTAAAACTCAGACTGTGAGAGCAAAGCAAGCTATGAAATAGTCATAATGCATACAATTAATTGTTATTCTGTTGAGCATTATGACTTCTAAAAATCTTGTTTGGAGTATTACAAGCCATCCTGAAGCAGAGGCATTCAGAAGTCATTAATATTTTAACTACTCTTGACCTTGGATCTTCTGGAGAAGCCACTGACCTAGTTCAGTCTGATTTTTCCGCTACTCCAAGAAGTTTTGTAAGTGAAAAGAAAAAGAGAAAAAGCTCATTCCAGATCTCAGGAGAGGGAAGAGAGAGGGTGTGGATCCTTTTAAGGGGTGAACAAGCTGTACCACCCACCCCTACAGGGCAAGGGTATGAAAAATCTTGCAAACATTGTACCCATAGACAAGAAGCAGAAATTGGAGTCAGTTCCTCACCACCCTTCTGTGGGAAACGTTCCTTTGATTGTGTCTTCCTTATTATTAGTCATGAATTAGGATTTAGCATGCAATTATAAACAGAACTGGATCCTAGAAGAATCCATAAGTAGCATTCAAATCTCAAATAATCAAAAATTACAATTACTCCTTGTCTTGATCAAATTTATTCCTTAAATCTGACTTTTTGTTTCTCTTTCTGCTGAGCACTTGGGTTATGTTGACTAAGTCTGTGATGCTGTGATTTATTTTGAGGTTTTGTTTTTCCTATGCTTTGCACTTACTGGGAAGGAGGGAAAGAATATTGGCATCTCCAAAGCGATTGACTGTGCAGCCTGATCATTTGCTAAGCATTATTAAAAGCTCCCTGAAATCACTCCAGTGCTTTGCCCTTTACAAGCCATCAGCCATCAATTCAGACCATCAAATGCGATTACCAGCACTCCTCCTGAAGCTACTTCCAAGCCATTAGTCTGATCGAAAAGCTGTGTCTTTCTTTGCCTCCCTAAATCCACCAGAGCAGCGCTCCTGTGTTTGTGTGGTGATTCATTACACTTCTGAATAGCATTTGTGGTGTTAAAACTCCAAGACGAGTCAGAATTCATTAAATTTTCAGATATTGTCCTTATTTAAGGGAACTTTTTCAGAAATAGGCCTGCAAGTTCCTCTCTCTTCTCTGTGCCTCTATCCATTATGTATTTAAAATGTTCTGCTGAGCTGTAAAGAGATTTACTGACAATTGTTTGAAAAAATAAAATTAGAAAAGAATCAGACTTTTCTACCAAAAAAAAATTTAACCAGTCTACATTTTTTTTCTACCAAAAATAAGTTTTTTACCAGACATACTTTTTTAAGGAGTATATTATGGCAATTTTGCACTTCTGTCTGAGCAGGAATGGGTGAGATGACTCCTAGAGAACCTTTACCCACAGCCTCATGGAATATCCTGTAGGAAAATGGTAAATGCTTTATATTTGCCACAAATTGATTCTGGGAACTCAAGGTAAGCAAGTGGATGGTTTTCTGCAGAGAGTTATAATTGAACCGAGGTGTTGCCTCTCCTTCTAGCCCAACCTTTACTCCAAGAGCACACAAAATCACAAACACCAACAGCTCACAGAGAAATATCGACCACTATTGAACTGAAATAGTCAGCACTGGCCACCAAACATAAATGTGAAAAGCTCAACAACCTGCACCTCCTTAATTTCATCCTGACTAAAAATGGAGGAAACTGAACATTTCATGAATATTCCAGTAGAAATTCAGTTCTCAGGCATGTTATCATCTCCTCCTATTGTAAATTCAGCAAATTACCAACTTCTCATTTATTTGTGTGGGAAATGTCTTTCACGTGGTTTCTCATTCTGTAATTGGAACATAATGTGTCCAGATTATTTATCTTCACCTGATTGAGAAACCATAATCCTCCCAAAAGGAAGAGGTCCTGCAGCAACAAAAGCAGAAAAAAGTCATAATAAATGCAAGACAGCAAGATAGACAGGTAACTAGAAGATGCACCATTCCCTGCAAATAATTTATAACAAATCATTTATTTATCCAATTTCACTGTTTTTTCTGCTCACAATGCATTAGCAAGATCCCAGAGTCCTATAACTGACTTTTTACTTGAAATTATTCATGATTTTTTCCCTTTAAAGATAAAAAGGTTTGTCTTCTCCTTTCTTTTCAAAAATATTTTATATGGTTTGAAAATAATGTAGAGTTAAATAAGACAACTTTTTTTGAGCTTTAGAAAACTGAAAACTATCTAGATCTTAATTTTGTGGCACAATTATGCTTAACTTTTTTTTTTTTAAGGATACTTTTCTCAGGAGGATGCTTAGAAAAGTATCCCTAAAAAAAACTCAGTATGTAAGAAGTTAAGATTTATTTCACTCTGATTTTAAGTAAATCAGATGTCAAAGTACCACACAGGTCTAGGTCAGTCCCATTACTCCTTGTCCTATGACTACAGCTCCTGGTGAAAGGCCTCTGTTGAAAGTTGAAACCCAGAGATTTTTTTCCCCTGTTACCGATGACTTTTGCATCTGGATTGCCCAGGAGCTTGTCTTTTTTACTAAATTCCTTTCCTAACGAGAATGATGATTTTCTTCTGCATGGAAACTTTCCATTGCACAGTGGAATGGCTCTGAGAAACCCAACAAGGGAGTGTCTTCAGTTCTGCTCTACAGCACAGATGTTTTCCTGACAGGCATATTTCAAACAAGCAGGGGTTCTTCAGGGAATCTTTTGGGAGGACTCTGGACATTTGGAATATCCCCAGGGAGGAGACCCCAGCCCCTCTCTGCTCTGTGCTCAGGGCTGGCACTGCCCAGGGCAGGAGCTGTGCCTCCTGTGCAGGGAATTGCTGGGCTCAGTCCCTGCCCGTGGCTCTGGGGCCATTGCTGGGCCTGGAGCAGAGCCTGGGCCCTGCTCTGCCCTCCC
>VXBQ01012597.1:107400-190408 GCA_013400175.1 Phainopepla nitens
TGCAGGGCTGGACACAGCACCCAGAGGTGTCCCCAGAGCTGGGCACAGCACCCAGAGGTGCCTGCAGGGCTGGACACAGCACCCAGAGGTGCCCCCAGGGCTGGGCACAGCACCCAGAGGTGCCCCCAGGGCTGGACACAGCACCCAGAGGTGCCCCCAGGGCTGGGCACAGGGGCAGGATCAGCCCTGACCTGCTGGGAATGCTCATCCCAGTGCATCCAATTCCCGTTTGTAACTTCCTTCGTGTCAGACCCAAGCGACATTCCTGGAATTACAACTCCTGAGTTAGGTGCTGACATGAAGCAGTATATGGATGCAAATCCCCAAACTGAGTATTTGAGAACTCACTTATTTAAACCCAGCCCTTCCTGTGAGCAGCTGTCACAGCTGGACCATGTCATGGGGCATGGAACAGGCAACACAGAGCCTGAAACAAAAGGTTCCTCTGCTCTGAAGATTCTCCTGAAAGCTGTGGTATAAAAATGACAAGGGCCGAGGACCTTTAGCAAAAGCTTTATCAGCAGTTTCTTTTATGAAGTAGTGTTAAAATCTGTTGCAATATTAACGATTTTAGCTCCTCAACAATAGGATACCTTTAATCCTACCTGTGGCATAAAATACTGCTTTTAACATTTTGACTTTCTGTCAGTATTTGAATACATATTAAATGACAGAAAATTCATTATGTGTTGCAATATAAATTAAGGGCAAAACCCAGACAGATCAGCCACCTTGCTCACTCAGATAACAGACAGCATATTCAGAACTATTTCTTATATGATTTTGCATTTTTAATCTACTCTTAGTGCTTTCCTTCTTCTACTACATTTACTAAGCTACATATATTTTACAAAGTACATATTTGCCAAACTTAATGCCTTTTCCTCAGAAATACTGTTCATAAAGAGAAGATCCATAAAGCACATATTAAATTGACATATGCCACCAAAGGGAAAGAGAAGAGGAAAGCCAGCAAGTCTTCTAAATTTTTACAGCCCTCCATAGTTTTTCACTTATTTGTTACCAAGACAGAGTAGATTAAAAAAAAAAACCCAAAAAAACCAAACAACATTGCTACAACACTTAAAACACCCATTTTTTTAGAACAGGTACCCCAAAATCACTTATTTTTGTGTCACAGAAGAACTGTCAGGTAGGACAGCTGTTTTAAAGATTGTATCCTGAAAAGCAGCATTAAAGGCATGTAGCATGAATTGTTTTTACCTCCTTCTACCCAAAAATATTTTCATATTTGAAGTCAACCAGGGCTGAAAATCTCAGAAAAAAAATCCACAGACTTAGCATTGCAAATAATTAATCAGGAGTACATGAGAAATGGGATGGTGTGCGAAATTTAGAAGCTTAATCTTTTAATCTTTTAATTAGAGAAGGTTTAATTTTTGGTACAAATATTTCTGAAGCCATTGCACTGGTGGGAAGACTGAAGCATTAACATGACACAACTAGGCAATCCATTTAGTTGTTGGGATTGAAAATAAAAGATTGATTTATTGATTATTACCTTTTGCAAAAGGATCAAGCTACTATTTATACTCTTTTATCCATTGCTATGCTGTATTTCTATCCATAAAAGAATTTATGAGCAATTGAAAGAATTTGCTTTTTCAGTGCCTAACAGCTGGGATGATCTTCCTGTTCTAAAATCAAAGTTTTAAAATTAAAAGCTGCAGTATTTTGCTTACAGTGGTCCTAAACTTGAGATACACACTTATAAGTTGCATGTTTCATATTTGAGGGATTTCAGAGCTGGTTTCAGAGGTGGATTGAAACAAACAAACTGAAAGTCTTCAGGACTACCAGTCCACATGCACGTAAAAGTATTATCTATAGTTTAAGATATCTGGGCTTCCACTAACTTTGAACTTGTAGTTGTGCAATTTTGCTGAACCTGGAGATGAAGTTTTGCTGAGTGGTGAAGGATTTTAAATTAGACTCAGCACATAAGAACACAGTAGGTGGTTGGTTTGTGCACAAGAACTCAATTGTGAGATGCCTGAAGCTCAGGAAAGGAAAGGTCTGGGTTATTTAGAATGATGCAATGGTTTGGGCAGAAAGGAACCTTAAAGATTAACCAGTTCCAACCCCTGCCATGGGCAGGGACATCTCCCACTGTCCCAGGCTGCTACCAGCCCCAGTGTCCAACCTGGCCTTGGGCACTGCCAGGGATCCAGGGGCAGCCCCAGCTGCTCTGGGCACCCTGGGCCAGGGCCTGCCCACCCTGCCAGGGAACAATTCCTGCCCAAAATCCCACCCAGCCCTGCCCTCTGGCACTAGGAAGCCATTCCCTGTGTCCTGTCCCTCATCCCTTGGGAATTGTCTCTCTCCAGGTTTCCTGCAGCTCCTTCAGGCCCTGCAAGGCCACCCTGAGCTCAGGCCAAAGCTTCTCCTGCCCAGGCTGAGCAATGGCAGCTGTGCCAGCCTTTCCTGCCAGCAGAGCTGCTCCATCCTCTGCTCGTCCTGGAGCCTCCTCTGGGCTCTCTGCAGCAGCTCCAGCTCCTCCTGTGCTGAGCCCCAGGGCTGGGGCAGCTCTGCAGGTGGGGGCTCATCTGAGCGAGGCAGAATCACCTCCCTATACTCCAGTTTAGACAAATATATATATTTTTTTGTTGATGTGTATGTATATATATATTTTCTGCATTACTTAATCTCTCCTTTTCTCTAGCAACAAGGAGAATTTTGTGATTCACTTAATTCAAACTGAAGCTTTCACTGTGCTCTAAGATATGCCCCAAAGAGGGTTCCTCTATTGGGTTATTTACACTGAGTGTGCAAAAAAAAATAAAAACAAACGAACTGCAGAGCTTCTTTCTCACTAAACACATTTATGCATAATTCTAGGGTCATTTCCATGATGAAAAGCAGGTCCTCTCAGCATGTACAAGGCTGCACAAAACTGCATCTCCTCAAATGCAGCACTGCATTTGGCAATGCCTGCAACCTCGTTCATAATTCCAGCTGACATAACCACTGTTCCTGGGTTGATGTATTTCTGATTAATGAGGCATTAGTTCTGTATCAGGTAGCAATTTCAGAATAGTCTATTTCCAATGAGTTATGAATATGACTTGATTATTACCATTTGACCTACTCTTGTGTTGAGATGATTTGTGGCTGCGTTTTCCCAGAGGACCCACCAAATGTCATCGCCTTGAAAAACCACCAGTTGTGTTCCAGTAATTAAATAGAGATTAAAAAAAATTGCATGCTAACCCTGGAATCTGCGCTTGGTATGCAGCAATTTGGAATATTTGTACACTTCTTAACAAGAGAATTTCCTTCACGTGAATGAAAATGAGCCACATAAAAATTCTGCAAGTGTTGACCTAATAGAAAATACAG
The DNA here is from genome assembly GCA_013400175.1 of Phainopepla nitens. Lineage (NCBI taxonomy): Eukaryota > Metazoa > Chordata > Aves > Passeriformes > Bombycillidae > Phainopepla > Phainopepla nitens. Next base: position 110,761 of record VXBQ01012597.1, read on the forward strand.
CTGCTTCTGCCTCCCAAACATTTGGAAAAAATCAACTACTCTGCCTTACTCAATTTACACATGGAAGATAAAAAATAAAATCATCATCAAGCACAGCCAACATGGGATTGCAAAATCTATTCTATTCTCAGTCTAGGAAAAGACCTAATCCCAGTGTAAATTAACAAAAAAAAAAAAGAAATATAAAAAAACCAACAAACCAACAAACAAGCAAACAACATAACCCTTTAACTTTTACATGGAAATCAGACACAGATAATTTTCTATCCTGAGACCAACTAAACATTTTCCAACTGTCCCAAAGCATAACTTGGCTAAAATGCCCCTGACAAAAGTTGAATAAGGAACAATAGACTCATCTACACCCTGGGAAGGAATTATTCTGGCATCTCCCACTTCTGGCTAGCTGGGACATAAACTCATTGCCACAATTTTAATGATTGTTCTGCTTTTTCTGATGATGAAGGGAACAGATTTGTTATCCTTTGCTTATTATATAATAACAAAACTACTATTATTATCCCTTAAGGAGATATTCAGAGTTATATGGGCTTGAAAAACCCAGAAGTCTTGAATTATGTGGTCAATTAATGAGATGACCAAGAAATAATACTAATAGCAATCTTGAATTTTTTGTATAATGCCAAGGTGCAAAATCATACTTGCACATACATTGTCATGTGCCATCTGTTAAAGAGAAGTCATTCTCCTTTTTAAAACCATGACTGAAATGAAGGACACCTTGATTTAAAATTCTCTTTGCCCTGTGACTTGCTTTGCCACTTGTCACACTATTTTTCAGAGTAATCTTTTTTCAAAAGAGTGTGAGAGCTTGAGTGCTAACGTGGATGCTACTGGACTTGCCTTTCCTGCCAGTTTGATTATTCCACAACAAAAGACCATCCTTCAATTCACTGCTCTGTTTATTCTCACGCAGAAGGGCATCAAATGAAAACCTGGCACCCCAACTTCAGGAAAAATCAAGCACACCTGCAAGCTAGAAAGAAACAATTTCATCAGACACCACCAGGCAGAGCAGGAAAAAATGCCAATAGAAAGCCATAAAGACAATTTAAATTCAAACACCTTCAAGGGCAAAGCACATTTTATTGAATTTGTTTGTGACAAGGGGGTCCTGATCACAGAATCACAGAATCCCTGAGGTTGGAAAATCTTTTCTGGTCCAAAAGAGGACCATCGAGGCCCAGCTGTGCCCGATCCCCACCTTGTCCCCAACCCAGAGCCCTGAGTGCCACCTCCAGATGACACCTCCAGGGATGGGCACTCCAAACCTCCCTGGGCAGCCCCTGCCAAGGCCTGAGCTCCCTTTCCATGGGGAAATTGCTCCTGGTGCCCACCCTGAGCCTGCCCTGGCCCAGCCTGAGGCCGTTCCCTCTCCTCCTGTCCCTGTTCCTGGAGCAGAGCCCGACCCCCCCTCAGTGCCCCTCCTGGCAGGGACTTGTGCAGAGCCACAAGGTCCCTCCTGAGCCTCCTTTGCTCCAGGCTCAGCCCCCTTAGCTCTCTCAGCCATTCTCCCTATTTCTGACCCTCCAGTAAGAGATAGGATCTTCTCAATGCCCTGAAAATCACCATCCTCACTGAACAGGACTTCTGAGACCGGGAGAGGTCTCTGTGTTTTTCTGAGCTGTGGAGGAAAATAATACACCAAACACCAGCCTGCAGGTCAGTGGCAGAGAATGCTTTGCATCCTCTGCATTTCCAGTCTAATTTCCTCCTCCCTAGATGATTTTCTGTAATTATTTCTCTGTACTTATGCAAAGTTCTTCATTAAACCTGAAATATCAAGCAGCACAATAAGAAGATAACTGCAGCCGTGCGCTCTCCAAAGGATCAGTTAGCCTAACCTGAAGTTAGGGTACTTCCCACAAACAGATAGACAAATTTTCTCTTTTTTTTTTTTTGTTTTGTTTTATTCTTCTGGTTTTTGTAGCAAGGGCTGTGCAGTTCCACACACATTTAACAGCTTTGGTTCACGTGCTTGAAGGTCTCAAATTCTTTGACATGTATTAAAATAAGGAAACCAGATGCAGCTTCCTGCCCATCACATAAACTGTCCCTGAAGGAAGCCAAACACCGCTGCCTTGGGGTAGGGAGTGTGGCCTGGGGGCAGCCAGGAGGGCCACCAAAAGTCGGGCAAGAGGGCAAGTGAAAAGCTCGGGCAGGAGACGAGACAATGAGTAAGGAGCGCTGTCATTTAATAAGGTCTGTTCTCAGTAATTACAGCGACACAATTTGATCAGCAAGGACTAAGTATCTTCATCTGAAAGGGATCAGATGAAATTAGTGCTGATGTAATAAGTACCATTTGTCACTATTAGGGAGAGAGGTGTTGACAGGGCCCTGCCGTTGCTGTGGCAACGCGGCAGCGCCGCTTGTGCCGCCGTGGGCTCCGACAGGTCTGGGGGGCAGAGGATGCTCTGCCAGGATAACCCAGCTACCCCCTTCCCCAGCTGGGTCAGCCAGGATCCCTGTAAGAGCCTGCATGAGAGATGGGGACTCCAGACGGCTCTTCTTAAAAATGCTGTTTATTGCACAGACGGAGTTACAGCAGTCAGGGGTCGTGGGTGAGCCTACAGCTGCTGGCTGTAGGCAAGCCAAGTCTGAAGCCCCATTTCTGTTCATGTTACAAAGCAATAAATATTTTTCTTTGCTCTGCATCTTACTACATAACAACCAATCAGCATTATAGACAATACCTTTACATTTACCTATAGCCTATCATAAGTGCTAATATTTCCATATTATGTTAGTGACTAACCAATCACTTGAGTTAGTAGTCACATGTTAAACTTTAAAACTTGTTTTTCAGTTCTTCTGCAGTGGAAAATTTTTCTTACTTTGGTAAAAGCATATTTCTATCTGCCTATGCTTTATTTACTTGGTAGAAAACATGTTTTGTTTGAAGACCACTTATCCTTTGAACATTAGCCATTAAATCTCCTTCCAACTCAACCTTTGTTCTCTCAGCTGTTTCAGCAACAACTGGCTCAACAATCCCTAAAAACATCTTTTATATATCAAAACTTGCTTTCATTTCTAGAGAACCTTCTGCTAAGCATTCATATCTGTAAAACTTTTCTGTTAAATTTTCCTGATGCTAAGGATGCTGGGATTCCTGGGGCTTGATCTGGGGCTCAGATGTGCCATTCCTCAGCCTCAAGCCTGCCTCAGTTTCCCTGCTACCAGCAACCCCAAAGCATCCTTGGGGATGTCCTCCCTGGCTCATTGCCCCTTGCTGCCAGGCTCTTGCAGCCAGCTCTCACACAGGCCCCGTGGCAGGTGAGAAATTCCTGCATTTTCTGGTTATTTTGACAGCATCCCCACACACCTGCTGGGTGATTTTCTCCCACACAGCCTTAATGTAAGATTTACAAACGCTGAGGTCTTTGTGTTGGCCGAACTCGAGCTGAAAGGTTTCCTTTCCACCAGGCAGCCCCATAAAGGAAATTTTCATTGCAGACAGAAGCTGAGCTTTCTCTGACACTGGAAGTCCAGCAGCGAGGTTATTCACAGGTAGATTACATATTGTTACAATATTTTGCACTGATGCATTCCATGATGTGAAAGAAAAAGGGAATATTTGCTGCCAGCGGGATGAAATGCTAAGTGTGAAATACCACATGAAAAGAAAAAAAAAAAGAGAGATTCTCTTGATCAGATATTCATAATCAATGCACATAGCCAAAACACAATCTTAATTACTATCAGTGGGTGGAAGTTTCCTGAATGTTAAATTACCTGCAGCAATTATGAACTACTGAGTAACCTGTTTACAGCTTCCTGAAATTATCATCACATAATTTGGCAATCTGCCATATTTTATTTCATTAAAAACTTAATGTACCATAACATAATAGCCATAATAAAGCTGTCAAGATCCACTCACTGCTATTTACTTTGATATCATCTGTTTATTATCTCTCAAAACCAAAAGCCAAACAGAAAGGAAAACTGAAAACTCACAGATCACAAAAGAAAAGCAGAATATGAAGGGCTCCCTACTTCTGCTGTACAGCCCCAGCATCCATCTCTGTCACATTTCTCTCACTATCAAAACCATGCACATAAAATACCTAATAACCTGGTTTTAAAGACCTTAAATTCTTGCTAAAGTGTGGTGCACATAGATGGGACAAAACATAGTTTGCCAGAACCCAACAATAATTATCAGTATTTTACACTATAGCTAGGATTAGCAACACCAATAAAATCATTGTGATTTTCAAGTCGTCATTTGGAAGACAAGCTTCCTCTGCCAGGACATTTTTAAAATTAAACACTGAAGCATTTGAGAAAACTGCAGTAGCTGGAACTGGTGCAAAAATCAAGAAGTCAGTGACCGTCACAAAATGCAAAGCTGTTGGATGAGGAGCTAATCCCTTCAATTAAGGCCCAACAGCTTCAGCCAAAACGAGGAGAGCTTGTGCCTGTGCTCTGGCCAGGCTCTGCTTTTGCTGAGGTTTCATGGCTCACTTGGATTGTAGGTCTGGAAACACGAGCATTTACGAGCCATGGAGAAACCCAGCAGCTCCACTCACAGCACAGGTGCTGATTTCCTTCCCCAGCCCCTTCCTCACCTCCTGACATGCACCATGCCTGCTGAGGGCTTGGAGCAAATGAATTGCTAAGAGATGCAGGCTTTGGGAAGAAATAAAGATGCATTACTGCTTTCAGGTGTAGGTGGTCCCCAGGTTTCACAGGTGAGTAGCAAGAGAGCAGCACTAACAGAGCTGAGGTACTCCAAAAAACCCCACTTAGTGAATTTGTTGCACTGATTTCCACCATGTTAATGGCAAATACTAAAGTAGTTTAACCTACTTACATGTATGTTAAAAATAGGCTTACTGAGTAGCATATTGGTTGGTATAGTTTGCCCACTTGTTTGTTGTTTTATTTTTCCCCCCCCCGGCTTATAAATCAAGAAAATAGATAAAATTCCATTATGTTTCTGTGCATCCCTAAGATACTGAAATTGCAATGACAGAGCATTTTATTTGCAAAACATTCAAAGACAATTTCACAAATGGGGCAAATAAACCAAGACACAATGCATTAACTTTTCAAGTAGTGAGGGATAAATTAACAGTGTTTCAGAGCCTGTAGACAGCTAAAAGAAGCATTAGTTGATATTATTTAGGTAATTCACAGTTTTAATCTTCTAGTTTTCAAGCAAGAGAAGAACTGCCTGATATACTCAATTTACAGGCAGTATTTCTCTGAGTTTTAGATTAATGCATCAAATAGAAGACAATCAACACATACATATGTACTGAAGAAATCTGAAGGGAACCTGTAATAAAATAAAATCCTCGTGGAGAAAAAAGAGCACTTTTCATTAAAACAATTCTGCTGACATCATTTTACCCCTGGGGTGGGCATTAAATATAAGTATGATTTACAGTGAGCATTTCTTCTGCTTACAACTGCTGCATTGCCAAGGGTGAGCAGGAAAATGAGTACATTTTCCTCAGTTTCATGCTCAGAACTACTACTTATGCCATGGCACCTTTATCACAGAATATTTGCAACAAATGAAAAGTAAATACTTATTTGACTTTCAAATTGGTATCCAGATGTATCCTCTCAGAAAATAAACCCTGTCACAAGAGTTATATCAAAGCCTCCGCACTGCTTCAGTTGCACTATGAGATCATGGAACCATTAAGGTTGGAGAGACCTTCAAGATCAAGTCCAAATACAATCCACATTAGTGATAACTCAGATTTTTCTGCAGGTTTTCCCTCTGGCTCTGGATGCAAATGGAAATGTAAAGGAAAGGGGAAGGACAGAGGCTCTGCTCTTGTCCTCAATTTGAAGTGCCCCACAGACAGAATAAACAACTAGGAACAGCAAAAATCAAGAGTGCTACACCAGAATTAAGGAACAAAATCTGAAAAGTAAAATTTGGGGGTTATGCTACAGCAAGTTATAAGCTAAAATAAGTATAGAAAGGACCTTGAATGTCAGTTTTCAAAAGTCACTGGCATTACTGGAACAATTCCAGTTCAGTCAAGTGGGTTTAAAATAAGAAAAATTGGTTAGAAGAGTGGGAATTAGGCAATGACAACATTTTATCACAGCTGAATCCAGTTATTTGCTTATAGTTTTGAACTAAAATAAAACATTAAACCTGAAATTTAACTCATATTATAGGCTTGGATTCTCTCTTTCATTTCAATATATTTCCTCTTTTGCCTAAATGGACCAGCTGTGATCAATGTCACTGCATCTATAAAATGTCAATATTCTCTCTCCATCTTTCTTGTAGCTCCGTTCAGGCACTGGAAGGCCACAATGAGGTCACTACAAAGCTTCTCCTCTCCAGGCTGAACAATCCCAATTCTCTGAGCCTTTCCTGACAGCAGAGGTGCTGTAATCACCATCATCCACCAAAGAGCTTCATGACAGACAATTTCCTTGGTGTGGGGAAGGCCAGGAGGCCTCAAATGCCCCAATGCCATCAGAAATATGTGACAATTGCTGCTCCAACCTTCATTTCTCTGCTTTTGCTTTGTTATGTTAATGATGCCACAAATAATTTGACTCCTTGAGAGGTTTTCACAACAACTTTTCCAAGTTTTGCTCTATTATTTCCAGCTATTAATTGTGGGGTTTTTCTCAACAAAAGATTTGTTACCACCTTATTGAAATGCATCCTCAGAATGAGTTCAGCATTACATCCTCCTGTCCTTCATGTTGCTGTCATTAGAAGGGATGTGCTACCATTACTGCCTGAAATTTCTAAAAAGGCTTAAAAAAAACCCCAAAACCACCACAAAAGCACATCAACACTGCTGAACATGCTTTGGCAATAATTTCAGCTTTTACAAAGGCTTTATTTAATCGGAAAGTTGTACTTAAAGGGAAAAGGCTCAAAATAGGAGCTGCTCACAGCTCAGCAGATGGTCCAGACAATAAAAAAGGCAGAACTATTTGAGAAACGTGAGTTGTTCACTGATACAGATAGAGCCAGTTAGCAAGTGCGCAGTGAAAATTGTATTTCACTGGAATAAACTGATTTGTAAATGTATATATTAATCTTTTTTTTTTCCCTTAATAAAAAACAGGTGTTCTGAACCTGTCTGAATGGTTCACTTTTAAATGTGTGTTTCAGAATGCTACTTAATTTAGAAACCTCAGATAATTGCAGTAACTTCTTCAAATTGTGTGGGGAAAACTTGGGATGACAGACACAATTCAAGCCAGGGTAGTTTCAGGTTTATATCCTGTAGGCACCTTATTGAAGGATGGGAGAAGAAATTTTAAATTGTATTTTTTCTAGGACATAAAAATTTTTTCCTATTTCAAATGAGGGTTTAATGTGGCCAAGAAAAGGAGGTGAAATAAGCAGGACAAAGACCAAAATACCTAACTGGGAAATTATAGTTAAATATTAAAACGACCTGATTAGTAACTTGGGGGTTTATTAGCACACAAAGCTATAATCCATGTCAGTAATTCCTTTAAAAAGCCACCTCAAGGTGGAAACCTTTAAATCATTTCCTAAATTTGCAATGGCAGTAGAGTTCACTCATTAATTAATGATGTAATCTACATGTACTGAGTTTCCAACTATTTCATTACCTTAAATAGTAAATTAACTCTTGAACTTTACCATGTTCTTCCTTGCAGTTAAAATAAAGAAAGTGTGCTCTTTAACCTGCAGTGCCTTTGGTCACCTTACTGTGCACTTCATTCAGGTCACACTGGAGTTCTTTAAGGATTATTTGGAAGAGAAAGTGGAAAGGATTTTCTCGCATGAACCACTGCTGATTTCTGCTTTCAGAAACCAAGATGGAAACATTTTTGTAGACCCAGGAAATATCACACAGGTCTCTTCTGTACCCACATTGCTCTCTCCTGAAAGGCAGATTCAGAGCTTAGTTTCTGCTGATGCCTGGAAGCTTTCTTCCATTTTCCAGGCTAAATGTGTTTGGGATCAATTGAAATTGATGTTTTCCTTTAACAGCTTTTCAACCTCTCTGACATTTTATATTCTTTTCTTTAGAGAAAGCCATGGTATTTCCCTGATATATTTATTCTAATGAATTGAACCAACCACAATCTTTTTTAGAATTGTTTCCTGAGAAATGTTCTTTATCCCTGATTCCTGTCAGCCAGCCTTCTCTACACTTATCCCAGTATGAATTTATCTCTGTGGATGACCATCCAGGAGGAAAATGCTCCAAATTAAGGGTTAAATTTATTTGTATAACAATGCTAATGCTTCCACCTCTTTTGTACAAATAGGACCCCTACCAATTATTCCATTTACACTGTGCTTTATGGACTTTATGCAAAGTCAGCAACCTAGGCTATTCCAATGTCTGGAATCCACAGGATTTCTGGAGATAAGAAAAAAAAAAAAAGATTTATTTTTACTGGAATATTATTCCCTATGGAGTTGAATGGCCTTGTACCATCAGAAGCCTGGAAATTGTTTTCGCTTCTCCTTTCTAGTGACTGCCTGCTAGTCACTGGAAAATATTTTTATTCCTTCTACCAACCTAAATCCTGAGACAGAAATCATCAATTTTTGTGATTCTAAAGGAACCTTCATTGTTCCATGCTCCCAAGTCTGGCTAGCAGCTAAAACACCCCATAATTCATGTTGCTAATGAGAAAGCAATCACTGGGACAAAGAATTTCAATGCTTCCACATTAGCAGTTACCATTATATGCTAATCACATTTTAATTGCTAACCAGCCGCCACCAGAAAAGAACAGGCTACAAAAGCAGAAAATAAAATTCATGAAGCAGAAGCTTCAGTTTGTCTCTGCTTTCATGTTTAATTTCCATTAGTTACTATCTGACCTGCACATGTGAGAACTATGTTAGTTTACAAGAAGCTCAGAGCCCTTGGATCTGGTAATTCTATGAAAAAATTAAACTGACAAATATTTCATTTTCAGTTTAAGCCATGACTTTGGATTTTCATATTCCAGTCAGGTTTGAGGTGGATTTGAAAAAATGTTGTTACCTCTTGCTCTCAGTTTAAGGTCTCCAAAGTTGACTGTGTCCAACCTGGGCTTGTTTTCACAACTAAACCACCAAATCAGTGCCACTGCATGACTCCCAGATGTGAAGGAAAGGTTTTTGAGACCTGGCACAGCGCTGGTACAATTCACTCAGCCCTAAGCACCAGAATTTCACCCCTCTCTGATTTGGAAAATAGTGACACCCCCTTGTCTGGAGAAATCCTACAGAGGAGAGAAGTTTTCAGGAAAATGAAGTGAAACAATCAATAAAACCTTTTTGCCCAGGTGGAAGTTATTTCTACCCAAACACAAGTTATATAGGTTATGTCTGAACCCTTGAGGGCTCCTCTGGCCCACAGGAAACCTCAAAAAGGAGTTTCACTTCATCCTATTAGCAAGCTCAGAAATCTTTCTATTTAAGTGCTGAGCAAAAAGCAGGGAAGAACAAAAATTATTGCAAAGGCACATGGGGAGAAAATTTGTCTGGTTGGTCCCTCAGGAGAGGAAAAAAACCCCTTCAGGATAAAGGATCCTGCTGGGGGAGGCTTGAGGAAGCTGGTGGAGGACAGAGGTTGATCTCAGTGCAGGTGCTGCACCAAAGGAGGTTCAGGTTGGATATCAGCAGGAATTTCATCATGGAAAAGGTTGGGAAACATTGGCAGAGGCTTCCCAGGGAGGTTTGGAGTCCACACCCCTGGAGGTGTCCAGGGAAGGCCTGGAGGTGGCACTGAGAGCTCTGGGCTGGGGACAAGGTGGGGACTGGGCACAGCTGGGGCTTGATGGGCTGGGAGAGCTTTTCCAACCTTAAATATTCTGAGTTCCTATGATTCCACTGAGGGCCTTTGGGTTTTTTACTGCCACTACCCTGAAGGAAAGAGTAACAGAATAACTTGGCTATTCTACAGGAAACAGGAACAGACTGGCAAAACAAAGTCCCAATCAACACATTTATTTGCCTTTGAACCGTAATTTTTCAATTTTTTTATATTCATCTAGTATGTATTTTTCCAACAGGAGGGATTTTTCTAAGCCTCATTGGTTTTGCAAATAAAGGTCTCACTTACGGTAACAGTCTGACATTTTTGTTTTAGATTTAAAGAATTTCCAAATCTAATTGCTGCAAATGTTAGTAATGCTAAAAATCACTTACAAATACACTGGTCTGCAGAGACACAGCAGTTGAGCTATGAGCTTTTTGCTATGGTTCTTAATTTTCCATGATTTTTCAAAATACAGCTTCATAGAAAAACTGAAACAAAGTCAACAGGAAAAACACCAAAACCTGAAGTTAATTGAGTTATTTTGATACGAAAGTCAATCCTATAAAATTACTGACTTCTTGTTATTAGTTACAGCCTAACTAGCAGTGATAATTGTTCTTAAATAATATTCTTCTGAAGCAGAGTTGCAACAACAACCCCATGCACAGAGTGGGATTTTGGGGTGTCCTGTGCAGGGCAGGAGTTGGACTGTGCAGAACCTTGTGGGTCCCTTCCAACTTATATTGGAATATTGGGGATATTCCATGACTCTCTGAACACCTCTGCCTTGTCACCTTCTCCTGGCATTTGTCACCAAATGTCCATTTCACTCATCCATTAGGTGGGGTTTGAGTGCATTTTTTAACTTCTACAAAGCAAAAACTTTGCCCACATCAATATGCATTATGACCAAGCAACAACAACAACAACAACAACAAACACACAAAAAACAAACAAACCCCACAAAAACAAACAAACAAAAAAAACCAAACAAAAAAAACCCACTTTATCACCCTCTTGACCAGGAGAGAAACTTCCACCAACTGCTATCAAGAGTCAGATGTCCCCTTCCTCTTTCCCTGGCTGCAAAAACAGCCTCACACTTGTATTTATATGCAATATTTCTATGTCATTTTCAGGTTCAGTTGCGCTGGAAAAGGACATAAACAATTATCTCAGCCCCACATTCAAGATTTTTTTTAATTTCACTTTTAATTTCACTTGTAAGCTGTCCATCCCTCTCTCTCTCTCTGATTCTTACTGGCATCTAGTGGTACAGTAGGATTTTTGTCTAAGAAAAGCAAATTCTTTGCTGGTCAAAACAGGAATTGCCCAGAAATCAGATCCAGCAGGTCCTGGACTTTAGAGGGTTAAGAGAACTGGAGTTTATAGGTCTGATGGTGTCACTAGGCAACAAGTAACTTGCTGCAGCCAGCTCTCTCCAACCTCCTTGCTCCTTAATGAACTCTGATCTGCAGGCTGGTTTAGAGACAATAATAACACAAAAGCATGTTTATTCCCTCTTCTTCTCCCTTCCCACCAACCAGTTAAACAAAACACCCCCCCCCAAAAAAATTCAACACTGAGGGTGGAATTGCAGGTGCACCATGGTGGATGAAGTTAAAAACACTGATTTTTAAAAGGTTGGGATGGTTGTGGAGTTCCTGTGGTTTAGGCATGTTTCAAGAAAAAGCTGAAGCTGCAAGCTCAAGACAAAAAAAAAGGGGAAAAAACAAAAGAAAATGTCATTTAACTATGTTGAGCAGTTTTGAGCTTGTAATTACAAAACAGAGCTTTTTCAACGACCCATTAAAATACAAATCAAACCATTTTGTGTCTTTTTAAATTGGAAATTTAGTTCCAGTATTTTTTCTGTGGCTTGCCTCATTATGTCAGGCATTCTTACCTCTTCTAAGGGATTAAAACATGAGCCCAATTTAAACAGATAATTCTGTACCGTTGTCTTGTAGACTTTAGATTATTTTCAGTAAAACAGAAGTATTCAAGACACTGTGATAAACTGAAGCAAATCTTGTGGTAGGTTTTTTGCAAACCAGTTTAACTGAACAAAACTTCCTACAAGCAGGGAAAGAGCTCATGATGCTCAAATTCCACAGGAATTTTACAGAATTTGAATATAATGCAAGGAAAATGAATCAGTGCTATGCAATCATGAGGGCATATTTTGAGTTCTGCATTTAAACAAAACAATACCACAAATGTGTTTTATTTATGTGATTCAAGAGATTATATGTTCTTGCGTTCAACACTTTCAGTTTTGTATCATAAATCTGAATTCAGCACCTCTACAACGGGAACATTTCTGACAAGCTGAGCTATTTGTTTTATTTGAAGGTGGATCCTTGTACATTTGGCGAACTGAGTATGTCATGGCAAGTACAAAAATAGAAGCATTATAGTGCCAGAACAGCAGCTCTGTGTAGTTTGGAATACACACACCATGACCTGTGCCCTACTAACTTGCAATTGCAGCACATTTCCCCCAGAGGTAAAATTCAGACACACTAAACCTAATTTCACACTTCATGTAAAACTAGTCACTCTGTTGGCCTGGCTGAGATACAACATGATTCTTTTTGGTTTTTACAAAGCATATTATGGATTTAATTAAAATGGCTACTCTCAGAATAGAGATTGAAAGCTTTTTCCACCGAGGTCCTAATTCTGCTCCCTGTTCAGTGTTTCCTGCAGGCTTTGCATTGCAGAGCGAGCTCAGAACTGCAGGGGTTTTGCTGCAAGTAGGTTTTAATTTTTGCAGATAATAAGCCTTATTTCCTCCTTTGAAATAACATTTCAGACAGTCTCCTTTCATGCACACTGTCTTTCAGGTTTACAGCCCTCCCTTCTTGTTCTGCACAAGCAGCAAGTTCTTAATCTTCGCTTGCTCCCTACAATAAGTGCCCACACACTCAGTAAAAATTTATTTCAGGCACAAAGAAACATGTTCCCAGACTGGTGATCCCTTTTGACAGCTAGAAAACAAGTAATCATGCAATCATGGAATCAAAAAATCACAGAATTATTTGAGTTGGAAGGGATCTGAAAGATCATCCAGTGCCATGGCAGGGACACCTTCCACTGTCTCAGGCTGCTCCAAGCCCCAGTGTCCAACCTGGCCTTGGGCACTGCCAGGGATCCAGGGGCAGCCCCAGCTGCTCTGGGCACCCTGTGCCAGGGCCTGCCAACCTTCCAGTGAAGAATTACTTCCTAATATCCCATCTAAACCTACTCTAACCTAACCAGGTTCACAGAGAATGAATAATTAAACTGATTCAGTGGGGACGAGGTTACACAGCTCTCCAATCTCCTTTTAAGATCAGGGGAAAATAGCAAGTCAAATTATGAGGTTCTAGATCAATCATCCATGTAAAAATCTTGGATAACTCCTTGAGAGAAACCTAGGAGAGAAATCAGACCTTTTCTCAGAGGCACTGTTTCTAATCAAGGCAGCTCAGCTCCTGCAGGAGTCAGGCCACTGATTTTTCAGAGCAGTAGAAAACCTTTCAGTGGCCAACCACAAATCTGACCCCAAGGAGAGCATATCATGTGAATACAACACACAAATATCGCAAACTGGAGGTGCTAGGGCTGTGCTTCACCAAGGAATGGTGACAACATCCCACAGTCACCATGCTGGATGAAAAGGAACCTGCTCTGGCAAGGAGAACACCAGAATCCATGGAGAACCCTGTGTTTGTCTCAGCTGGCTCATCTCCACCTGGAGCTCCAGTTCAGAGAGCCCTCAGGAAACCAGGGGAAGTGATGTACAGTCAGAACATCCCCGTGTGGACAGCTCAGCTCTCAGTTTGCCTCATCACATTGAGCTACCCCCAGAGAAGGGGAGGTGCAACTCCTTACACCTCATGTACCAACCACAGGGTCTGCAAGAACTGGGCTGGGGATGGAACTGAGCTCCTCAGACAGAGAGGTCCAGCATGTGTGTAAATCTCTTACTGAGCACTGCTGCTGGCATAGCCACGGTGGCAAAGGATGACAGTGGTTTTTAATCAACATCAGGCAGCTGTGATTCTTCTTCCCTGTTATCCCTGGGCTGACAATTCAACAGGTACAGCCCCACCCCACCGTGCAAAGGAAGGGTGCATTAGAGGGAATGTGCCCCAGGCCGCTCCATTTCCTCCCCAGCTCAATTAGGAAATGACTGTCTGCTCTTCTCAGCGTGTTCATTTTATCCTGTCTCGCTTCTGAGTGATTTACCCCCCACAGCCCCTTCCCTTTCCCACTCCAGTTCTGGCTCTGAATGCTGATGAGACACCGGGTGTCACCCCAGGTGGGAACCTTGGGACTTCAGGTACGGAGATTCCCAGCCCCACAAACACCCAGGGACCAGTCAGTGCTATTTCCTGAGGGAGCCACATTGGTGCTGCCCAAGTCACAACCAAAAATCTGCACACGTGCACACAAACACAGCCCCTGTGCAGCTGCTGAGGAGCAGCAACAAACCCACAGTTTTTTAATGAAACAAAGGCTTTTGAAATGCAACATCTCTTTCTTCTCAGAGACCTGCAGTAATTAAGGACAAACAACTTAGATGTATCTTATTTTATTTGCAACACTGAAAGCTTCAATTTCCTTTCACTGAGGGGGAATAATGTGCTTCTTTCCAGTAGGAAGAAAATTGTTCTGTGATTATAATGACATCATGCTGCCTCTCATGGGTTGCTGCAAGTCTAAAAGCTTGAAAAAAGGAAGGGCACATGAAGTACAGTACAGCCTTTCAGCTGTTTAAGTACAAATTCCTATACATATTCATGCACAAAAAGTAAGGCAACTTTTTTTCCTTGAATCTGAACTCTCTTTCCTTCAGCTAAAACACTTATAAAAATTGAGATTGGAAGAAATTCATGTGATTTTCAGCTTGATTTTCCTCTGTAGAAGAGCAATAAGCCAAAATGAGGATCCAAACACCTTCGACAGCAAATGAGAATTGGAGTTATGTTCAAATTTTACAGTGTAATTTCACTGCCATTTTTTTTTCCACATTTTATACTAAAAAGTATTTGAAGAGCCCAAGTTGTGTTATAATGAGTGAAAACTGCTTTCATGTCACTTGTAGAATTAAAATACTGAAGTGACACAGCATGAATTTGTTTCCAACAACTTAAGTCTGCGCCATGGAAAATTAGAATTGCTAAATTCAACTCTGCTTCATGCTTGAGCACTAATATTAGTAAAATCTGTTTACATCTTAGGGTCTTTGGGACCAAGACCACAATATTTATATATTTTAAGTCCTGTTTTATGTAAAACAGTGTCTGCTCATAACTTTTGCTGCCGATCCTCATGTTGGGGTGTGCAGGGAGACAGCTCACAGGGAAACCTCAGTGGTGCATGGACCAAGCTTGTTCTGCCTCCTCCCCTGCTGCAGCCAGAACTGGTTTAGGACCCTCTGAGGTCACCTGCCCCTTTTTTCTACCTCTCATCACTTCTTGTGATTCAGGCCCCTCATCTTTAAGCGGCAGAATTCAGTTCTGCTTGGTTTACTGCCGTGCCTAAAGCTTCCTCCAAGCTATGGCAATACACAAAGGAGTGGCTGCTTTGAGCTCTTTTTTCCTGGGAGTCTGGCAGCCTTGTTGTCATTCTCAAACTGGGAACATAAAACTCCCTTACAAAAGACTGAAGCAAAAGCCTCAGCCACTGAGGAATTGCTGGATATCATTACTCAAAACAACACTGCAGAAAGCAGCACATTGCTTCTTTGCACATCACTGTTATTTGGGAAATGTTTTTATTACAGAGAAATGGAACAGTACATATGTATTTTGTGAAGCTCTGCTTATGCAGTACCAAAGAGATTACTTTCATGACTGAAATTTTAACATTTGTAAGAAAAAAAAAAAAAAAAGAGTTTTGTCTAATAGTAGCTGCCTAACACTTGTGGATAAAGGAAAATAGAACCACATGGATCCCTGAGAGCATGATAAGGTTATTATTGGCCAGGAGGTGCTTTTGCAGAATTCATAATGCAATGAACAAGTCTTTATGCCAATTTCTACCATGAGTTTTACAACTGCACAGACTGTCCTGGTAGGAATCCCAGACATGCCATAAGACTCTACCTGAGCTCACCCTCATTTTATGGCTCCTCCTTGCCCAAACTCAGATATCTGCCAGGAAAAATCTTAGTTTTATAAACTGCAATGCAAATGTAGCATTCCACTGTTAAGGCTGGGAGAGTTGTGATTCTTCAGCCTGGAAAGGAGAAGCCTTTGAGGTGACCTCACAGTGGCCTTCCAGTGCCTGAAGAGAGCATCTAGGAAAGATGGAGAGAGATTTTTCATATGGGCCTGGAGGGACAGGAAAAGAGGGAATGGCTTCAAACTGAAAGAGAGCAGGGTTAGGTGGGATATTAGGAAGAAATTCTTTATTATGGGTGATAAAGCCCTGGCATAGGGTACCTAGAGCAGCTGTGGCTGCCCCTGGATCCCTGGAAGCGTCCAAGGCCAGGCTGGACAAGTTCAGGGCTTGGAACAGTGGAAGGTGTCCCTGCCCGTGGCAGGGGTGGCACTGGATGATTTTTTCAGGTCCCTTCCCAACTCAAACCACTCCATGATTGTTCAAACCATGAGGGAAGATGAGGCAGTAGGGATTGACAACATCTTACAGATCCCTGCCCATGTCAGTGAATTCCAGCTGAGCTGGCATCACTGGAAGAGGGCAGCAACCCCTCAAATCACCAGGAAATGAATTATTTGTCTGTGGTGACTCAGAGATGTTCCAGAATCCTATTGGATTTGGTACAAAAACTGGAAAAACTGTCATTGCATTTTCCAAGCAGGAAGCTAAAACTCCATCATCCATTTGAGATCCCAAATCCTGCTCAATTTTCCTATCGAAGCCCTGAGGCTGCTGAGGCTTAGATGAGCACAGAGAGCCTGAACTAGGAGGGGAAGTCGGATCCTTTTCTCCTCAGGCAGAGGAGTGAGGACAGAGGTCTGGCTGCGTCTGCAACTGGTTCTTATAAATCATCCCAGGCTCTAATCAAGCCCTGAACTTGCAAATCCAACATTCAGTTCTGCACTGAGATTCACAAACATCTCTTCAGTCCTGCTTTGGGCCACCACAGCTGTTGCAGTTGTGAGATTTAGGGCTTGGTTTGCTCATCTTCCAAGGGCAAGTCTCCTCTGAATTCATGATGCTGGAAAACACAGGATTTATTCAGCACCTGCTCTGAGGACCTGATGAAAATAATGAGGGACAGGCATTGTTTGAAAGTGTGAACTCCTTACAGGCACCAGCATAAATACATATTTTGAAACGGTATTTCTGCAACCTGTCCAACAAATACCCACATTCAGGGCATGGCCATCTGCAAAGAGTGTGATAAAACATTCTTGGAATGGTTCCTCAATGGTCCTGACAGGCATGAAATTTCTTATCAAACTGGAGAGAACATACCTATGGATACCCAAAATATTAAACTATATTAGATTTTCTGCCCACTGTTGCAAGCACAGGAAGAAAAAAAAAAAAATCACCTCAAGAAGCTCTTCTTGGCAATGATTCCCACCAATCTTTTCTCATCTGCAGCTCAGACTGTGGCATCCAATGGACTGAGATCAATCAGCCCATTGAGATCTGCCTTCAGGATCCCAAAACATCTATTCCTGAAATCAGATTTTTTGGAAAGCAGATCCAGCCTTCTGTGACTGCCTGCTGAGGCACTGCTGAATGATTTCAGTTCAGTGCAAATTTTTATAAACATGGTGGCTTTTCTGCTTTTCCAGAGTGAACCACTGATTTCAAAATAAAGCAGAATCTCTACTGAAATGCAGATGCTGAAGGTAAAACGCAGAAAAGCAAAGGACGTTTTTAAAAAACTGTATCTAGCCAAGCCTACTTCAAATAAGGCCAAGTACTCAAGTCATAAACCTACTCAAGTTCACTATATTTCTGAGGTTTTTATTGTAAACTACCATACCACAATTCAAATTTCAATCAAGATCATCAAAGCTACTCCCTTTAAGGTCTGCAAATTATTTGCTACATTTGCAAAGTGTTCTTTTTGGTGTTTTAAAAAGCTCCTCTAGTCAGTCTGCTATAATTACAGGATGAATAAGGATAAACATGTAGGAAGGCACCCTTCCTTGCAAACCAGCTGGAAGCCAGTTGTTATGATTTAAAAACATTTCCATGCTTCTGCTCTAGCAATGTTTAAGCATTTGCAAATATCTCAAAATGCTGTGTAGGAAGGGAAGTGATAGCAGGTCCAGGGAATAGGGAATGAAAATTTCAAAGAACTGGTGAAAAGAAATTGGGGGTTGGACTGGAGGATCTCCAAAAGTCTCTTCCAACCCAAACCATTCAATGGTTCCATGAAAATGGAATTAGTGTACACTTAGGGCAAGTTCTTGGAATTTCCCATGGTGTCCCTGCCCATGGCAGGAGGATGGAACGAGATGATCTTTGTGGTCCCTTCCAACACAAACCATTCTATGATTCTATGAACTGGGCATGATGAAAACACCAGCAACAAGATCAGGTAGTTCTTGTTTTCTTTGGAAGCTAATCTTTAAAAGTTTTTCTTTGATTTTTTTTTTAATGTGGATTGGGATGAGTTTTGATGTTGGTGAGAGAAATAAATTTATAGTCCAAGCTAAGTCTGGAAAACAGGACCAAACAGTATCAAGCTATCTCTGCTTTATCTGTTTCTACTCAGACATTTAACACCACTTATTGAAAAGGCATCTGTGCATGAATTATGAACTACTTTCATATTAACTGAAGAACTGACCATAGTGATAACAGTAATCATGGATAAAAATGACTGTGTGCCTGTTTCAGTTAGAGCACAAATAATAATTAATGGAATTTCTTGTAATCTGTTATCTGTAATTCCATTCAGTGCCAACAGTGGCACATATGAAAGCTGATTTAATGGAATAACAGAAATTATTTGAGTTGGAAGGGGCCCTAAAGGTCTAATTCCAACCTCCCTGCCATGGAGAGGGACACCCCCACTAGACCAAATTTCTCCATTTTATGATCATTTTGGCCATCCTGGATGCCTCTGAAAAGGAATCTGTTATTTGCACAGCCCCTGCCCTTCTGTGCTCTCAGTCACCAGCTGCAAACCGGAGCTGGAACGGGGCATTTCCAAGGAGTCTGCATTTGTCAGAGGCACAGTGATCCCTGCATAAAGCATCTGAGTGACACCCCAAACCAGCCCTGACATTTCAAGTTTGTGCTTGTCACCTAATGTTAAAGCACCACTACTTGTTTTGCCTCTTTATTTCAATTTTATAGCTTTTCTTTTCTTAAAAAAATAAGGAAATTATAACGCACAAGCTGCTCTGCTGCGTGACCTTTCTCTTTAGAGTGGTCACTGAATCATCAAGCAACGACTATCCCAAACCCCCATCCTCTTCCTTAGGATGCCAGCACTTTTGAGAAGGTGAAAGGGAAGCATTAGAAAAGCCTGGCTCTGTCCTGTCATGTTGTCTTAGTGTGACATGAAATTCTGTGACATGTGACATTAAAAAAGGTCACTTTGACAACCCGACTACTGGAATGCCAGCATGTTGTTCACTGCTGCTGGTAAATGAATGGCAAATCATGCAATATCTGCAACTAAAAATAAAAACATTTCCTTTTCCCCTCGTATTTTATCCAGTTTTATGGCCTTGTGGAACTTTAAAACTGTGGAGCTCCTCCAGCTTCCCTCCAGTTTTCTGATTTTCTCCTCATGGAATTTTCTTAGTTGCAATGAGGTTTGTTCTGTTTATTTTTAGAGGATTTATTTAATCTTTTGGTGATTTCCATATTCCTTCTTACTACACTGCCCAGACAAAGAAGTAAAATTGCATTTTTAGTACTATGTTTCAAATTTAAAAGAGGGAGAAAGCAAAGAAGTGGTTGTGAGAAAGGCCCAAATCTTGTGTTTGAAGAAATTTCAGCATTTTCATTTATCAGCTGAAAGCCATGCTATCTGACAGAGGCTCTAGTCAATACCACAAAAGCCAAATATATATTATATTATATATATTNTTAATGGAAGGTCATAAAACCCAAAAGATGTAGGTTCTGGCTCACAATAACAGCCCCGTTTTCCTATCTCAAACATCTTAGAGGTGTGCAGAACTAATTACCAGACACAAGGGAAAATAAAAGGTTATGTGAAATTTTACATTCTCAAAAGTCATAATTTTTTTATATGTTGTAATTAAATATCTTAACTGAGTTCTCAGAGATGTAAACCAGGAAAACACTGATGCTCAGCCACCATTCTGGGGAAAGAATGTAACAATTTCCCTGCACCCCCATGTGTCCAGAAAGCAAACTGAGAAAAGAGTTTGTACTCAGATGTCTCCTGAAAGGAACATTTCAGAAAGAATTCAGTCAAATGGCAATGCAAGCCCCAAAAAGGAAAAAACTTCCTGAATTCCAGAATCTATTCCTCACATTTATATTCAGCTCACTGCTCCAGCACATTTTTTTTTTTGATCTGTTCCTTAGACTTTCACTGAGACAATTCATAATTGTTAACATAACTGCCTAAAGCCTTTTAGGTGTAAATCAGTAAGCAATGAAGTGAGGTGGAAAAGCAGCTTCTCTGCAACAGATGCGTGCTTGAAAATGAGGTGATAATAGGTAAAGAGGTATTAGGAAGACTAATGACATACAATAACAAGCCTGTCTAATTGTGAAGATTTAATTACAGCAGAGCTGCTGTGATGTTGATGCAGTTGTTAAGAGACTGGATTTCTGTCAGACCAAGATGCTTGTTCAGAACAATATAATCTAGACCTTTACAAAGCTTTTAAAAAGTTCTAGATCCCAGCATGTCATAAAAATGTTTTTATCTATGTGTTTACTTCGAGTTGAAGTGGAGTTTAGGAAAAAAATTGGTATTTCTGATGTGCTTCAGCAGCACGTTATTTGTTAAATCCTTGCCATGCTGCAACGCGTTTATTGTCTGAAAATTTTGTAAACAAGATCACATGAAAGATGGAAAAGCTGGATGAGTGACAAGCTGCAAAACACACAACAACATCTTATTATAAGGTTAGGTGGCTTGTGACAACTCCAAAGGTGCTCTCAGCTCTTTCTCACTGAATTATATTTGCAACTGTAGCTAGCACCATATGCTATTTGGCATTAGCCAAGATGTGTTAGACACCAGAACCAGACTTCTGAGAGAGGAATGGAGAGAGCAGATTTCTCCTGAGGCTCCTTGAACCAGCAGTGAAAACCTAAAAACTCCTTTCAATAGTTCCTAATAATTTAGAGCAGGGCCCACAGGGAAAGGGTCAGGAGAGTCACTCCTGTGAGGAGCAGCTGAGGGAGCTGGGAAGAGGCTGAGCCTGGAGCAAAGGAGGCTCAGGGGGTACCTTGTGGCTCTGCACAAGTCCCTGCCAAGAGGGGCACTGAGGGGGGGTCGGGCTCTGCTCCAGGGAACAGGGACAGGAGGAGAGGGAACGGCCTCAGGCTGGGCCAGGGCAGGCTCAAGGTGGGCACCAGGAGCAATTTCCCCATGGAAAGGGAGCTCAGGAATTGGCAGGGGCTGCCCAGGGAGGTTTGGAGTGCCCATCCCTGCAGGTGTCCAAGGAAGGCCTGGAGGTGGCACTCAGGGCTCTGGGCTGGGGACAAGGTGGGGATGGGCCACAAGTTGGACTCGATGGTCTGAGAGGACTTTTCCAACCTCAATGATTCAGTGATTCTACTCTACAATATTATCTTAGTAAACCCTAGTCTAGAAACTGAGGTGGATGGTAAGAATTCCTCATTATTCCTCCTTTTAGCCCAGTCCCAATGTCCAGTCTTCCATGGGGGCGTCATACATAAAACATGGAATTAGAAAGAGAGATAAATGGTTAGCCTCATTCCACAGAATTTTTTGCTGGAAATCTGTTAGCCAAGTCTCACAAAGCATTTTTCTTGTGTCTGCTGTCACCTTGGTATGTCTGTCCTTTGTGTCTGCTCCAGGGGCTGTGCTTTCTCCTTTTTATCCCCTTTTTCCTTGGTTTCCTCTTCATGCTGAGCTTAGTAACTGCTGTGCTCAAGGAACTCAGTCAGCATCTGTCTTTGGGAAGTGTTAAAACACGCAAGATCCACTTCCTGGGACTCAGAAGTCCTAACATGACCCTTTCCTTTCTCTCCACCAATTTCCTTATTCACAGGGAGTCAATTTTTGCACCTTCTCTTTTCCCACCAATACCGTTGTGCCATGGGTGATTTTGCCTGCCCATCAAATCCATGCTTAAGACTGTTCTGAAAAATTGGATAATGCAGGAAAAACTGAGACAGGCACCTCTGTCACTTCCCCGCAACAGGGGAGCCCAACACCTGGGTCCAAAAATCTCACACCATCTGCACATAGCTGTGGTTGAAGAGCAAACACAGCACAGTCCACCATGTCATTTCCTCTGTTTTATATTCTTATAAATGATATGTTCATCTTGAGGTTTTCTCTACAGATGGACTACCAGAAAAAAAAAATACAGAAAGGAGGCAGAATCCTCGGGAGCAATAGGTCTGTGCTCACAATCCTGCTCTTCACTTTGTAAGGTTCTGGAAAAACCTAGCTCTATAGAGATGGGGCAACTGAGAGGTGTTTTAAAAGGTTTTATTTCATTATCGGTCTCGTAGATGGGTGAGACACAGAAGATGTTACATGTAATACCATTCCATTAAAAGCCAACCTATTTCCTGGTTACAATGCCTTATAAACGTTTTTTAGCTTATTAGCTTTTGCTACACGTTGCTAATACTTCCAGCATCAATCACTCTTATTTTTATCCCACGTGGTCTTGCTATAATGCATCTTTCACAGTTCTAATTCTCCAAAATATCTGGTTTGTTTGCAAGACCATATTTTGAAATTTCTTTCCAGTTAAATTTCTCTCTCAACAATGTCTTCTCTATTCCATAGCCTCTCTAAGTCAACACACCTTATTTCAGAGTTTACATACAAATATATAGGACTATATGAGCTTTCAATCTAACTTTAAGAACCTTCTACAAATCTATTTCTCACAGAAAGGCAGGAACAGTTTCTCTGCCTTGTTTTGGAGTATTTCATTGAACATCTCAGAAACTTGAAGGACAAAATAGGGCTTTATAGAAACATCTCTGAGGGACTGGTTAATGTATCCCAAATGCAATTACTCTACATATAATGTAAATTCTATCGTTGTCTAATTCAAATTAGGCAAAATTAAAGTTGGAGTAGATCTTTTCCCTTGTCCCGCCACAAAACAACAGTAAAAATTAAGAGCAGATGATTTGCAAATTATTAGTCATTTCAATTGTCATTCAAAGTCTATTTTAATCCTTTCACGTATGATTTTCATCATTTTCCCTTCCACTCACATTATATCTTTCCTAGTTATTTCAGCATTTCCCATTCCAGCCAATAGCCAGAAGTGAACATAGAACTGTGGTCCTGACTTGTACAGAGGGTTTGGTTCAGATTGGTTGCTATGAAAACAATATTTATAGCCAGGGAGGGAAAGGGACAAACACAGCATTTTACTTAGGCCAGATAAGTAATTTAAAACTGTTTTTCAATATGTAGAGTTACAGGCTTAAGATAGGAGCCTACAGGTAGTGGGATTCATGCCTCCTAACCAATGATTTTTCCAGTGATTCCTCCCCAACAAATGGGTTTGATATTTTCTGTTTACTTTGTGTTTTGTATTAATTGATCCCCCACATTAGAAAGAACATGCCTCTAAGGTTTCCTCCATTTTCAGCTTGTCAAATGTTGTTCTGCTTTCACGCACACTCTCCTCACTCCTTCAACACTTTACACCAGGCCTGTACATCCCAATTTATTCCAGCTCTGTGTAATGTGAAAACATCTTGTTTTCAGCATCAGTAATGATATCTCCAAGGAGAACATGATTTAAAGGCTGTTTTGTGTATGAAAAGATTGTGCAAATTAAGTTTCATGAGTCGCAGAAAAGCAGAATTAGTTTTCAACAGTTGAATTACACAGAAATTACCAAAAAAGAGTCCTTAATTGTTCATGTTTTACAAAAATCTTTGTCTTGCACTGCTTAGTGTCTTTTAAACATGTGCATTCCAAAGCTGAATGAAATCTCAATGTATTGACCTCAAACTTTCTTTCTTCATCTCGCTTTCCTCCTTTCCAGCTCACTGTTTCTTCTGGAAATAGGTGTGAGATCTTTCAAAACCAAAAATATGGTTGAAAATACAGGAAGTCATCAAAGCTCCCAGAAAGCATCACTGGCAAACCATGAATCTAGAAAGGGCTGGCGGATTCACGAATACTTTACAACTTCTTTGATGTCTGAGGGCATCAAACTCCAGGACATCTCTAATGAGAAGCAAATATTCTTACTCCTCTAGATTTGAAGAGGAAAATCAGGCAGGATTTGATTAAGCCAAAGGAGAGCAGGGAACTCTTAGAAAACTTTTGGGTTTACCTCTGTTGTATTGGCAGAAGGAAGACCTCTTTAAAAAAAAGGCATTTCTCCTTACAGGTAAAACCACAATGGAATTTAAAATTTCAAAGAGAATTCAGAATGAAAGTAAAAACCTTTCTGTTTCAGAAGACAGAAAATAAGGTTCCTGTTACTTTACTTCCCTCTTCCAAATGTAAATGACCCTGTTTCCAGGAAAAGAAAAGACAAAATCACCTCTGTACAGTGTGCAACACCCTCACTCCAGGAGCTATTAAAAAAGCAGAACAGCTCTATGGGATAGATACAACCATGAAATGAAATTATGAAACAAACTAAATAGTCCTTCTGTGTAAATATAGACATCCTGTCTATCTCAGACAACACTTCCACATGGAAAATGGAAAGACAGAATTAGGTAGATGGAAATAAATCTGGAGATGAAGAAAAATGAGAGATGCGAAATAAGTTAACTGAGAAATTGCAGACTTGCAGTTGTATCTTTTTTGTTGTTTGCTTTTTTAATTTTGATTTTATTTTGCCTGGGTGGTTTGTTTCAGTTTGTTGTTGTTGTTGTGTGAAACAAATTACTTGGTTTTAACAAAGGATTATTTTTCCAAGAAAACTTTTACCAAATTTGCCAAAACACAACTGTTACCAAATTTGCTCCACTGCATTCTTCATCTGTGAAACAAGTGACACACAGGATGTGCTTGTACTGACAACGACTTCTATTTGCAAGGTAGAATTACGGCCCCATTGATATAAATTATTAAACTCACAATAAATTTAGAAGGAATGAGTCTTCACCCAAAGTTTTATTGTTTCTCAGTATTCAGCTGTAGTTAAACTAATTCAGGAAGAAATTCTTCATGGAAAGGTTTGTCAGGAAGGTGGAGTCACCACCCCTGGAGGTCAGTCAAAGACGACCTTTGAGGTGTTTTCCAACCTGAATGATTCTGTGATTCCGTAATGGCTTCATGTTGCAGATTTCTATGAGGATGAGTGACTGCCCTTGCTGCAAGATCTCTCACAGATAAATAAAAATCCCATTTGTAGGGTTTGAAACCAGTAGGCAAAATGCAGCTTGGGGCAACACTCCCATGGTTGGAAACCATCCTACAACTTGTATTACTGGTGAGCTCTGCAGTCTCAGAGCCCCGTCTGATATTTAACCCAAGAGAGGGCTTTGATGCAAAGGGCAGCCCTGGTGGAAAAACAAAACTATTGTGTGCAGAAAATGCAGAGGAGGAGAGAAATCTTTGCATGCTTTCACTGCTTCCAGTTATGGCTCCAGGACAGAGTCAGTTGTGATCTTTGCCAAGGGACCAACCAAAGGCAAAATTCAAGTTTAGACCCCTGTGAAACTCACACTATCCGTAGCAAAGTCGGGTACTTTTTAATTTACCCATATTAGACATAAATCATTAAATCATTGCTGCCTACAGAAAAATGGCCTTTTCTTTCTGTTGATGTCAGTACTTTGGGTTTGTTTTCCTTCTTCCAGCCCGATGGTGAATCATTTCTTTTTATTCACAAGACATGACTAAGGTAACAGTTATTGCTGTCATAGTTTATCAATAAATGAAACTTTAGATCAGCCTTGGTCTGTTATTAATTTCTGCACATTCTTAAAGGACTGGAATCAGAATAGAGACTCCAACATAATAAACACCCTACTAATATAGATATAAGATGCATTAACGTTTTTAAACAAGGTCTATTTTTCTTTCACATTGTTTTATGTACTGGTGATTACACTGTAGTTACTGAATAAAATCAAGTTATGAGAAGAAAATAATTTATTGCCAAGTATAAAACACTCTTAGAATTGAAGAAATTCAAGCTCTAGCTTTAAGAGGAGAAATTATTTCTTTGCCTTGCCTTCTAGTGGAGCATTTCCTGCTTCTCCATGTCTATCCTGACAGCTGTGTTCCAGCTGTGACCTCACCAGCACCAGCTAGAGGAGGAAAATTACTTCCCTCCCTTGGCTGACCATGATCCTCCTAAGATAACTTAAAAATTAGTTTTCTTTATTCACAGTGGAAGTTCAATTTGGAATTCAATGTCTTTTTGTTAGGAAAGAATGCATTTCATTGTGTCCACTTCAGTAAATGCTCCATGATTAAAAAGTCATACAGTAAAAAACCTTTTTCATATTTCCTTTTACTAACTTACGATGATTTTTTTCTTTTCTTTTTCATTATGGGAGTTGATTTAGAAACATAATTATTGTTAATGGTGGTTTCCCTGTGCACCATAGCTCTGCTTTAACAGCCCCTGTGCAAACACCAAACGAAAAATCGTGTCCATGATAAAATTTAATTGAAGTTCAGGATTCTGCTTCACGTTGGCCATTTTGAATCACCTTCTTCTGACTTTTCATGCCCAGATTCACAGATTTTCTGTAATATAATGGCCTTAGATCCTGTAACATCAGCTTTAACATAAGGTCATTCCTTTTAGGCACAGAGTTTATAGTGTCAGTTCATCAGTCATTTTTACCACTTAGGAGTCTGTTTGCTTCAGTAAAATTACTCCTCATTTGAGAAAAAAAAATTAATAGCATAGTAGTTCATCAGTGGACCAGGTTTTCCAAGCAGGTTATGAAATCTCAACATTCAATTATCAGCCATTTGCAGATTTATTCCTTTGGAAAAGCGTCCTTAGGGTTCTTTGCAGTAAGCACAATAAAAATAATTTTTGTTTTCTTATAAGTCTGTACAATTCCCTTTTACGGCATAGAAAATTCCAATGTTCAAGAACAATTTTGCAGAAAAGTAATTTGCAATTATAATTTATCTCCATATTGCCATCCAAGATTGCACTTAGGAAGACAAATAGAACAGAATGAAGTATAAATTTTCCTCCTCGTTATAAATGATCAGGATCCTGCAAAGGCATTATGCCTGATATAAATATGTTAAATATGGTTTTTCACTAGTGAATTTAAGCAAGTTTGATTTTATAAAATGTGAGCTGAAAATATTTTTTGTGATCATGGAAGATCTCAAATTTTCCTCTGAGGGAGAAAATGGCCAAGATTGAAAAATATTATGAGAGCAACAGCACTTCTTGAGAGGTATTGCTGACCACCTGCTGTACTGAATGGATGAGAAACAAGCTGTACAAAAGCCAACATATTTCACTCTTGTTTCTCTTTGGGCCTTTCTTCTTTTTTTTTTTAATTTCCCTAAATGAAGGGAAATAAAACATGCTACAAGAGCATTTACTCTAACAAAAAATAATTATGGCCTCTGAAACATTTTTAAATTGAGGTAATTGCTTTTTATGACCTGCTGTTGACTGTAATTCTATTCGGTTTTTTTCCTCAAAATATTTTGTTACTCCGTTCTGGGGTTTTGGTTCAACAGTCATCAAAAGCATTTTAAGCATTTTATTTTATAAGTACTAAGTTTATCTCACCATTGTGACTTAATTAAGAATAGTGAAACATCTTTGATCCCATTTTTTTGTGAGAATTGAAGCTGAATGATTCCCATCCCCTCCCTTTACCAAAGAATATTCTGGCAATGTTCTTTCCCAGGAGGACTTTCTGAGGTTCATGTACATTAATTTAACAAGCATTTCCCTTTGGACAGAAACCCTACAAATATTTTTAAACACAGATTTTAAAAGCTTTTATTTTTAAGGGTTGTAAAGATAAGTTAGAGTGAGATATCCAGAGAAGGACCCTTCATGGGGTACTAGAGTGACAGGACAAGGGGGAATAGATCATACTGACAGAAAGTAGGGGTAAATTGGATACTAGGAGGAATTTCTTTACTGTGAGGGTGGTGAGGCCCTGGCACAAGTTGCCCACAAAAGCTGAGGCTGCCCCAAATTTAGAGGTGTTCAATCCCAAGCTTGATGGTGCTTAGAGGAATGTGGGATAGGGAAAGGTGCCCATGGCAAGGGGGTGGAACGGGATGAAGTTCCATCCCAAACCATTCTGTGAGTCTATGATTTTATATTCTACCTAAACCAACTGGGATTTCTTCTGCTTGTTGTGAGTGAAAGGACCACCAATTCCTTCTATACAATGACCCCTTCTATACATTCACAGCACACTTTTGTCCCTGACAGAATAATTTAGCTTTTCAATCTCTTCCCAATACTCCACCTGAAGACAGAACTGTTGCATGAGTAAAATTCCAGTTTCACTGAAACTGACACACGAGAAATTTGTTTTCTACATCAAGGTAGCTGGGTTTTCACCATTAAGAACAAATTTATGAAATGAAAAATAATAAAATTAATCCAAAAGGCTGCAGAAACTTGGGCTACATAAGGTGCTAGGAGGTTTTAGGACCTACATATAGCTGCAGATGCATCAAATGGCACAGGGGAGTGTGCCATGACCATTAAGTTGCTTCATGCCTTTTTTTCTCTTCCCCTGCCTTAGACAATATTGCATTGGGTCACAAAAAACCCTATTTATTCCCTCCTTAGTTTTTACCATATCCAGTAGAGTTGCATTGTAGTTTTTTGAGGGGACGAAAAAGATCAGGTCACACTTATTTTTGTAAGTTCTAAAAAGTAAGAAAGCAAAATATTAGCATTTATAACAGGACAGCTCCCAGGCACTGCAGGAGCCATGCAGGGCACTGTTATCACCCACATCATGTAAACAGACACTCAGCCTGTCACAGAACCTTTTCCAGAGCCTCTAAATGGACAATACAAATGGACAACACAGAGGGAAATAGAGAGAAAAGCGAATTACCAGAAGCTGATCTGTCCAAGGTCACACCGCAGCTGCCTAAAGTCCCTGTGTGGACACAAGGGAGCCACAGGGGCAGCACTACTCAAAGTTCTCATACTTTTTAACCATGAACTACAACTCTGTCCATGGGACCATGCTGCTCATCAACTTTTAAATTCACTGGAAGTGGCAACACAGAGTAGGTTTAGTCATAGGAAGAGAAGAGAGGTGGATTCTTGCAATTTAAGTATTATTATTGCAGTCTGACAAGTTACTGAGAAGAACAGAAGGTGTTAAAATGCTACAGAGCAGTATTAACTTTCTCAGAATTCAAAAAATTGATTTATTTCAAGCAATAAGGGACTCCTAGAGTTGTTGCCAACATTAAAACTGTCTCATGAATGGCCTTCCTTTATTCCTTATTGTGCCTTGATTCACAACTCCTCTGAGCAAAGTCTCAAAAGATTGGAAAGGGTAGGAATAAAGGAAAACCAGTGGAAATCTTTCTGTCTCCTATATCTAATGGTCAAAACGTAAAATGAACCTCTAAATATGCTGCAAGAAAGCTGATAGCAATTGCAACATGAGAGCAAGATGCAAGGGTGTGTAAAAGTGATTATTTTTATATTATTATAATCATCACACAAGACATTCAAAGCCCTGAGCTAATGTGTTTTAGATGGAATATAATTTCTAGTAAAATACTTATACAAAAATGTGTGGAAACAACCACATGATATGGTATCAAATCGAGGTCAATTAAACAGAAGAGCTGCAAATTCCTTACTCTGACAGTAAAAAAGTTACTTCAAAATAATTGCTTCCAACATATTCTGCTAGTTATCTAAAGAAGAAGATGGAAGTGTGGATTATGAAACACAATTTGTTCCCTCAAGTCTATAAAAGCATGAGAAAACAACATTGTCAGCCATGTGATTTTAGATAGCATGACACAATAAACCCATGGGAAGCATTAAAAAATTGAGGAAGGTAAAAGAATTCTATCTGCTGTCTAGAAAAGTTACTGCAAACATAAAGATTCACTCCTAAAACAGCAAGAACAGCATTTAGATTAGGTTTTTCTGTTACAGATCAACAGGATGAGCAGAGAAGGAAAGCCTTTTGTTTTGTGGAAGGTTGTAGATAAGGTTCATGTATCTGTGCTGGTTTAAGATGAAAAATCCAACCTCTTAATTAGAGGAATGTCCTGCCTGATCCAATTAATTTCTAATAAATGTGTCCCATGCTTTGGGATACCTAGATACTAAAAGTATCTGTCCAGTTTATGAAAAGGCTTCAAACATGCCGTTCAGTCACTCTCTCTGACTTCAAATATATCATATTTCTCTTCTGAAAAATAAAATAGGAAATGCAACTTCACATGAGAACTGAAAGGAATATATTTCTATAGGAAATTTATGGTCATTATTATTTCTCCAGGTCACAGAAACTGCAGTTTAAGCCATCTCCTGTACAGAATGAATCAGAATGCAAACATATCCTTTCCAATAAAAAGGAATTCATCTTCTTTTCCACACCAACCTTTCCCACCTTCCTTTTTTTTAGGGAAAAATGACTTTTCAGATTGGTGTGGGCAATCTAAGCTTGTGTGTCCATGTTTTCATCCAGCTGGAGATGAATTGGGTACAGTTTGAGGGATGTCTACCCATGTTAGGTGTAAAATCCTAGAAACGATAAGTTTTGACAGGGACTTTGGGTGCAGATCTCTTTAGTTATCCAGGAAACTAGACTTTAAAGAAAAAGCTTAAAAGTAATGTTTTATAAAAAAACCCTCTCTCATCTGTTAAAAGGCACAGTGCCCAAGCCTGGGCTAAAGCAAAGTACAGAGCTTCTCAGCAGCTTAAGAACTAAGAGCATCAGATAATTTAGTCCATCTGGAGGTACATAAATACTAGAAATTGCCAAATTATTGCTCCTAATTTGTATTTCTTTAAATGTGGAGGTTTGTCACCTGTCAATGTAAAAACGAAGGTACTTCTAACAACCAACATGAATCTGAGTATCTCAAAGTCTTTCATTTGAGCCACACTGAAAAAAAAATTAATTTTTACGCATGGCATAATATCCTCTACTATTTGTGCTACTCTGTTGCATTAAATGTTCACTCCAAGGCCATGATATTTTTCCCAACATCCATAGAACAATGCCACATGAAAACACGAGATGGTGTCCAAAAATTTGCTATGCTGGTATACCATCTTCTCAGCAGTGAATGCTTAGTGCAGTACATCTCTATTAAGACATGGCTTTAAGCATCACTTATAAAGAAACACTGATTTTGCTTCTTAATCCTATGACCAGATGTAAAAGTCAGATCTTGCAAACAGAAATTAGATCACCTGTTATCTCTTTATCCTTTTTCTACCACAGCCTAATGACTTGTTTGCATTGTTTCCCACTGCTGGGCACTGTCTTGATTATTTCAATGATTTCTCCACAATAATCAACACTTGTTTCCTCATCAGCGTGCTGGATGATTGGTTTCCTTTTCTCAGACTAATGATTTTACATATTTCTATACCACACTCTTTACCATCTGTTGACCCAATTACCTAAATGATCCAAATCCCCCTCAATCTGGTTGCAGTTTCTCATTATTCCTTTTAAATTCCATTTCCGTAACATCTATAAGCCATGAGGGCTTTTTTTCCATTCTTTCTCTGTATCAAGAGATCTTAAGACTGAAATCTAGGGGGTCAGATCCCACTGGAGAATATTCCAAATCTGATGCACAGGACACTTATTTCTTCAAATGACAAAAAAGATGATACTAACCAAGATGGAGAGAGACTATTCACAAGAGGATGTAGTGATAGGACAAGGGAGAATGGCTTCAAACTGAAAGAGGGTAGAGTTACATTAAATATTAGAAAAAAAAAATTCTTCCCTATGAGGGTGTTGAGGCCCTGGCACAGATTTCCCAGAGAAGCTGTGGATGTCTCATCCCTGGAAGTGTCCAAGACCAGGCTGGATGGGTTTTGGAGCACCCTGGGATAGTGGAAGGTGTCCCTGCCTATGGCAGGGGGTGGAATTGGATGATCTTTAAGATGCCTTCCAACCCAAACGATTCTGTGGTTCCATATATGAAATTCCTGCCTTCCTTTCAAGTTTAGGTCCAAATGTTCATTCATCTGCTCAGCCTACTCCAAATTTCTACGGGTTTCAGAGAAATTTCAGAAGCATGGAGTTATCCCTGCACACATAAATCATTCGCTTCTCAGCTTTGCTGGGTTTGTCTAACACCAACAAACCACTAACCAGCAGAAAGGAGCTCAGCACACTACTGGCTGCTCATGTCCCCAGATACTCCTGACAACTTGAGTTGTTTTTGTGACATCCAGCAAGGATTAAACATAGCACTTTCTATGCGTGAAAGTGAGATTCTGAATGATACCTCACATTTCATATGAGAATGGCTGTGATACCAACTTAAGATGCTACAAGAAGCTTCAGTAAGCAGCAGTGGCTTTGAATTTTGCAAGAGAAGATACCAATAATGTTTGTTTCTGAGAAGAAGGAGGATGGAGGAGGGTTTCTAAGAGATGGTAAAACCCCTTCTCTCACTGTGATTTTTAAATAAGCGGGAGAAATCAGAAGGGAATGGCAGATGCACAGAGAGAGTAAAAATGCTGGAGGGTTTTTAGGGCAAGGGATTTGCAGTTTGCTCTAATTGCCTGCTTATTCCTTCATTATGGTTGAAGGGTTCTGGTAATTCACCATTATTAAATATTCAAGGTCTGGTCTGGAGGAAGCATTCTTCAGGGATTGCTCTGATCACTCCAGCGCCAGCTAAATTCCTGCTGTGTGCCTGCCCATGTGTGCAAATAAAGCTCTACTTTTCCTGTTTTATTGACTCCCTTTACTAAAAAACACTCCAAGCATTGTGGTAATGTGAGATTATTTAGGAAATTAGTGCTTGTGCATCTTTCATGGAACTTGCCTCATATTAGCAAGAACAGGGTGTTGGCATTTTGGGAGAAAAGAGCAAAAATGTTGCTTCCCTTGAGTACGACCTTCCTCTATCCACCCTCCCTCCACTCCCACCATGCTTTTATTCTCTCCTACCTTCACCTTCCTCACCTACAGACCTCATAGCATGAAAAGTCCTTTTTCTTACTTCCTTGTCAATATACTGGTGAACCAGTATAAAATCTCAATCATAAATTATACAGTAGTGTCAAGTCGCTTGAAGAGCAAAATGCCAGTTTTGCTGTGGAAATATTGCATTACTGGAAGGGCTCCAGCAGTACCAGGCCCCTGCCATAACACAGAACATTTACAGGGATCAAGTGTCCTTTCTCCAAGTCTTCGAAACAAAGAGGCACAAAATACCTTCTTCTACTGGGTAGGGACAAACACCACTACAAAAAATCTGAGAAGAGTGCTTTGCTACTGCAGAGTTTTGGTAATGTTCTCACTGAGGGCTGAATGCTGCAGTGGGAGTGAAAGAGAAAGTTGTAGAGTCATGGAGTGGTTTGGGTTAGAAGGGATCTGAAAATCATCCAATTCCACCCCCTGCTAAGATCAGGGACACCTTCCACTATGCCAATGCCCTGGGGTGACTTTCTGATGCTGAATTGTATCTCCATTCTTCTTTTTAGCCCAGAAATAAGTTCTGCATCTTTAAAACTAGATCTGAGAGAAAAAGAATTCTGGGGAGTGGTTTCCTCCCAGATTTGCCCTAAACCAGAACACCCAGATTGGTCCAAGCCCCATCCAACCCAGCCTTAGACATTTCCAGGGATGCAAGGACAGCCACAGCTTCTCTGGGCACCCTGTGCCAGGGTCTCAGCAACCTCTGAGTAAACAATTTCTTGTTTACACCTAATCTAAACTCTCTTTCAGTTTGAAGCCATTCCTCCTTCTACTGTCACTCCAGTTCCTGCTGCAGAGCCCTTCTCTGACTTCTCTGGAGCTCCACTGGACACTGGAAGGTGTTCGGAGGTGGCCACAAAACCATCTCTCCTCTAGGCTCAACAACCTCAACTTTCTCATCCTGTCTCCAAAGAAAAGGTGTTCCACTCCCCTTATCAATTCTGTCACCTCCTCTGGGCTCTCTGCAGCAGCTCCAGCTCCTCCCTGTGCTGGGGCCCAGGGCTAGGGCAGCTCTGCAGGTGGGCTCTCACCTGAGGGGAGCAGAGGGGCAGAATTCCCCCTGACCTGCTTCCCACTCTGCTTTGGATGCAGAGTCCTTTAAACAGTACAGGAATTTTGTCACCAGCAAGCACCTTCTAAGAAGGCTGAAAGCTCCCCCTGGAACTGCCATGACATAATGTTGGCACTTCAATGTCCAGCTCCGTAAATGAGCTTTCACTTTAGCAGTTTCTAGTGAGCACATAACATAATTTCAAATCCAAATATTATCCATTGCTACCAAAAAAAAATTATACAGAAATCAAATATCCTTTCTCAGATCTTTATGTATGATTCCATACCCAACTTAGCATGAATTGTGCTGGATTTTGTTCTGGCTAATCTTGGGGAGCCAAAGCAGCTATGGATGGGCAATGTCCAATGTCCTGGATTGTGCTGAGATTTTGTTTTTCATCAAAAATTGCATTGTAATTTATCTTTTGCCTGAAGCCAATTTCTGCTTTAGTTCAAATTTTGATAACCTAAAACAAAATCTGAAGAAAAAAAAGGAGCAAAACCTTGCATTGATCATACAGAAGCAAACAAAAAACCCTTAACCGGATGGCGAATTTCAAACTGTGAAATCAGCATAAAGTGATAATTTATAATTCTGAGGATTACTCACTGCCCCAGTTTTGATCTTTGAAAATTTGAGAAGCAAATTTTCTGTGTCATTATTACAACTCTACCAGTTTGACACAACTTTGTTTTGGAGGTCTTGATAGAAATGGGAAAACTTAGATTTGCACTCTAATCCTAACAAAGTAAGTAAGACTTTCTTCTTCATGGAACCACTGAATAAAAAAATTCTGAATAGATAAAGCAAGGATTTTCTGAAAATGCTGTTTGACAAAGACAAGACAATCTAGTCAGACTCAACCTAGTTGCAGATTTGGTTGAAATTCACCAAAGATTTTCTCATAAATGAAAAAGAGTATTAAAAGCTGATTTTCACAAAAATGTAGTTTAATGTTTTGAACATTTCAATACACATATGATCAATTTCTTTGCTGCCTAAATAAGCTCAAAACACAAATCTTCCCCACTTTGGAAGGTACCCTGACCAGCAGCCTGGTAAGCATATTTGGATTTTTTTTCTCTGCTTTGCATAACTGATTGAATGAAGATGATAATTCTTTCACATCTGCAATAAGCCTCTTGTCCATTGCTTTTGGGTTTTTGTGTTTTGTTTTTGGGGTTTTTTGTTTGTTTTGTTTTGTTTGGTTTGTTTTTTTGAGATCGCTCTGACTTCACACTGGTCTTAAAATACTAAAGTAGCAACTGAAGCAGAGAGGGGGAGAGGGAAGAGGTTATAGTGGTTTCAAAAGTCATTTAAGAGGATTCAATGGTTCCAGCATGTGTATTACTGAACATTTCCTCATTTACATCAAATGAAAGTGCCAACAGGAGAGACAAAAAATGGACTTTATATTCTATGAACGTAAATAACCTATACCTGTGATTATGGGTTTCCTCCTGAACAGGTGAACAATATGGGATTGATTCTCTCCTGACAGGGAATGACCTGGACCTGTGTCTCCTGCATGTTTTATATCTGATCCACTGCATGAAGGGGCTCCTTAGCTCGGCAATTTTGGGAAAAAAATAAAAATCATAATAAAATCCAGGCTTTTCATTAAAATGTATTTCTATATATATTAAAAAGAGGCAGCCAGACTGCATCAGATCATCCAGTCTCTGATAGTGAACGGTGGTGGGTGGCCTAATGAAGACTTTAAGAACAGGGCAGGCTCACACTGATATTTCAGAATACTCCCCCATTTTCTAGCAGTCTGTAGCTTAGGGCCCTCCTGAGCTTCTGATGGCATCTCTGCATTGAATAGTCCCCAGTGGGATGTTTCCTGCCATGAATTTGTCCAAGCACTTTCTAAACCCATGTAAATTTGTAGTGTCTGTGACATTCTGTGCAATAAGGTTCTCAGCTTAATTGCGCGAGGTGTGAGGACGTGCATCCCATTGCTCATTCCAGTCTTCCACCAGATAATGCAATCTGATAGCTCGTTCTTTTGGGGGAGAAAAGGAGGAAGGAGAGAGAAAGAGAATATTAATTTGTTACCACATCTCCCGTGGCACCTGGGATTTTGTCGTCTCCTGTCTACACTACATAATAATTAAGTTTTACACTAAAGGATTACTCTGCACTAGCAGGTCCATAAGAACCAACTGTGTCAGGTTTCTCTGAATCTATCCTGAGCCTCTGTCACCTCACACCTTTCACACTCGTGCTGGTGACTTCCCAAAGAACTCTCTTAACACCAAGACCTGCTTCCTAGACAGGTTTTTATACAGGTGCAGAACTCTTCTTAACAATTTTGAGTTTCTCTTGATGCTTTTTGGCACTTCTTATATAATTTTGTTTGTTTGTTTGTTTGTTTGTTTGTTTGTTTGTTATTTTCTCTGATATTTCAGTGCTTTTGAGTATCTGGTTGCTAACATTCATTTTGCCTATTTGTTCCATAGACCTCATTTTTGGCAACTGATCCTTTGTGGATTTTTGGGTACAACCTTATCTTCTCTTAGCAGTCCTTTCACACATTCCTAATCTATTGGCCCTCTGTACACTCTGGCAGAAGTTTTATTTCTGTTGTGTCTATAAATAAATGCATTCGTTCTCCCATACCTTTCAAGTTGTTTCTAAAAATCTTTGTGGCCTGAAATGTTACATTTCCACACAATAAAAATAACCAGAGCTTGAGTTATTCCCTATTTTCTGGCTGTGGACAAAACATTAAGTTTCTGAAGGATGATTTCTTTCTTTTTTTATCCTTCTTTAGCCTTTTGTTTGACCATGGCAGCATTTGATGGATGATAGCTTTTTAACAGATGGCATTGTCCCCAGTACATGATCTTTCAGCTGCAGCCATGATGCCTGCAAAGATTTTGTGCTTCCAGTTGACCCTTTTGGTTTCCTTTTTAAAAATGCTTCTTCATTTTTCTTGGGAGTTCCCTTTTTGCCCTCAAGTGTGTAAGAAGTGATCACTGGTTTCTGTTGCTACTGCCCTGCTCTTCTCTGTGATGAGGCCACACCTCAGGTCCTGCGTCCTGCGTAGTTTTGGGCCCCTCATTTCTAAAAGGGCATTGAAGGGCTGGAGCATGTCCTGAGAAGGGAATGAAGCTGGGGAAGGGTCTGGAAAACATGTTCTGTGAGGAGCAGCTGAGGGAGCTGGGAAGGGGCTGAGCCTGGAGAAAAGGAGGCTCAGGGGGGACCTTATGGCTTTGCACCACTCCCTGCCAGGAGGAGCACTGAGGGGGAGTCGGGCTCTGCTGCCATGTCCCAAGGGAAAGGAGGAGAGGAAATGGCCTCAAATTGCACCAGGGGAGGCTCAGGTTGGAGACTGGCAAAGAAAATTTCCCTGGCAGAGTGGTCAGGCCTCGGGATGAGCTGCCCAGGGAGGTTTGGAGTCCCTGTCTGTGGGAGTGTTCAGGAGGAGTCTGGATGTGGCCCTTGGGGACAGGGTTTGGGGTGATGCTGGTCTGCTGGAGTGGCACTGGATGGTCCTGAAGGCTCTTCCCACCTCGATGATTCTGAGGTTCTGTAACACGTGCAAGGCTCACCTGGTCCCTGCAAGGGAGCCCCTCAATGCCCACAGCACTTTGGGCAGGGCCTGTGCACCCCTCAGGACCAAGGCAAGGCTGGCACTTCCCCTCCCTGCTTCTCCTCCATGAATCTGTTGTCTCTCTGCAGCAGGGAAGCCTCACCATTCCCATCCGGGTCTGAAATTCCAATCTGCCTGGTTCCCATATTTTAGGGATGTCAGTGAACACCGAGTTTCTCTCACACTCGTACCAACGTGACCTATTTTAGAATACCACGATTCAAAGCATTTGAGAAAGGCACTGTCTGACTTTCCTCACTCTGCTACTCCAGTACAAGTCCAGCAGTTCATTTTCTGAGTTTCATTTCAACTGGGGATTTTTTTCCTCTTCCATTTTTAAATTTGCAGCCAAGCCAAAGACAGCTATTTCCCCAGCTGAAAGTTCAGCAGTTCTCAAGGAAGTAACTAAAATTTTTCCTTCTTTCAGTGTTTTTCCCCTTGATCATTATTTATCACTGTAAGTTAAATTTGAGTATATTTGCATATGTGCACATCGAACAGAAAATGTAAATTCACACTTAATTACACTGAAACATGAGGTGAAATATAGCTATTATTTCAACTTTTATAGTGTCAAGGAAACAAACAAATTTCAATACTTGAGTTGAACTGTTTAGTTATTGAAACCTGCATTAAATCATATGGTTTATGCTATCCAGAAGAGCAAACTAGATAACAATTTATTCCTTCCACCTTTATTATTTCTGCAAGTACATAGTCTTCTCACATATCATAATATCAAATTGCTTTTTCTCATTCTTTTTTTGCCTTTCTCTGTGTTTTTTGGCCCTGAAGGCTTACATCAGGACATCAATAACTTGCTACATGAATTATTTTGACTTGATCTACCTCTGTGTTATTGCAGACACAGCAGCCTTGGCTGGGACTACAACGTTGACAGGCAAATTCCAGTTTCTTTAGTCATCAACCATTCTGAATTACCAAAGGAAAACTATTAACAAATTTCTGACATGAAAGTGCTGCCTCTTATCACTGTCATGCAATAATTAGAATAAGCAAGCAAGCAAGTGCTCATTTTCTCATTAAGCTGACACATCTTTAGTCTTACCCAGCAGAGCTTTGATACTTAGCATGTCACATACCTACAAAAACCATGAAATTTAAAGTGGAAAACTTCCAAAGAAAGTTCCAATTCAGTTTAAAACCCTGTGACATTCTACACTTGCAGAAATGACATTTTGGAGGCTGCAGACTCCCAGTAGGTGAAAACTATAGGAAAAGGATTCTTTTTTGGTTGAACCACTTGTCCTTTAAGTACAGCTCCTAAACTGAAAGCAAATCAAAGCTTGAGACATTGCAAGGCTTGAGACATCACAATTCAAATAGAAACAATGTCAGCGGGACTTCCCCAAGTGACTTTTACCCAGACACAGTGAAGTGCTCCTGTATTTGCCTAAGTTTACTTATGTAATGCCAAGGATGGAACAATGAGTTCTTCTTGAGCCCAATTCAAGAACTTCCTCTCACTGTGGGTGAATATGTAAATCAGTGAAGAGAAAGGAAGGCAGGTGCTCATTTTTCATAATACAGAGATGGCCTGTTTGTCTTTCACTGTCTCTTTCTAATCTCCTCATCCCTAATTTCCAAAAGTTGTCTCATTCATCCAGCTACAAACTAATAGTATTTTCATATTACAGAACTTTCTCTCTGTCCTGCCCATGATGAACAATTTGTCTGTTTGCACAGGGGTTCCCCAGATACTGTTAGTGGTGATAGAGCTGATTTGGTGATAAGCCTGGCTGCATATTTTTATATTATTTGTCAACCCTAGGAAAGAGACCAGAGTTTTCCCATTCTAATTATTTTGAAAATACTCTTTTAGAATGATATTCATTGGTGATAAGTGCAGGTTTGAGTATATAACACCAGTGATTGAATCAGCATTCTTTCTGAAATGATCTTCTTTGCAAAAGAAGAAAAATCACATCTTTGAGCAACAAAAAATTCATGCTGCACTGGCATTATATGTATATTTTTTTATCTTTAAAACTAGGTAGAGGGTTTGAGTAAAATCAGCAAGACAGAACCCTTAGAAACCATGGAAAATATTGAACTGCAATTAAAGTTGTGGAGATTTCTCCTCTTTAATTTTTAAAAGTTGCTTACTGCTATGATACTTTGCAGAAATCCTTTGGGCCAAAAGAAATGGTAGCTGTTTCCCCAAGCTGTTAATGAATTTCACACTAAATATTTTGTAATCTTTAGGAACAAGGGACTTAACCTAAATTGCTTTTCCATCATTTTTAAAAGATGGCAGTCTTCCCAACTGTAACATCTGGGGTTTTTTTACTGGTGCTCTAATTCACAGCACTAAAATTTGACTCTGGTGGTGTCGTCCTGGTTGAATTTCCCTCATTTCAAACCTCCTGTGCTGGTGATCAACCAGCCCAATGCACAGATGGTGGGCAGAGAGTAACTTTCAGTTTCCAGGACTCCAATTAAACTCTTCCCCTGGGACCTCCTCCCACCAAACAAGGTCACTTGGGGCCTGCTCAGCGACAGTGACAAACAATTCTTCTCACTACAGAAACCCAAAACCCTCTTAGTACCCTTTGTAGTTTCTCAGGGACCAGTGAGGAAAAAATATTTTAACATCACACTTTGGTGATTGTTAAGAGATAAACATATATTTGCAATTAATGAAAATAAGCAATAATAAACATTTGGCCTTAATCTCATTCTGGAGCATGGCAACACATGATGATATAAATGAGGAGGACTGGTGACAGGCTCTCAGGGCAAGTGG
The DNA here is from genome assembly GCA_013400175.1 of Phainopepla nitens. Lineage (NCBI taxonomy): Eukaryota > Metazoa > Chordata > Aves > Passeriformes > Bombycillidae > Phainopepla > Phainopepla nitens. The sequence continues at coordinate 151,170 of VXBQ01012597.1, forward strand.
AAACAAGCACACTCAGAGGAGTTGTGCTGCAGCAGAGCACCTTTTCAGGCTGCTGGGGGAACATTCATTACCATGTACCACACTCGTGTTTCATTAATACATAACCAACGTGCAGAATTGCTCTGTTAATCTTGAAGATGAATTGCTCCTGTCAGGGCTTTGTTACAGACTTATCTCTCCCACCAACACTCATGCACTGAGACAATAACAGCAGTGCTCCACTTGCTCTCGAGTGTGGGGGAAAAGAATATTCCAAGTAATTAAGAATACTCAATTTAGACAGTTGATCTTATATTCCAGGAGCTGGTCCTGTATGGTTTCACTAATGAGACACTGCAAGTGCCAGACACCAGTGCTAACCTGCACATTCTTAACCTGAAGGAAAAGCAATTAGTGATACTGTATGATTGTGGGATTTTAACCAGTTCCTTTAGCTTCTTGCTTTCAGCCAGAAACAAATGTACAAAATTGCCAAGAGATGAAAAGGTCAAAGGTCAAGGAAGATTCAGCTGTAATTAACTTCTGAGTGCATTGCTCTGCAGAGAACTTGGTTTAATGGCCATGTTCATATGCTTGGACTTGTTTTATTTTCAGTTCGACTCCTTGTCAGATCAGATTAATGTGCTCCTAAAATGATGCTGCTGCAAAGCAGGGGAAAAAGGAAAGTCTTGCAGACTGAATTTGAGTTCTTATTGTCCTGTCACAAACTTGCACTTCTCTGCTTCAGTCTCCACCAGGGATATATCAAGGGCCAGGATGGGCAGGGCCAGCACCAAAATGGGCTCTGTTCAACCACACATGAAGGAAGATCCCTTAGATCCATCCCCAGGCTCTGTCTGCTGGGAATGCAGGGAACTGAAACCTTCAGGGAATATATTTCATAACCTACAACTCCAGCCTTGCTTCACAGTTAGGAAGAGTTATCAAACTCTCACAGACTGACCCCTACCAACACAAATTTGAATTTGACATGTGTGTCCACATCAGGGGAATGTGGTGAACACAGTCCTATTAACGAGCACCTGGGGGATGTGTGGAGTTGGGTCCAATAATACTGTTTTAGTAAGTCAAAAATTACCAGGATATTTATTTTATGAAAGAAAGTGACCTTTTTACTTTTTCTGCAGACAAAAATGGAAGGAAAAGTAGATTCCATAGGAAACATTTTATTCTGTTAAGAAAAAGGATGCCTATATTGGAAAGTGTAAGACATAACATCAAATCAGTTATACAACCAGTGTTTTTCCTATAAACCAATATGTTACTACAATTACTTTTACATTAGAATTTTTAAAAAACTCTTTTTGTTAATAGTAAATTCTGTAGTTTAATATATTTTACTTAATCTTCCCTATGATCACTCTTCCTATGTTTAAAATAAACTGCACTCTTGTTTTGAAGAACATGCATTGTTATCATGATTTTGCTATAATTTTATTATATCCCGTGGGAAAAATGCAACTTGCTAGTTTGGCAACAATTAGGCTATCCCTGAAAAAAAAAATCAACTTTAAATGCCAGTCAAAATTAAATGTTTTCTGAGTGGAAATGAGAGACTTAGTAGAGAATAGACTATAGAACACTGAGTTTTTTGGATTCTTTAGACTTATGCACTTTAAATTGCTGTTAAGATTTATTAAACATATGTAATGTGCTGCTTGGTTTTGTTGTTTGTTTTTTTTTTAAGCAAGTTCATTTTCTGGGGCATTTCTTTATGGAACAAGTTCCTATATCTATATATGCGCATTCTATCTTATGTCTAACATCTCATTACCAGGCATAAAATTGTATTTTTATGTATTGCTCAATTGTACCTTCTTACCCATCAGTTAATCCATATATTCCATTAAAACAATTTACAAGTTTGAAGTACATTGACCTGGGATGTTTATTTTCTTGCCTATATTTGGAGGAGACAGAACTACACAGTGGCAGGGAAACAAGGAGATAAAAATGGCTTTGCAAAGTTGTGGGTTGGAGATTAGAGAAATTCAGACCGACATTCTGCCTCAGAGAGGATGGGCTCGGTGGCCTGGGGAGGGAGGATGAGGTTACAGCCTTTAAGCCATGCCATGCAGGAAGATCCACAAGAAAATCTGGGTCAGTCACTCATTGAAGATTGCAAACTGCTCAGCAGTAGTGGCAATCTATATTTGGCCTCTGTGTGAGAGGGAGGCAGGAGATCCTCACTCGACCCCAGCGCAGCACCAGCCAAGGGGTGAACATGTTACAGGGGCTAAATCTCCATAAGGTGCCCCACTTGGGAGTATTCCAGATGTGAACTCCTTCCTACAGGCCTTCTGCTCATTTAATTCTTCTTACTGATAAATGGTACCAGACAGCTCTTCTCCTTTCTTTTATTTTATTTTTTTAATGCATTTTAATATCTGCAGTTGACTACCATTTTGAATTGCTTGAACATTTATGAAGAGAATTAGTAATTTCCAGCAGAGTTCATGGCTCACCTCTACATCTCAGAACACTAGGAGGATAAATCAAGCACCTAATACACAAAATATAGTAAGACCCCTCAAATAGTACTGGTAGGATTTAAAATTTCTACAGAAAAAATTCTACAGAAAACAGGAAAGAAACAGATCAGAACAATAAACAGATTTTGGTTTTGCAGAAACCTGAAACAGAGGCTGCAACTTCCTGAGCACTCTGCAGAACTAAATTCGCTTCTGCTTAACAAGTGAGGCACCAACACTTTCCTTGGCAAGATTGTTTTTCCTCAGAATGACCAGAGATGCAGCACATTGTGTTTCCTAACGAGAATGAGCTGAATGAATGGCCCCGCTGTTTTCCCTATTATTCTTCCTTCTGCCTTTTAATGGTGCATTACCAAAATGTGAGCTGCCTTCTCTGAATTGCTCCTGTATTTACAGATGCCATTAAAATCATCCAGGTTGCACTGATGTGTGTTCTAATGGTTGGTGGCAGCACCTAACGGTGTGAACAAGATGGGAACTGCTTGATGTTCCTTTAAATGACACGAGAGTGGTGAGTTACAGATCGTGGAGAGGAGGGCTGCCAGCAGTCAGGATTCCCTGGAAATGTTTATGCCTTCTTTGCCTGTCATTCTCATATGCTGCTGTTTGTGGGTTTGGTAAAAGCTAATTGGCCTTGCCTGATGGGAAGAGCATTCCAGGACTATCCCAATGTGCATTGGCCACTGGAAGGGCTGTGTTGAAGGCACACCTGTGAGTCCCCTCATAGTAAAAGATCCATAACACGCTCCCTGGAGCACAGGCCACAGATAAAATACATCATAATCACTTTTAAACACACAGTCATTGTATATATTAGCTCTAAAAACAAAATAAGCCACATTGGTAGTGCTGGATGCATTCCCAAGGCGTGTGTGAGAAGAGCTTTGAAGGCAGTATTCCTAAAGGAACACACTCACTGAAAGATAATGCCAGTGCAGAGGATTCCCCAGGGAATGTGGTGGTGTTCAGCAATATTTGCATCTTCAAACCATCAAAGTGGGCGCCTTACTATTAGCTATGTTATAGATAATAATTCAAATAAACCCAAATTGGCCAAAAGCTAATTAGTCGTTATTACAAATGAAAAATTAATTTACAAAAACATCCAACATTATCAAAAAATTAGTGAGAAATCCAAAAGCTAAGGTGAAAACCACAGAGCGAACACATTACTGTACTAAAAGTCATTCCCAGGGGTTTAAATGCACTCTACAATATTGTAATGTCATCCAACAGTGGTGATCAACACAAAAAAGAAAAGCAACATGGGAGTGGGCTACTTTTTTATGCCTGTGTGTAAACAATCTTTTATTCTGAAGCTTTGGACATTTCAGTCAGTGAGTGGGGCCTTTTAACTACCTGAGCATACTCGTGGTGATTAGAACTGAGGGGAAGAATGCTGCATAAATCTGTTAAAATCAGCAGAGAGGTTTCAAAACCCTAATTGCCACATAACCCTAAATTAGCTTTTTTTGTGAGTCTAAATCTAACTTATATCCAAATGTAACTCACCTGGCAGGTCAGCTACTTCATGAAGCAAGAACCCACCAGTAGACTCAACTGGGCTGGTCTGCAGAGCTTCAACAATAAAGGCAGAATCTCCCTCAAAAAAACCCCAAAACTAAACAAAACCCCTATCATTAATTTAAATTACTTCCTTTCTTAATTTAAGTTATACTGATTGTAACCACTGGCCTTCAGGGATCCTTTCATTTCTACCCAGGTTGAAGTGGTAAAATGCACACTTTTTTCCCTCCAGCTTGAGCTGATTTTCACTTTCCCAAGACAATCATTAAAAAACATCACACCAACTCTTCCTGATGGCCTGTTTGCACAGGTTTCTAAAAAATCAACTCAGAATTGTCTGTCTCAGTTTTTAATTAAGTTAATCAGTTGTAATTACAGGTCTAAACACTTCCTCTGCACTTGCCAAAAAAAGCCTTATATTTTTTCTCACTGCCTCCTATCAAATTCTCCTATGAAGAGCTTGAGCAACACCTGCTCCACATTAGAATCTAAAGACAGGTAACAGTGACACCAATTTTAGTATCTGGTGCTAATATCTAATTACTGACAGAACATCATCATAAAACGGTTATGAATGTAATAATTTCATTCTTCCTCAGCAAACACCACCACAAAGTCTAAGAAAAACTGATTTGCTTCAATTAGAATTAATTTCAAGGAGCTGCCTAGTTTTGTCACAGTAACTTCAAAAAATGCTAATTAATTCTAAATCAGAATGTATGCCATTATAACAGTTTTCTGCTGAAAAACAAATTATTTGGTGCCTTTTGGGTGAACAACACAGAAGATATTTCATATTCCTTTCAACAGCACAAATATTTTACATTTTAGGCCGCGAAAATAATGTGCCAACCATAAACATCCCATCTTTTCCCTCTCAAATGTTTAGAGACTGTTTTCTTCCTCCCTGCACAAAGACACTAAACAAACTGACAGTCTGCTTGCCAGTCAGTTTAATCTTACTCTCTCTTTGGGTTTGTGGGAAAACTGTGGCATGCCAAGTTATTTTTGGCCAAATGTTACAGCATGAAGAGCCTTCAGGAGCTTTCGTTCAGTGACTGGACTAACTGGCAGCTGTTCTACCTGCAGAATGGGAATTGATGTTGCCATGGAAATAGAATAACTTTTTTCTGTCTTTGCATATTTGGGGTTTGCCCAAGCACAAAAATCAGTTTGAGAACAATCTCCAAAAGAATGAAAGACAAAGAGGACTCTTGGAGGGAGCTCGAAAGCTTTTTGCATCTATTTTAGACAGTGGTTGTTTATGGACAAACCACTTCCTAAATGGGAAGTAGGTGAAAAATAAAAAATCCACATTTTATCTTCATCTGTTGATGACTGCCAATATATTTTCCACTGAATGTTTCATACTGATCAAACTTCACAAAAATGGGCCTCTTTCAAAAGGCAACAGGGACTGCTCTGTTCGCTTTCACCAACACTTTTATTCGCACAATCTGTAGCGTAAAACAATATAATAAATGCAGATAAGGCTTAGAAATATGCAGTAAAGGAATTTACACTTTTGCACATATGGTAGGACTGTCCAGCTGCACAACAGGAGCCCAAGCAGTGAAATTTATATCCCTAAGATAATGCAGCTCCCAGAGAGACCTCTCCACCCCAGCCTGTCTCCATCTTAAAAAAAAAAAAAAATCAAGGAGACATTTCCACACAGTTGTGTAATAATCATCCTTTCATGAGACAGTGCCTGAACCTTGGACTCTTCAAATTGACCAAGTATGAAGTCACTGAACGTGCTGCAAATCATGTTAGCACAAGAGGGTGGCATCACTGACACAGTCAGTCATGCTGATTTGCTGTGTTCCTTTAAAGACTTCAGCCAAAAGCCAAGGAGCTGAAAACCTCAGAATTTAACTCAGTTTGATAAAAAGGCCAAGAACTTGTGATGTCTGAGAAGTAGGACCACGCTCCTTGCAGACAGAAAAGCCACAATAAGAAGTTAAAAACACGAGGGTTAAGTACAAGTGATTTCTGCACTAAGAGGGATGTTGGTGAGAGACAAATCCATAGCAGGTTGGGATTTTCATCAGCACAGATTAGAGGCACAAGCCTTGCCAGAAGCCAGGAGGGTTTGTGTCCTTTGTATAAGAAGTTAAAAACTGGTAAGCGCTTTGTGGCACAGCATGGAGGATTTTGGGGGGGTGTTGGTCTGGATTTTTTTATTATGGTAGTTGAATACACTTTTTTTTTTTATTTTGGGGTAATTTCATCTCCCACTCAGACCCCAGGGGAGAGTCAAGATCTTCCAATTTACTGCAACAGTTACACTTAAACATCTACAGACCAATCAAGGAAGAAAAAATGAGGCTTCTTCTTCTTGCTGAAATTCTTCAGATTTAGATAAATCTAAACACCACTGCCCCTCTAGGTCTTCACATTTTCTTTACCTTTCCTCATTTAGTTCCACTTCTACTTTAATAAATATTTAACCACATGCACCAGCACTTCCCATTTACTCTCTCCTTAGCTTAAAGATTAATGTGGATATCTGAGGAAACATCTTAGCTTAAAACCATGGAAAAATCATTTTGTTCATACATGCATTTAGGCAGACCCATGTTTACCTGATTTGCTTAATGGGATAGAAGATTTCATAACTGCATATCAGCCTGAGAGTCAGGAAATATTGAAAGAAAGAAGAAGAAAGGCAATTGCCCTGTGAAAACTTTTCATGGACTCATTTGTGATCCTGATTGGAATTTTGTCACACTGGAATCAACAAGAAAACAGCCACGGTCTGCAGCAGAACAAGAATTTCATTCCTGTTCTAATTATTGCTTTTATTTTTTTTCCCCACAAATGAGCATTCCTGCTGGGTTCTATAATTTTCTTTTATATTCCCAGTGCAAAGTATGAATCCACAGTCTAACATGCAAATGAGGCCTAAATTTTCTATCAGACACATCAAGGACAAAGGAAGCCCCGTACCTGAATTTATCCTGCACAAAGTTACAGTTTAGGGTTTTTTCTACTCTAATACTGCAGATAAGAGGTTTTGCTTTCTACAAAGGCTAAGGAGAGGGCACATTTGTAACTCACTGCTGATCTGACCTTGCAGGATCCTGGGCCATCTCAGCACGTTATATGCAACAAGAAGTTGCATTTATCACATCTATAGAATATTCAGATTATTTCAGGCCTCGACAGTAACGACACTATCTCAGATTTATTTATCAACAAGGTCCCTTTCTTTCACCAGATCAGCCTAAATATTTTGCTTTGGTTCTAGAATTGTGGCCTTTAAACTTGAGCTGACATTTGCCACGCCCCTTGTTGCTTTTGAATGACTCTGGGCCAAAATAATCTTATGGTAAATTCACCAGTTTTGGGGTGTTCTGTGGTGATGAACTTCAGTCCAGCCTCCTATTTTTAATACAATATGAACATGAAAGACAAGTGAATAGCAAGCAACCACTAAGAGCAAATTGTATTTCAAACGTCCTACTTGTATTTAATGACTTCTAGCCATGTATTTTTAAATGACACTGTATTTAGGCTGTGGTATTGCATCCAGAAATGCAATGTAGCACCAATAAATATTCCTCTGCTGACATTCAGTGCAGGATTCTCTCCACAGCCATACATCACACCTTTTGTCAACCCAGCAGCTTGTCTGCTGAGTTAATACATCTGTTTCGGCTTGCATTTATAGCCTTAAAAGAGTCTAACTTGGCTTTGCTTATTCTGCATAAATTCCTTGGATTTTTTAGAAAATTTTCACATATTTTTAACTAGAGTATCTAATGGTATTTAATACATGCACATTAAAAATTAACAGTAACTCAAATAATGCCTGTTTTTTCTTCTTTCTTCTCGGTTTAACAACTTTGTATTTCCTTATCCCACTTCATTCTCTAGTTGGTTCTCCAGCTGAAGCTACATCAAACATTTCAACTTGAGTTGAGAAAAGATCTTGGCTTAGAGCAAGCTGAGTTCCAAATCCCCTTCGCACATTGCAGAGGACACACGGGAAGGAGAAAACGAGGACATAAATGCCCAGTTTTTAGCTCATTAAGATACGTTTAGAAATTTTGGAGCAGTAACAAATGAAGGCAGGACTGCAAGAGTTGGCTGTGACCATGGAGAAGGACAGTCACTCCCACAGCTGTGGGCACTGTCAGCACCTGCACAGAGCAGCACAAAGTCACAGCCAACAGCAAATGCCCTTGTCATTTCAGAGCCCTTCCCCAAATTTCGCTGCTTTTCACGCCCTTCATCTAACCATCAACGTGAAATAATTCTTATTTTTTATTCTTATTTATAATTATCTAAGGATAATTCTTCAATCTCACAGTGTCACTAATGCTGGATGTAGGCTGCTTGAGAAGTCTAGCAAAATAAACAATGGTTGTCAATCACAGACCCTTGAAGATTATTCCTTTTTTGCTTCAAAAAGAAAAGATGAAAAAAAAATTTGAGGAAACACCAATAATTTGGAAATGCCAATATTTCAGATCCATTTTACTGCCTGCTGTTCTTCCAATAACATCTCTTCCTCTAGAAGAGATATGCCATAAAATGCTTAAAGAGTTTTCTTTTTTTTAATCCAGAAAGGCTGCTTCCCAAACCTCCTTGAATGCAATTTTTCAACAAGATTTCCAGCACCATTCCCCAGGCCTGACTCAAGGCCAGTGAAGCCAATAAACAGCCACTGTTTCTAATGACCAGAGATCCCTCTGCCAGAGGACTTTACTGCACAAGCAGATATCCAGATAGGGAGAATTAAAAAGCAATCATCTCCTGCTGAGACTAGAACAGATTCCAAACTGCAGCCAAGATTTTTTTGGGGATTTTTTTTTTTTGTGGATACGTGCAGGCTTTGCAGATGAAATGCCAAAAGCAGAGAATCTGATTGCAGTGACCTTATTATTGCTCTAAAGATCCTTCAGTGGACAGCAAATGTGATGAGCTGCTAAATAATTGATTATTTCAAGAACTTAATGCTGAGTGCTTTTCACGCATCAGTACAGCATATTATTTTATAGGTGTTGGTGTGTCAGCAAAACTCTGAAACACTCACCTACACCTCTGGCTGAGTTAAAAAAAAAAAAAAAAGGAGAGAAGTGGGAGTCAGAGGCAATTCCCTTGAAAGATGAAAAGCATGGATTGCTGTCAGCCTCTTAAAAGCTGAACTGCAGTAAAGTTTTGCTTCACCTCTTTGCACTTAAATGCTTAAATGCAAAGTCCTGATATCAGTATTGCTGTTCAGGAGATGTTATTTGTTTATGGCAATAAAGCAGCAAATTCTCATATGCCTGGAGGATTTAATGGAAATTTTCCCAGCAGGTAGAAAGTTTTACTCCACCCACACTCTGTGTGTTGCTGGCAACAGATTGCTGTGGCAACAGATTTTGCTCCTGGACATAGAGTAAATATAATGCAGCTTATTTTTTTTTCCTTCTCAGATGACCTTGTAGCTTGCCAGATCAATAAAAATCAAGAGAGGTTCCCAAAGCATTAGGAAAGAGGGCAGAAACAGAGCTGTATGCTCAGATAATACACAGACACAGGAGCTCTGTGTTTTTGGAGGCATGCTAAGACCATTTTTTTGTTGTTGTTTTTTCATGAGGATGGTTAAATACTGGAAGAGAGGCCCAGAGAAGCTCTGTGGGACCTCTGTCCTCAGAAGTGTTCTGGATTTGACCAGTCATGGCCCTGAGAAACCTGATCTAAATTAGATCTTTTCTGAACAGGGTGTTGAATTGGATTGACTTCTGGATGAGCCCTTAAATGTAATTTATGATACTGTGAGACATGAGTAGGAGGGAAATACTTGGCATCTCTAACCTAATTTCTAAACTAATGGAGAGATAGAGAGATCTCTATCTAAAATATTACCAATTTAGAAATAAATGCACTTTGTCAGGATGATAAAACCTCTGGTTCAAAGTTCAAAGCTGTTACGAACATTAGCATTTCTAACAGGGACATACACATAAAGCCATCTTGAATACTTAAACTAAATGGACCAAAATTCAAACAAAATCTGAACAAGAAAAGAGAATAAATAGGTAATCGATCTGGTTTTCCTTGCCCTAATCTTAGCTATCTTTACTGGTACCAGATCTAAGGGAAATCTTCTCCTCCTCTGCAATAAGCTTCATTTTTCCTAAAATGCCATCATGTCTGGGAGGCATTTAGGAGCAAGCTTGACATTCTGAAACCATATGCATTCACAAGTGAAAGAGAAACAAATAATAGTGACAACCAAGCTGTGAATAGCTATTAACATCTCTGGATATTGTGAACTCTCTTCAGACAAGCCTGAACGAGAATACGTTTGGTGTTTCAGTTATTTGGCTGCTCTCAGTTTTCCACAATTCTGGCACTGTTACACCCCAGTGATATCACTTGACTCTGAATAAACTAAATTTGCTGTAATTTGCACCTATAGCAAAAATCACTGCTTTTGGCTCCAATCATTAAAGCATGTCATTTAAAAAAATCAGAGCTGGATAGATGCCTGAAGATATCCATTTGTAGTCTAAGAAAAGCATCTTAGATATCCAGGTGCAAACACAGCCTTGGTGCAAATTAATTATCTATGTTTTACACAACAAATTTCCTGATAGGAACCATTTCATTTTTTTAATCTCCCTTCTGCCTAGTTTCTTTAACTCTCCTTTACTTGATATCCTTATTTATTTAATATGACTGGATGGCCTAAAATGATAGTTACTCTGGGAACCAAAGACAATCAGGACAGCAAGACATCAGCAACAAGACCAGAATGCAGGAACAAAGAAATTAAAATGGAAGAGCATGAGGTTCAATTCAACTCTCCCTTCTCCCTCTCTGATTCATGTCTCTTATTTCTACAAGAAAATACATTGCTCTCACATACTCTCTTGATAAGCTTTGAGTAGTAGGGACCTCCAAGACAGAATATTTGTGTAAAACCAGCAAGAAAACAAGAAAATATCCTGAAATGATTTGCTGTTTTGAGGTTTTTTAAGTCTTTTTGTGTGCTGTGTATGTGTCTTTACCAAGGTGCCAAAAAATATGCAGCAGAAATGCTACAAGGAAACAAAAACATGGGTTTAGGTTGTTGAAACAGCAATAACTTCTCTGCAAATATGAAAACTCACTGAGAAATTAAGAGTATTTTGCAATGTAATTACTTCTGGATTGCTGTTTACAATTACACTTTTGTCACCAAAAATAATTTTTTTGCTATTCTGTATTACAATTAAAATAGAGATATCTGTGGTCAGCAGAAGTCAGTGACAAACTAACTCCAGCACTGAAAATATCCTGGGTGTTCTGTGATCCTGGGGCAAACAGAGCAATTCCTGTGCCTGCTCCTCCATTGGCATCAGCAGGTCAGATGGACACCCCAGAGTTTGTGCTACTGATATTCCTCCCTGCTCCCATTCCAGAGATGTGGGAAAGGGAAAAACACTCAACCTGGATACAGAGGTCTGGGGAACAGAAAGTCTCACAGCAGGTGGGTCATGGAAAGGGCACCAGCATAATAAAAATGACAAAATGCAGCAAAATCACAAAATAAACTGGGATGGAAAATGTCTAAAACTGGTTAAGAAAGGTTTTTCTCTGAATTTGAATATACATTTGCATTCTCCTCTGAAATGACAGGTACACAGAATTTTCCTAAAATCCAGATGTTGCTGAAGCCAAATTAAGAAAAATATCCTTTTCTTGCCACTCTTTCCTCCAAGGACAATGCTACGTGTTCAAAACACAACTGAGAATCCATAGGGGACCTAAAGAGGTGCATATGAAGAAGATATTATTTAACCATTCTTTCTACGTAGGAAAATGGACATAAAATTTTATACTTCCAATTTATTTGGATTACAAAAGCAAGCAGGCAACCAGAAGCTGGACAATGCCAGACAAAATGGATGGTGAGAACTTGCTCTTACTTTTTTATCCATGTCCAAGTTCTAACAGACAAGGATCTAACCATAACACTCGTGTATTTCCCTCCACCACATCCAACATTCTGTGGCTGTTAGCAGCTGGAAGAAGCCAGCCTCTGTCTTCCTGGAAAGTGTGCCTCATTTAAACACAGAATAAAGGAGAAGTTTCATGTTCTCTTTCTTGCATGTTAATTGCACTGATTGATATGACCCTGGTCTTCATGCTTTGTACTTTCTTTTATTGCCTCCTATAAGCAGTGGAACTCCATCTAAAAAGCCCTGAGATAAGGCCATGGTAACATTGTAGAGAACAAAAAACCTGAAAATGATACCCTGGCTCTGGGCAAAAGGCAGTGGGAGTTTTTTATTTCAGTGCAGCTACTTGTTCAGTCTAGTCCAGACACTCCTGATAGTAATGAATATTCTGCTATATTTCATCTTTAGTCAATGTGAAACATAAAATAGTTTGACTCATCTTTATGCAGAAATCTTGGTTATTAGAAAAAGCCAATATCCTCATTACTATTAAGAATAATTTTGGGTATTATCAGTAAGAAGAAATAATCAACAACATTTAAAAAGTAAGTTTTTTTCTCAGAGATAAATCCCATTTCCTTCTTATTTTATATATATTATGTATTACATTATTATTATGTATTATTATGTATTACATACCTAATGCATATGTTTAGAACTCTTTTATTTAATGGGTTCGCTGAAAACTCAGGTGTTTCTGGCAAAGATTCAGAAAATCAGAAATTTATATACATATTAATCTGAGATACATGCAACATTTTACTATTGGAGAAGTTTCCTTAATGCCTTTAAAAGACTTTTGTATTCCTCTCCTCCCGTACTCATAATTTAAATTTAAATGCAGGCACCAACACTGGGGATATAAACTGTTTCTGTCCCTGATTTCATAGGAACACTTTAAGCACCTGTTAGAAAATGTTATCCCCACTAAAACCTGGATGGAAAGCTGGCCCTACAATCTGACAGTAGGTAATTTTTTATCATGGATTTTTTTAATAATGGAGCTGAGAAGCTCCACTGCAGGACTGTGGCTCTGAAAGCCAATGGCCCAATGCCTGTTCACCCCAATGGGAGACTTTTCAGAGACTGCACTGCCTTCTTGGTTTGGGCTCAAAAACCTCAATTTAAAGGTCTTTCATGACACAGTGTCACTCTGGTGACAGCATTATCCCAAATTCTGCTGCTCCCCAAAGCACCAATGCAATACACATTTAAACACCTGAGTTGATGATAACTGCTGCCAATTTCAATTCCAGAATATGGGGATTGTCCCACTCAGCAAATGCTGATCGTTATTATTCTCATCTCCAAAGAAAAGTTCTATATATAGAAAGGGAAAATAGTTATTTTCACACAGATTACTGAGTCATGGTAATTATATTTCATGTGGGAAATATTTTATGTCTAATTCAGGTTGTGAACAATTATGTACACCACGCCAGTTATTAGGATGTGCATCAGTTGGGATGGGCTCCTGATGCATCACACACTTTCTATAGATATACTTAAACTGGAAAAAAAGAAATCTAACAAAAAAATCCCACTTCTGATAATGACGAAAAACTGGATTTTCAGATCATGAGTAATTATTACATTTTGTCATCTGTTAATTTTGTATGGAGGCTAAAAGCTGATGTGTCAATGTTCTTCAAAGAACATGGAAAATATGTTCCAGATTCTGAAATATGTTATTTTACTGTTCCAATAAAGGTAAAACATTGTAACATTACTAAACCATTCTTTGAGGGAAACGATGCTAAACTCTTGATTTCTCTCTGTTCAAAAAATAAGGAAGGTGAGGTGTGGATCATCTTTTTCTCCTTTTTCTTCCTTGAAGATTTGCTCTTCCCAGGGGTAATGAATTATTGTTTTAGCAGGACCCACAAGTTGCCCCATGGGGAGTGAAAGTTGAGCGCTGAATGGCATTATATTGCTATTAGTATTTTTATTATTGTCATCCAATAATAATAATAATAATAATAATAATAATAATAATAATAATAATAATAATAATAATAATAATAATAATAATAATAATAATAATAATAATAATATTTCTTGTGCACAGCTTTATAATCCAGCTGTACCTGCACCAATGCAAAAAGCTGACAGCTGACCAAAATAAATCTTTTCTGTCTTCTGAGAAATGTGGATGTCAAACTAACCTGTGAGGAAACACCCAGGCTGTGATTCCAATAAGGCTGTGCTGAGCCAGGGAATTGTGTCTTGCTTAACTGCTTTGGCAAACAAAAAATATTTCTGGGGAAAATAAAATAGAATGCAGCTGCAAGTTATTTTGGAGGAACCAGCCTCAAAAGTCAAACCTGCACACAGAGAATTGGAGTGGGGGGGAGCCCTGGGATTTGCTGACATGCCGTATCTGTGATTTAGTCCAACAGCAAGGGCCGTAATCGCTCCTCGAGGCTGTGGCAGAGCATGCTGGGCAGCTGAGAAATGCAAAAAATGAGAGGAAGCTCATCTTTAGATTGCCTTCCCTTGGGCCAGTTTGCCAGGCTGGGTTAGATCACTCTCTGGTGACAGATGGCTGCAGCCCCTGCAGGCCCGAGAAGCCGAGCCAGAGGTTCGCGGCACTCCTCGGCAGGGTTTGGCCGCGTCGCGTGCGCGGCTCCGACGGGACACCGAGGGCAAGGAGCTGCCAACTGCTCCCAAGAGTCCCAGGCTGGAGAAACTGCCTTCCCTGCATCCCAAAATCCAGTCCTAATGGGAGCTCTGATGGTTTAGGAGAATTGCTGCCGTGAAAGAGGAAAATGACCGTTTATTTCTGCAGACTATTGATTGCCACCCTGCAAGCAAGTCTAGACCTACACACCAGCTGAATCCAAAATATGCCTGGTGTTCTGCAGGACATGCTCTTTCCTTCCTGTGCTCCACATCCTGTTCAGCTGTGTTTTGGCAGTTTAAAACAAAAATGATTAAAGGTATGACAAATTAATGGTTTGGGGAAGCACAAGATTGCCTCGATTTGGGACCCACCCATCAAGAAAGAGAAAAGGAAAGATGTCTCCTTGTAGGATTCCTATTAAATTCCCAGTCACTCCACACTTTCTGAAAGCTGTAGTAATTTTATTGCTGCTACATCTAGAAATTTTGATCCAGTGGCAGTTCTGATCACCTAGCATTGGCACAGCTACATCTGGTAATGCTGTCTCCAAAGGCAGCAGTGAGAGGCAAGTAGGAAACACCTACAGCAATCATTTGGACCAACTGTTTCCTGAGAGCCTCTTGCAAATATATATCAACTATTCTGTACAAGCCAACAAGTAGATGGTGCTGAGACCAATTGTCTTAAAACTTTTACAAAAAACAAAAGACATAATTTCGTTATTTGAAAAGATGGGTGGTAGCTCAACAGAATATGCAGGGAAGAACTAATAAAAGGAACACTCAGTGCAACGTGAACATAATTATCATTTGCTTTTTAATACTGTGCAGTCATATAAACACAGCATGTTCTCGTCTAAGTATAGAAGTTTGTTGAGAATAAAAGTACATCTGATTTCCTAATAAATTAGAAGAATAAGGAACTCCTTTAGGAAAAAAAAATCAACAGAAAAAAGACCTTGCAGTCACTCTTAGATGTCAAATACCATTAAATACAACTTTGTCTGTTGCTAGAGAAGATAAAAGCTGTATTTAAAAGCCTTGCCAAAAATGTCCTTTTCAGTACTAATTAGCATCAATGGTCAAAGCCTCTAGAGGAAAAGAAGAACAGAGAAAGGGAGGACAAGGGAAATAAGTACCATCACTGACACTAACAGGATTTTTTTAAGCTTTGTCTCATGATACATTAAAGGATATTTTTCTTTTAATATAATGTCCTAAGCTTACAAGTGCTATGAGTGGATGCCCTTCTCAATCTGCATTAAAATCAAGTCTAAAGGCACACAAAGAAGAGCCACAGCAGAAAGTGCCTCTTCCCACTGTTCACCCAGATGAGAAATTAGCAGTTCTACAGGGTAAAATGAAGCTGAGACCTCCTTGTCATATTTGAGAGCACTTCTAGGTCCTACTTCAGGACTTTTCAGCCCATTCTCTGGATCAACAGGAAAAAACTGAAGCACAGTTAAAGAGAGTGAGTCCACCTGACTGTGTGGATTTTGTCTTAATGCTTTTTACAGTCGCATGAGTTTTACAGAGTCTCAAAATCAGTAATTTTACACTTGCAGAAATGATATTCGTCGGGAATTGCCTTTTCCAGCCTTGGCTGTGCAAAACAGCCCCTTGTTGACAATGAAAGCATCAGAGGTCAAGAGATGCAGGAGTTTCTCCTGTATCAGAGTGGAAAGTAAGTCATCAGGTCTGTTCTTCCATGGTGCCAAAACCAGCTTGGTCTTATCTTTTCAAAGTTCTGGAGGCCAGGCTGTGCATTTGTCTTCCTTTTTCCTACTACCTCCAACAACCTGGCACAGCTTATAAAATAAACTTAACCAAACCAAAACCAAAATCAGAACAAAAAAAAAAAAACAAAACACCCACCCCAAAAAAAAACCAAAAAAACCCCAACAACAACAAAAAAACCACCCCAAATCATCCCAACCAACCAAACCGAAAAAACCTCCAAATCCCTGAGTCTTTTCTCTTCCATGATCACCTCAAATTCGTCCATTTCCACAGTTTAATTTCTTTCAAATCTACAGTCCCTGCTCACTTCTCATCCACACAGAGTTAAGTCTGGAGCAACTGTGGGAGTGCTGCAGTTCCATGGGTATAATCAGACATGAGAATTCCTACATTTCATAATTACTGCCAACTCCAAATATGGGTCAGAGCCTAAAAACTGATTAGCCCCTTGAGCTTTTCATGTCTCTTCTTGTCATGAGTGGCATGACAGGGGAAGGAGAATAAACAACCCTCCCCCTCACACTCAGCACACAGCCAGCCTGGGGCACTGAACCCGGGATGCACAGGCTGGGAACAGCATTGCCATAATAGATACACCAGCCTCCCAAATCCAACCTGTCATTCTGCCTCAGTCCTTCTCATGAGGGGATCTGCTTTCACATTCCTCTCAGACTGACCATGCCCCAAATTCTGTGAATCCGTGCTAAATGTTTGAACCAAACTTTCCTAAGTTGACAGCCTGGTTTGCCCTCAGCATCCTGCCAATATTTGATTTCTTGCTGGAAAAATCATCACAAATACAAGCCTACAAGTAGTAGACCTTAGACTTGGGTATCTTTTCATTATGGAGAGGATAATTTTAGACTGTTCACCTCATGCTGAAGAGATGGAAATGGTTTTGCTCCCTATCAGTTTTGTATGAGAATCAATGAGTTAATGATGAGTTGTTTGACAGTTGAGTCACTCTGTATTTGGGATTTTAACTGCAGGGATGTTCATGTGAAGAAAAGACGGGTTTTCTTTGTATTCTGAAAAAAGGTGTTCCAAAGGCCCCAGGGACCCTTTCTTAGGAAATGATCTTCAGTGTACGAAGTGCGATGAAGCCCATCTCTTTCCATGTAATGAAAACTAGAAGTGACCAGCATCAGCATTTCCACAGCAAACAGGCACAGTGAGGCACAGCATTTGAACAATAACATTTTTTAGGATTCATTGTGTTTCTGAAGAGAAAGTTTACTTGCACAGACCCACACTTACTACATACACTAATTAAATCTTCCACTCAACACCAAACACAAAAATCAAAATGTTGAGAAAAAAAAAAAATTAGGGTTGCTTTGTTAAGACAGAAAAAAAGATTTTTACCTCAAACCAGAAACTGCCACTTGAATGTAAGTTTATGGTATTCCTTTTTTCATTTATTTTAAGTCATTGATCTCTCCAATTGCCATGACAGGAAATTCTATTATTGCTTGATATTCATTTTCTCCTAATTATCAATGCCATTCCATTGAGCACCCCCCACCTTGTCCCAGGAGGCACAGACACAAGAAATCCAAATTGCTGCTTAGCAAAGTGAATGCCCCATCCACATCTCCGTGGAAATCAAGCTTCTCCATCAGAAGCAGAGCCTCAAATTGCTCCTTGTTAGTTTGTACAAGCAATTCCAACCCGCATAGGATGAAGAAAAGATGAAAGTCAGCAGAGAATCCCCAGTTCTTCCTGTATAAATGCATTTTGCTCCACATCTAAGGTTCACTAGGAAGGGCTGGATGCAACACAAGAGGAGGAATGAGGAAGGCAACACGAGATTTCCTTTCCAGCGTGTCTCATGCAGCCTCAGAAATGCTTTCTGACAGCTCCTCATGTGTTGAAGAGGAATTCTTCGATGTGCAATCAGCAAGGGGGTCTCTGTAGATGCAGGTTGGCATATGGTATCTCAAATTTCTCAGTGACAAGTGGCATGTTATCAGAGCAACAGAGTAGCAGGGAAAAAGACGTTTTGCTAATCACTCCCTGTTGCCCACACCCTCAGGCAGAATCATATTGCTTTATGCAGATGAGCTCATAACAGTTTCTTCAATTTAGCTTTTATATAAAAAAGTGCCAGCTCCTAACGCTGTGTCAACAGGCACCCGAGGGCCTTCCACTTTACATTGCAAGTGTATTACTATTTAAAGATGAGCTTTTAGCTTAACATCATTGCTTGCCTTCAGAGTTTAATTACCGGCCTCCCCATGAGGCCCAGTGAACCATCCACTCCTCCCACGGGAGTTCTGCCTGGCAATGATCTTTAACTAAATAAGTAAATGCCAAATAAGCACTTCTTAAAGGTGCAGTGGCTTGTTCCCTGCCCAGCTCTGATGCTGCAGAAGCCAGCCTCTGGTTTGGATCTCCCTGGCAGCAAGCTATGTTGAATTTAGAGGTCTCAGTTATAAATCTCACCATCTCGCTGGTATAAACTAGAAAGGGGGATTTTAAAAAATGGATTTTTTTTTCCTTCTGCTGTGGCTTATTTTTAATTATCCCACATTGTTAGGTATAGGCAGACATAAATCATTGAAATAAGAGACTCTTGTACCCAGTTGGACCAACTGTGTCTCACAACACTCTCTACAACCTGGATTTCCTAAAATACTCCTCCAAAATATTTTCCCACATTTTTTTCCAACACCTCTAATCTGCAGGATTAGAATATTTGTATTATGAAGTAATTCATTCCTTTGAAATCAATATCCAAAACTTATAATGTGTCAACAGAGATGCACTTAATTCTGAAACAATTCAAGCGACTGGGCCTGACAGGGGCTAAAGACTCAATAGTGTCCATAGAAAGGGGAATTTAAACAGACTTATTTTTATTTTTTAGATAAAGGAAATAGAAATTGGCACAACCAGGTGTGGTTTCAGAAATACAGGAGTATTACAAAGCAGTTACAGTAAAGATGATCCAGATATTAGAACCCTACACCCAAATAGTACCAACCTGTACTTCAGGACAGCATCCACAGCCCTGACTGAGCTGGAAAGGAGCAGAGCAGGGGACCTGTCTCGCCTGACTTCTCTGCTAACAGGGAAATAACCCACTTTGGGCAGGTCCCACCAGAGCAGTAATCACACCATCAGACACGGGATGTGCTTTCTGAGGCACTGCTCAGCACACATTGCAAATGATCATAAAATCACATTGTGAATGTGCCTCTTGGAGCCGTCCCTGGCTTGAGAAACAGAATTCAGGCCAGAGTGGCTTTATAGAACAGTGGGTCTGAAATTAAAATGAGTCTTTCCATCATATAATTATAGAAACATAATGGGGATTTTTGTAAAGTTGCAAGAAATCCCTTTCTTCCTCTGTGTTCCAGAACATAAAATCTCTAATCATAATGTTCTGGACCAAATAAAAGTACTTCTATTTAACCTAGAGAGGGAAAAATAGTGTTTTGTTTGAGCATCTGATTGGAAAAACATGCAAGCATCACGTAAATGGAGTGCACAACATCACCATCATCAGAAGAGAGCAGAAAGCTGCAGTTTCTTGCAGGCTCCCTATGAATTATGGATGTGGCAGCAGGCCTCTGGCAACATTTTGCTATAATGTTAATTTTTCTCTTTTCTGATTTTCTGTTATTTGTATTGATAAGGAAAGCTGTCAAGCATCAAAACCCAGGGATGTTCTTGAAGTATTTACTTGGTCTCTTGAAGCTCTGAGCTGCAGTTGAATGAAAAAGGTGCTTCCTCATCTTTAAGCTCTTATTTTCATACTATTTTTCTCGCCAGGGTACCTGAATCTTTTACAAACATGACCACTCCTTCCTTTGAAAACAATAACTAAAATGAAAACTAAGCACACAATTTCTCCACCTGTGCATGTTGAAGGGTTTGTTTAGCTACTGTGGCAAAGCCAAGCCAGGTAAGTGATTTCTCTTCTTTCTTCCTTTTCCTGAGACAAAATCGTTCCCAATAATTGAAATGGACATGGCTACCACTTCCTGTATGCCTTTTAAACTCTGAATGTGTTTATTTACAGGAATTTTGTCTAAACACGGACTTTACCCATTTCTTTGAGAAGATTTTTCACTGGCAGATTTGGAGAATGGCATCACAACAGATGCTGTGCTGCCAAAATCCTTCTTTGAACCAGGCTGCAAATACTGACAAATATATCCAGGTACAGGGATCCTGGCCTCAGATCAGCCATGGCTTCTCTCCTCCATGATATTCAGCTTTTGAATAAAAAACATAATAAAAGCAATTGCCCCTGAGCATGTTTTTACTCTCTGATTCTGTTCCCAAGGCATTAATTTCTGTTGGTTTTTATCTCTGGGGGTTTATCTATGGCTGAAATAAGTGGTTCTTAAAGCCTGAACTCGTCACTTCAAGGGAGCAGGACCAGAGTAAAAGGCTGGAAAAAATGCTGGAAGTGAGGAGCAAGTTGATGTTTGTGGAGACAGAAGTGACAGACATCCCTGCTGCCCTGGTTCTGAAGGGCAAGGTGACTTCCTTCCCTTTGCACGTGCTCAAACCTGGAGCTGAGGCACAGCCAGGAGCAGTGCAGCCACAGGAATGCCCAGAGCAGCAGGCAGGGCAGGAAGAGACCTTAAACCAGCAAACCTAAAGACTGCCACGATGGGTCCCTGCTGCTGCAGAGCACTGGTGAACACTTCCACAATTTCTGGCCTTTAAGCTGCTGTCAGTGTGGAGAGATGCCAGGAAAGGACAGGGAGTAGGGAACACCCCAGCACAGCTTGTTCAAAAAGGTCTTGGCTGTTTATCCATGGACTACCCTCTGCTGATTCCTTCCCTAAGAATCTCTCTTCTCCTCTCATCCAGGAGCACAAAGAGGGCTTAATTGTCTTTTACATATTATTAGATCACTGATGCAGGAGAACTTAAAAAAGCACCACAACATTCCTCTTGCATCAATGCTGCAAGTTAACAGGGAAAAGTAAGTTCACATCAAATAGTCCCTTAAATTTTGATGTCCAAGCATGAAAGAGTAGGACCTTAAATAAATAATAAACATTGCTGTCTTTAGCTTAAAAAGCCTTTTGCTTCATCAGAAAAGACAGCCTTCAACACCTGCACCAAAGGGCACCAAAAAATGTTTTGAACAAGAGAAGTAATTCAGCACCAGCTTGTACTATCTTAGGTAGTTTCTACCTTCTCACAGGGCACCCATTAGGCCCAAACAAAATACCAGCTACAAATAAAGACGAAGCCACAAGTATTTGTTGACAGAGGCTGAAGGGGGACAGGAATATCTACAGTTAGAGGAGCAAAAAAGAACTACAGAAGTGTATCGTTTATAGAAGTGGACCTTTTACCGGCTTAAAATGTCTAATTTATAAACTCATGGCAAAGGTGGATTTTTGAATCATATCACAAGTTCCCATCCTGCTTTGACAAAGTTAAAAGTGTTTCACAGCCTTTCAACTTTTACATTTGCTCATGTCTGTGTTTTCAGAACAGAAAGACAGAACTTCCTAAAAAGATGTTGGCAAGAGAGTCATTCTGGGAGTCTTCAGCTATTTTCTCCACATTAAATAATCATACTGAAGAGTTTCCCACACGTTACCCAAGTCCTTGGCAGTGGTATTCCAGCTGTGAAATCAAACCTCCCCTGTGTCACAAGACCTTTCTTTGAATGGTTAAATGAAAGCAGTGAGTTATGCCACAAGCAGCACATGAAGAGCTGGATGCTGCTACAGAACCTTCCCACAGACTCATTCCTGCTCTAAATATGATAATAGTATTATTTCATGCACATGCTGTAATCACTGAAATATGTCAGTGATCTGTAAACTAGCATTAAAGATCAGATAAAACCAGATTTCTTATGTTTCAGACATGGATTACTGCTAAAATCCAACCCGGAAATTGAAGCAATACTAAGCATCTTTTTTTTTTTTTTTTTTCTTCTTTTTTTTTTTTTTTTATCAGCATTACAGTTCCAAACCATCTGTACTTAATTGTAAGACAACAAATTGTCTAAAAACCAGCGAGGATTAAGAGGACAAAGCTTCTTATGGGGCTGTTTATATTAGAGAAATTTAAAGACTTCTAAGATCACAGCACTTCGTTTTATTTTGGTCGAGCCCCTGTGTTTATCTTCCAAAATGGAAATACATGGAGCACGTTGATCACTGCCACAGCAGCAGTAAAGAGGTTTATCAGGGTCTTAAAGTTTGATGAGAAATCCACTGCTGGCTTAAGAGCTGGCTGACATTTACCCCTGGAGTTCATGCAGGGCAAGAAGCCCAGCTGCTGAGCTCCAGTGCTCCCCTGACTCCAGAGCTGCAGGAACTGGGCCACTGGAGTAGGGTGGGAGACATTTTGCGTGTCACGCTTCTCGTGCAGCAGAGAAAATAATTCCATTTACGTGGAGAGAGGGACAGAGGTTTGGCTGCTGCTGAGTGGAAGGGAGAAATGGAAGTGTCAGTCACCAAAAGGGTCACCCAGGAGTCCTTGGTGTGGATGGAGTAATGTCCATCTCTTCCTGATGAACAACTTCAGCATCCTGAGCACCTCCAAAATGTTTTGGAGTGTTGTGCTCATTCAGCTGTGCTTGCATTCTTTTTAATTTATTCCCTTTGCCGGCCATGATTTGTTTCAATCACTGGCTAGAAATTAATATCGTGCAATTAAATAACATTTTCATGAGATGGAGAACCAGCATCGACCAAAAGTCAGCACTTTGCCCACCTGCCAACCACAGCTCTCTTCATTAGAGCAGCACTTGGTGCATCTCCCAAAAAAATCCATATCTGCAGAAGGAAAAAACCTTCACATCTGCCAAAAGATTTCCTTTTAGGGCTCTTTCCTCTTGTCTTTGAGCTCCTCTTTAATTTCTTTTATTCTCTTAGATCTCTTAGAAAAGAGATTCTTAAAAAAAAAAAAAAAGAGAAAAGAAAGAAATTCAAGCTTCCTCTAAAACACATCAAAAACTCTGAAAAAGCTCTTAGTGGCATGTGTCCTGGGACTTCTTATGCACTAAATGAAGTGCAGATACTTTAAAAATAACTGGTAAAATATTTAAAGTTGAGTGAGATGTGTCAACTAATAATCTACTCATTAAAATAAACATGCATATTTTTAATACAGTAATAAAGAATTGTCTGCCTGGCACACAGACTACTCTAAATGGTTTATCCATCTTTGAAAAGCTGGGTGGTATTGGCTGAGCTCAGATTCAAAGTTTGTCTTCAACACATTTTTTTTAAGGGTCAATTTTTAACACAAAAAGGTCAAATCTCATCTTGGACAGTCAGTAAACAACACTATCTCTTCATTTTGTGAGTTAAAAGATATATTTAGGGTCATTATGTAAGGGGCTCATGCAGATGAAGATCACATCCTTTGTCCCCTCCTCAAATTCTTTCATTACCAGTTGTTATTAATGTCTTTATTTTCATTTTAGTTACTTGCTTTTCAATAAATTAGCAACAAATAGAGTGGAATCATTTCTTTAATTTTTAATTTTTTTAAAAGGAAAGGTAGCTATACAGCCTTACACTTCAATGTTATTTTACTTATAATTTGAGAAGATGACAAAATGAAAAGTTACAGGGATCCAGCCTCATGCATCCCTCTGAATTGAGATGAAGATTATTTCAGAATTAGTGCTGTCCTTAAGCCCCTGCCTTGCTGGCTTTGCCAGCTCATAAATCCAATTAAGATTCCTGCTGCATTTTAAAAGCTAAAGAGTCAATGTGCAAACCTACAAACAGCACGTCCTCGAGGGCAAATGCCTGTGGCCTCATAACCTCCTTGACTCAAATGAAGCTGTTTAATTCGATTTTTTTATCATCTTTTATATCTATACACATGCCTAGATGTTCTTAGAAGTAATCTTTTTAAGGCAGATTCATATAGATGTGCTAAAAAAGTGCATTATGTCCATACCTCCTGGGCAAGATGGCATCTCCTGAATGGGACATTTCAGTAGAATCATTCTAATATTTAAAATCTTAATTTTATACTTCCAGGCTTTTAAACAAGATCCTATTCCATCATTAATGGAGAAGATGATAATTTTGTAGCTAGGAGCATTTTCAAGAAAAGATTTGAAATTGTGTTTTTTTAAGGAAAAAAAAAAAAAAAAACAAAAACCAAAAAGAAGATTTAATGCTCTGTAGGATATTTATTCTAATAAGAGTTTCATTTTTCATGTCTGCTTCACATTGTATCGCAGTGAATCAGTTAATAATACAAAGTAACTTTTATTCAGGTAATTTTTCAGGGCTGATTATTAGTTCCACTGAGTAGCTCTAACTGAACTTCACAAACTTTAGTTAGGCAAGATCTGGTCAAAATTAACAACAGTTTTATCTATTTCTTGGAATATTTTTTTTTTCATTTTATTACATTTCTTTATCATTTTAAATTACAAGACAGACTGTTTGTATGAGTTAGTGTAAAAAAAAAATTGGGTCTGCTTAATAAAACTCAGCTCACAAATGTATTCTGCTCACATAAACCCACACAGAAACTTCTCTCTTGTCCATATTTTAAGGCTTGCTCTACACAGATCATCCCAAATAACATTATAATTCCCATATGTGCACACCACACTTCTGTCAATGAAATTATTGCAACCCACAAGGGGGGAGAGAAAATTTAAAAATTGTAGCAAAAAAAGGGAGAACCACAATACCAAACTGAATTTGGCTCCTAACTTCCAAATGTTGAGATTCCCCTTGATTTCTGAGGAGAAGCATATAAAAATACCAGCGAATGCAGTGTTGCACATTTGCTCATTTTGTTCAAAATCAAGGATATTCTAGATTTTCTAGATTACCTGAAGTGGGTCAGAAACTCCAGGAATAACTGGTAAATTCCACTTTCTTCTCCAGGATTCAGTGCAGGTGCACAGTGACCACTGTGAAAAATCCTCATTTATTCCAGAGGAGTTGCTCCAGGACTGCTGGACATCCCCAAAGTTCAGATAAACATCTACTTCCCATCAAAGACTGAAGAATAGCAGAGACTATAAAACAGAAATCTCTCAGGGGAAAAAACCAACACCTAAACTCCTCAGAACTTCTATTCATTGAAGCTCCTCAAAATGAAAGATTTGTTCAAATTTTCTACAGAAAATAACCCAAAACTAATCAAAACAAACAAACCTAAAAAATAAAACAAAACAAAACAAAACCAAACCACAAAAAAAACCCCAACAAACAAACAAAAACAAACAACCAAAAAAACCAACCAAAAAAAGAAAAGTAAAGTCAAGTGAACCATTCTTGTCAAAGCAAAATGCTTTGTTCAGGGCATGTTTGAGCTGCTCTGAGACATATCAGGGTTTTTCATTACTTTTTTTCCCCCTTCCAAAGCAGGACCTGCAGTCCTGGATGTCTCCAAGGATGAGCAAGGCTCACTCACAGCCATGTGCTTCTCTCCTGCCTTATCCAAGAGAGGAAGGTTGGTCCCCCAAAGACAGATGTGACACTTTGAAAGGGTTAAACTATGGCAGTTAAATCTTGTAATAACTAAATATTGCCATAATCTTATAATCTTTATAATTCCTAACTCTGCCAGCCAGATCCTGTTCTGTTTTCTGCCATACAAAGACCCACAGACGTTCGAGGTCATAAAAGGACTGATCCTGCAGACCTGAGGAAATAAAGCCACTATTCATGTGTGAAAGGATAAAAGCACAGAATTCATAAAAATATACAAATCTGTGAAGTTTGAGACAAACAGGGAAGTATTTGTTATGGTTAAAATATTTCATAGCAATGAAAGCTTTCCAGGTATTGCTTAAGAGCACCACAATAACATGAATGTAAATTTAATTATTAGATTGTTTATACAGTATTCTTTCTAACTCTATGCCTTAGGTTCTTAAATTCAATGCAACAGAGCAATTAAGTTGATCTTTACAAAAATTAAGAGATGAGGTCTCTTTCTGATGAGAATCTTGTGAAGTAACACCAGAAAAATAAGCTCAAAAAGCAGAACAAATGGCACAACAGAAACATACAGCTCATCTTTTTAACAATAACGAAGAAAATTACCTGGTTGTACTACAATTCCAATGTAAACACCACCCCCAGCAGCTGGGATTAGCTCCTAATCTGGATTTACAATCCCTGAACAACAACTGGGATATTTTTCATGAGTCACAGCTTGTACCTCCATATCACCTCTGCCCTCACAAATTAAAAAAAAAAAAAAAAGAAAGAAGAAAAAAAGAAAAAAAAACACAAAAGGAGGTTCCAGATATATAAAAGTCATCATTATCTCCTGGTTGGCCTAAAAAATCAACCTAAGTATTAAACTATCAGCCTGGAGGCAGCCAAAGCCTGGATATAATGAACCTGTCCCCTAAATTGGCTCCCTACTGGATATTATGTCACGTGTGAGAGTTCAGTCTGGATTTCAGGATGGGAATGTTGCACAGCTGGGATCCCTAAAAGGCTTCCAAAGCTTCAGGGCTGCCTTTGCTTCTGTGGCACTGAGGATTATCAGAGTGCTCTTGTCTGGGAAACTTTAATTTTTTTTTGTCAAGACTCTGAAATGTGTTAATACAGATTTCAAGTTTTAAAATGTTGGCATTAACCGCTCCACCAAATTAGAAAGTTGCCTTTTAATTTCATTCCTTTCTCCTTTCCATTTAGGATGTGTTTTAGTGCACCTTCCTTCCTTTTTTTTAGGAGATACCTTACACTTAGGTTAGTTTCTCCCCAGTTTGGGAACTTCTACCATTACCCTACAACTCATATTCCCTCAAGGTGTTTCTCCTCCTTGAAATTCTTCCTTTCCTCATCAGCTCATTCTGGCCTTATCTCAGATTTTGTCTCTCAGTTTTCTGTTTTTCTAAAATAATCTTTTCCCATTTCTCTTCAACTCATCTACCAGCACTCCTTTCTCCCCTGTACTCCTGCATTTTCTTCCAGTGCATTGAATTCCCTCCCCCACACATATTTACTCACAGTTCTGCTCCCAACCACTCTCTCTCCCTCTCCCTCTCCCTGACCCTGCCACCTCTGTCAAACAAATTATATCATATTCCCTAAAAGGGATATGGATCTCTAGGGATATAAATCTCTGAGCAGAGTTGTTCTGTTGCCCTCAGGAGCTGCTTATTACTGAGGTGGGGAGAAGAGGAATGGCCGTTCTTCTCCATTCCTTTCCATCCACCCACAGGGCAATTTGTGGAACCAAAGTGATTGTTAAGGTATCTTTCCAAAATGGGAGCCTAAATAATGGGACTAAGGAACACCAGGGCACAGACCTTTCTTTGTTTTCTCTGACAGTAGTCCAAGAGCAGCCAAAAAATGACATCAGGTGCTGGGCCACCTGAATATCCTGAAGGAAGGCCAAAATCCCTGTGGAATGTGGAATGCTTGCCCCATCAACACCACTCTAGGATCACACTGCAGGCACAGAAAACACCAGCAAAGCAGTTCAGGCTCAGGGGTGACCTCATCACTCTCTCCAACTCCCTGCAGGGTGCCTGTGCTCAGCTGGGCTTGGGCTCTTTCTCCAGGCAGCACTGACACAGCCAGGGGACACAGCCTCAGGCTGCACCAAGGCAAATCTGGGTTGGATGTTGGGAAGTTCTTCAGGAAAGGGTGATAAAGTGCTGGAATGGCTGCCCGGGAAGGTGCTGGAGTCACTGTCCCTGGATGTGTTTAACAAAGCCTGGATGTGCCACTGGGTGCCAGGGTTTAGGTGAGGAGTTGGGCACGGGTTGGACTCGATGATCTTGAAGGTCTCTTCCAACCTGGGGACTCTGGGATTCTGGGATTCTGGGATTGTGTAAAGTCTTCCAGAATCAGAGATCCACCTCAAAACCATGGAAATCTAGGATGAGATCCACCTTGTCCAGCTTTTTGAGGTGATCAGGTGAGCACTATCTAATCAACGAAGAGAGTAGGACCTTTCCAGAAGCGAGTGTTGTGCTTTTCCAAGGAATTTGCCTTCAATCAGGGAGGTGAAATTAGTCCCATATTTTTATAAATCATCTGAGAGAGGAGACCAACACAGCTCTTTTTGGAGAAGATGGAGCCTTTCCATGCCACTTCCTTCCCTGTCCCACGACCCATTGCAGCAAGCACTCCTCCCTTCCAATATGTCAGAGGAAAAAAGAAATTGTTTTTCCAAGGTGGAAAAACATACTGTAGAAAGCATCAAATGAACTTTATACATTGGTTTTTTTGCACAATAAGCCTTCAGGCAAAGACAGTGAGGACCCTCTGAACTCAGTTTAAACTGCTGAGAACTTGGAGGGAGAGGCAGCCCGGCCTGGCCATGTTTTAACTGAGTCCTTAAAAAACATGATGTTCACAGTCGGAGCAATATGGCTTTATGGAATCTGAATTGACAGATTACATAGAAATCTGATTTAGCAGCGGTCATAACTGCTCCAGGAAAGTGGTTTCTCTGCTGCAATAAACCAGGTTTATTGAATAGTTGTCTGGTAATCAGCCTGCAGTATGATTATTATTATTTACTAACACCTGATTTCACCCTTCGTTTACTAATGGCTGAGGTTATTCATCATTCCCTGGCAAATTAAATTGCCAAAAGTCTTTCATCTCTCTTTCACATTGAAATTATTTCCCAAAATATTTTGAGAAGCATTGCTCTTTCCTGTGCACACACATTTATTTATTACGTATGCACACACACACTGGGGCTTTATGTTTTATTTCAGAAGGCATCACAGCAAGATAAAGGCTTGGCTGCTAAGTCTGCTGTGGTTTAGCTGTTCTAGTCAGTTCTTCTCCGTTAATTCTGGTGCCTGCAGTTGTTTGTTTCATAACTCACCATGTGAGTGCCTGCTGGAAGCAATTTTAATACCTGATTGCTCTTGGCTTCCAGTGAGGGAACGTCCTTCATCAGGGACAACAAGATGGGGTTGGTGAGAATTTATGAAGCAATGGCTGGATGTGACTACTGGGTAGAAATCACTTTTATTATGTGCATAAAATGGCGTTTGGATTAAAGGACAACTGCATTTCTCAAGATGACAACCAATCCAACACCTTAAGCAAGAGAAGAAAGCCTGCAGTTTGGGGCTTGATTTTCATGGCTTTTATGGAGGTTTTCACTTTGACTGACCTGAGAATTTAAGGGGTAACTTAAATACAATGGATATTCAGTTTTCATGTTTCATAAAAAAGGCAAAGTTGATAAAATATTTTCTGTAAAATAAACATTGAAACCTACATAGGTGCTGTAGGTAAGAGTCAAAAATAACTCAGAGTCACAGGAGTTTTCTTGATGACTTTCCTTCCGTCACATTTCTAATCAAGGCAGTCCCAAAGGTGTCATTATTACAGCTGTTAATAAAGATAGCTGATATTTTCTTTCAAAATGTGTGCTTGTGGTAATTAAAATGCCTTGCTGCTGCCCTAAAGGTATGGTTTGATTCCTCAGAACCTGGTGGACGCATCTGAAAATAACTCTTTTAACTATTACAATTCTTGTGTGTGTTGCTGTGTGAACAAACCACAGGGATTTTCCTGTGGTTATTGTATAATAATGCTGTAAAGAATAGAGAGGAATGTAAGGGGAATAGAGAGCAAAATAACAATGCAGATTCACCACAAAAGATCTTTCATGGAGAGAATTTGGGGAAATTTTAAGGAAAAACACAATCTCACCAGCAATGAGGGAGAAAAAAAGAGATAACCTGGAAGTTTAAAATGTTCTAACCATCCACCTCCCACACCTATCAAATGCCATTTCTACCTTCCAGTTCCTCTGTTGGTAGATCCAGTTTACTAAACCCTCCCCATCAGATGGTTTTATGCTCTCCTTGCCATCTCCATGGAGAATTCTATTGACTGTCACATCCCCAAAAAAAAAAAAAAAAACAAAAACAAATTCCAAGTCAACCCTTTTTTATTATTGCTTAAAAGGAAAAAAAAATCATATTCAGAGTCTCATCATGCAAAGCTGATCATGCAACAGAGCTGACCATATCCTCCTGTAAAGTGAGAAGAGTGATCAGCTGAGAGAATAAACCTAACCTGGATCTACAGCTCTAGATATTTCAGGGAGTAATTTCATTATTTGTCTTGTCAATCATACAAGAGAAACAATCTCCAAAACTGTTCAGCTGCCATGATGGCAGGATTGGAATTTGATCATCTATGGGACCTGGATCTTCTCTGTTCTTGCTTTATTGCCAGTTTTGGTTGAGCAGCCCTCCACCACATAATGAATAACTTTGTTTTGCTAAAGCACCCAGCTGTTCACAAGAAATTGTGTCAAGTAGAGTCTGACTTGGGGCAAATTTGAAGTGTAAGATGAACCTAAACATTTACTGGAGACAAGAACAACAAACTGGAGATGTATTCTGAGAACATTTGGGCTGCTGCAGCTGTTTCATAGTCCTACCAATGAGTGGTTTCTTTTCCACAGAGATGTTTCTCATCCTTCTATAAACATCTGAAGGACTTCACAAAAGGAAACAAAAATTTAAAAAATAAAAAATTTTGTCTACCTGTTCAAAATGTCCACCTGAAAACTCAAAGTCTGTGCTTAGGAAACCACTGGGGTCAGAGGTAAGCAGAACAAAGTACCATATTTGTTGTTGAGATGTCAAGGACGCAGTTAAATACGATTCAAACACTTCTGGAAATACCACAGTGTTCAAGGCGTCTACACCCCCAAAATCTCTCCTACAGTCTCAGCAGTGCTAAGATTTCCCTTGTGAGCATTGTCTGTATCAGAACTTCACAATCCTCCCTCCACAACTGCACATGAAATGTATTTCAGGCCAGGCAGAGAGGCTGTGATCTGACTAAGAGGCATCTGACAGTATTTTTTGGTTTATGGGCTTCCCTGTCTTCTCATTGTTGCTGTTTGCAAATAGCTCCAAAGGAATAAATGAAATTAGTCCAGTGTAAAAAGAAATGTGCTAGGGAGAACAAAATTATGCCAGCTGGTCTTTGCCTTATGTTCTTCTGCTATTAGACCTGAGGTTTTTGAACCCAAAAATTCATACCATAATTATCCAGTTGAGGTCTTGGAACAGATTTTGTGCTGATTTTATTTAGACACAGTCAGGAAAACATTTCTTGACTGCTTTTTTCCAGCTCTCATAAGAAAAAAAAAAAAAAGAAAAAGATATGTCACAATTTTTTCTCCCCAGATTTTTATAACAAATCTAATTTAGTTCAGTAAAATTCCTCATCACAGATAATCAGGCACCTTCTGCTCTAATAGGAGGTATTATACTTTCTCCCTGCGCTATTGCTCTTTCCCTCCTAGACTTTATTTCTAGGAATTTAGATATAATTTAACTGTTATTTCCTTACCTAAACACTGCTGTTTCTGTTTGTTTAAATGAGACATTAGTTGAATATTAATATTATTGTACATTTTTCTCCTTCCTCCAGTAAATAACCCCTCACAGGTTGATTGCTTTAGACTAGTTGATTTCTCAGAAGACTTGGAAATCCCCAAGAGGCCATTTAAAAGGATTTCTGTTCCTCCTTTAGGACTTGACTTTTCTCCCTTTGGCAGGTATTTTGCTTTGGAAATGCAAATAAAATAAGAACATAGAAAAGTGGAATATGGTGGGGACATGTATAAAATTGGATTTGCATTCCTTGCTGATTCTCCACAAGCAACACAAAGGAAACTGATGGAATCCAACCAGGAAGCTGAAACTGGACAGGAAATCAGTGGTGCAAAACTTCAGGTGAACGTCTAATGCATTTGCTACTCGAGATGGAAAATAACCCAGTCAGTAACTGTAAGGATCTATTGATTTAAAGTTAAAATAAACTAGATTGAAGAGGACATTGAAGTAAAATTTTTAGGTTTTTTCTGCCTAGTGATAAAGCTATAAAAGAAAGTCAATAGACAAAAAGTCTATTTATATATAAAATGGCTGAGGTACATTTCTATTCACCAGCATTCATTTAAATAAATAAAAAATTGCATGAGAGCAACTAAACAAATTTTCTCATCCTTTAACCAACTTCAAAAAATATCAAATTGTATCTCATCAGTATTTTTGAAAATGAAACATCATAAGAAATATCAAAAGAAAACAGACTGTTTAAAAAACAAAGAACCCCAGGGATGCATGTGTGCATTGCTCCTGTGAGAATATCAGCTGTAAAATTCTGATTTAATTCCCCTAAGATTAATTTATTCAATAAGTGTACCAAAGGTTTTAATAAAGCAGGAGTTCTGTGAAGCGAATATCTTTTAATTCTTCTTTTACAGCTCTATTTGTTGTTAAGCAGCTCTCAGCATTTTGAAAATTTTATAAGCTCTGTCCCATCTACCTCTCCTCAATCTGAGGAATCTTCAGTAATCCTGCCTCTTTTTTTCTTCTCTAATTTATGATGGTGAAGCTTTATAACACAAGGAGCGTATAACACAAGGAAAAGGTATCTGCATCTCAAAACGACAGTGCACCTGGCAATAATAACCCAGCAAACAGGAATTTTCCCCCCTGCTTATCTGCCAGTGTGGCCAGTTTTAATTCTCTGGCTTTGTGATGAAGTAGGAGCGCTGCAGGTTTTGTCAAAATAACAGGGAATTTGGGAATGCATTCCTGCAGAGAAATTGGGTTATCTCACCTTATCTGGCAAGTGGAGAAGAGAATCAAGATGTGACAATACCACAAATAGAGACCCTGTTTCAGTTTTGCATCAGCTTTGACTAAAACACTGAATTCATTCTTGTATGTATTCCTTATCATTTCACATGAAGATACTTCTTGAAGTGCTTAATTAGCTAAAACATCTAAAACCAACAGTATTTTACCTTTTTCATTTATTAATGAAACTATTTTCAGTTTAATCTTTATTTTTCCTCTGGCATACTTGCTCATATGAAGTCATTGATTCTTATTCTGTAGGATATACTTCTTTATTTGTAGGTTTCTAGAATAAGGTGATCTTTCTTTGATCTTTTTTTCTTTTTCCTTTTGATCTTTTTTTTTCCCACCAGTAAAAAACTGTTCCTGTCTTCTCCTTTTTTTCACCATATAAGACTTCAAAAAAAACCCCTGTTTCTGTTTTGTTTTCATCTCATATCTTTATTTCTTGTCTGCTTTGTCTTTTGTTTTCACAACAGAACTTCATAAAGTTACTTTGTTAATGGTTTTTTTTATTCTTTTTTTTTTATCTTTGTAGTAATACAAATGACCAAACTGCAGTATTTGAGGTTACTCTAATATTTGCTTTTTTTACACTACATCAGAAATGCTCCCTATACTCATTCATTTAATCACAGAGTGATTTGGACTGGAAAGAACCTCAAAGATCATCTCATTCCTCCCCCTGCCTTGGCAGTGACACCTTCTACTGTCCCAGGCTGCTCCAAGCTCCAGCTTCCAACCTGGCCTGGGACACTTCCAGGGGTCCAGGCCCATCCACAATTTCTTTGTAAATAATCTGAGCACTTGAAACTCTCTTTTAAATCTGTAGAGATAATATTTTTTCCCACATTTTGACTTTTTTTTTCTTTCTTCTAATGCCAGTTAGTCTCAAGGTGATTATTTTCAAAACTTATTTTCCTAGTATTTTGTAGTATTTAGGACTGGTATTTCATTTATATTTAAATACTATTCTCATAGTGTTTAAGTATTTCAAATAGATTTCAAAAATCATTTTCAAATACCATTCTCACAATATTTAAAGGGAAAAGAGATGAGGAACAGGGGTCTCCAGTCAGACCTTGTGCTCTAAACAGTGAGAGACACTGATCCAGCTGGGACTTGAAAACCAGCAAGGATGGAGACAGGACAAGGAGAAAACCACAAGGAATGGAGACAGGACAAGGAGAAAAGCACCAGGAATGGAAACAGGACAAGGAGAAAGCCACAAGGGATGGAGACAGGACAAGGAGAAAAGCACCAGGAATGGAGACAGGACAAGGAGTAAAGCACAAGGGATGGAGATAGGACAAGGAGGAAACCACAAGGGATGGAGACAGGACAAACTCCAATCCACACAGCATCCAGCTGTTCCCATGAGGAAAAGCTGTTCCTTCACACTCAAGCTCATTTCTTGGTTTTGCTCACCCTCCTGCCCGAGAGGAACCTGCTGCAGCACCTGCAGTGCCAGGACCTGCTGTGGCCTCGTGTCCAGCTCATTGTCCCAACTCCCAGGGCTTTTCCCACCCTTCCCACTGCCCAGCCAGGCCCTGCCAAGGGCTTGGTCCTTCCCAGGGCCAGGGAGAGAGAGCTGGGTTAGTGTGGGTGGAAATCAGGAAGCTCCTACGTGTTCAAGACAGAAGAACAGTGCAGATGCTGCACCTGCAGATGAGGCAGCAAATCTGAAATCTGCCCTTCACACACACACAAACACACAGAGTTATTTATGACAGGTTTCAATCTTATTTATCATCCATTTCAATAAAAACAGTTTAAAAAATATTAAAATCCAATCAGCAGTGTTATGATTTCTCAGTGTGCAGCCCCCATCCTTAGAGGAAAAGATGAGGCAGAAGAGATCCCACAACGTGGCATCTTTAAGATTTGCCACGGGGCTCCAGCCCCACACTGAGGCCGAGGGAAGCTGGCTAACCATGGTGTTTTCCAGCCTGGAACAGCTCTGTTATCAGCCTCATGCAGGCTCTGACCCCCAAAGGCTGCCTATTGTGCAGCAGCCCAGCAGCATCTGGGGCCTCCAGCAAGGACAATGGATTGACCTGCTCAGCCTTTGCAAATTGAAGCTGCCTGGGAAAAATAAAATAAAAATAAAAATAAAAATAAAAATAAAAATAAAAATAAAAATAAAAATAAAAATAAAAATAAAAATAAAAATAAAAATAAAAATAAAAAATAATAAAGAGAAAATAAAGGAAAAAAGAGAAGAAAATAAAGATAAAAAGATA
Organism: Phainopepla nitens; assembly: GCA_013400175.1. Classification (NCBI taxonomy): domain Eukaryota; kingdom Metazoa; phylum Chordata; class Aves; order Passeriformes; family Bombycillidae; genus Phainopepla; species Phainopepla nitens. Next base: position 186,313 of record VXBQ01012597.1, read on the forward strand.
AGAGAAAATAAAAAGAACCTGATGAAACCATCCAACCCAGGTTTAATAGTGTGTAGAGGAAAAAATTAAAAATATCAGGAATCTTTGACAGGCACATGCAAAAGTCTGCATGCCTGCAATTAATCTGATCTAAAGAGCAAAGAATAATGTTTCAGGACAAAACAATGGATTGTGCTTAGCCAGTTAAGGGTACTGCAGGTTTAAATCACATGTTTTATTTTCAAATAAATAAGAGGTGAGACCATAAACTGCAGAAACATTGGAGTGAAACTGAATTACTGCAATGAATATGCAGCAATATGCAAATATTAGGGAATATCTATATAAGAAAAAGAAAATTAGTTGCATTTTTTCAAGGCTACCAGTAAAAAATGGGGAAAAGCAGAAAAAAAACCTGATCACAAAAAGACTTACTTCACACAAGGACATTTTCCTTGCAAAGGTAGTATGGCTTTCTGGAATGTTCTAACTGCTAAAGAGGTTAAAATATTAGTGACACCAGGAAAAATTCAGCAACACTGAAGTTAAATATTTTCCGTTGGGCTGTAAAATCCATCCACACTGGGTTTGCAATAAGGTGTCTGTTTATGTTTTTCTACACAAGAAAACCCCGCCATGTTAATGATAATTAAATACATAGAGAAAGCAGATTATACAAAAAGCATAATGTACGAGCACTAATTTAATTTCTTCCTAGAAATAGTTTCAAAGACACATACACCTCCCATTTTTCATATTTAATGGTACATTGCATTTTGGTGACAAACTGGTATTTGAACCCTTGTTAAATTCATCAGTAAATAAATACAAATACACCATTCGTATTTAGAGGTGAAATCATCCTTGCACAAGGAAAACCCCAGCAAACCTCAGTGCTCACTGATCCAGTGCCTCCTAAACAGAAATTTCTGCAGTTTTTAGGCTTTTAAGGCAGGAGAATTCAGCTGAAAGGTCTTAGCAGAAAAAATACATATTTAGAGGGCTATTCCCATCCCTGGCAGTGCCCAAGGCCAGGTTGCACATTGGGGCTTGGAGCAGCCTGGGACAGTGGGAGGTGTCCCTGCCATGGCAGGAGGTGGCACTGGATGGTCTTTAAAGTCCCTTTTAACCCAAACCATCCCATGATTTGCAAACATAGGGGCATTACTGACAACAATGCTCAGGAATGGCAGCAAATAGCATTTGCCTTTAAATCATTCATGTCTTTGTATTTAGAAGGGCCTGACACAGACTTGTAGTTGGAGAGGAAACTTTCTGGCCTGTGACTTATGTATCATTTCTTTACCATCTTTTCTTGCAAACACCACAGGAACATATCTTGATTAATGGAACCAAAGCTTCCCCCCAGAAACAAATATTTCATTTCTCTAATTAGTACAGCACAGATTTCAAAGCAATTGGAAGAAATATACCCAATACCACAGCCAAAACCATTCCTTCAGCTAAAAGCTACTGCTGGCCAAAATTTATAACCATTCCTAGACCCTTCTTCACCATGGAGTTGTTGATTTTGGAAAAATGGAGAGTCATGTCCTGCATAACAGAGCAGTGACTGGTGCAACCAGAGCAGTGACTTTGCATTCAAATCATCCTTTCTAAAGGATGACAAATACTCCTCATGTGGACTATTTGCAGTTAACAGCCAAAAAATATCTCTATGTAATAACTACATTGCAAAATCAACTTTCAAAAGGCCTCACACTTTCATTTAAGCAATAGCACACACTGATGATTTCAAAGATATTCAGGATGTTATTTCTCATTCAAATAAGAAAGATGGTCCTTGCTGTGGATCTTGAAGTACAATTCACTATTCCATTGTAAACACAGGCAAAAACAAAAGGAAGAAAAGGACAGTTCAGGTTTTATGCCTCACACTGATAATTACTCAATTCTGTATGCTAGAATTTATAATCATGCATTTATCTTCCTTTCTGGGGCTCACCTGGGTGATTAGATTAGAAAGTGGTGACTGTGGTTTCAGAATAAGATGAGGATCAATTTTTGACAGGTCACCATTGGAGACAATTAAAAGCAGCTGCTTGCAGCAGTTGGGATTACACCAGTGTGCTGGTTTAACGCAAACTATACAATCAATCTGGAGCACAAAGATCTTTTGAGGACTGAATTAATGTTTGATTGAATGAATTCAGGCATTTTACAAGCCAGAGTAAGCAAAGTGCTCAGAGCCATCAGACAAATACTAATTTGAATAACAGCAAGGATGTCAGCACAAGGGCTGAAATAAGGTGCCTTGTTGGAAGCAAAGGGGGCCATGGTTTTCTTCAGCTCACTTCAAACTCCCCTCTTTTAAACAAAAAATTCTGTATGGTAAATGGTGGCAGAGAGGATGTGGCAGTGCGTCACTGCTCAGAGGCTGAGAAATCAGGTATTCAGGGAAGTTTGGAGTCTCCATCCCTGGAGGTGTCACCTGGAGGTGGCACTCAGAGCTCTGAGCTGGGGACAAGGTGGGGATCAGGCACAGCTGGGGCTCCATGGGCTGGGAAGGCTTTTCCAGCCTCAGGGATCCTGGGATTCTGTGATTTGATTTTAATCCAAGCCAAATCACCTAGCATAAATGAAGGATTTATGTTTTGAGGAAGGAGACTGCAGTGCTTTAGGCAGAGTTGGATGTGTACTGATGAGTCTTCACCAGGTACCTTTGGATTCACTGTAATCTGTGCCCTGTCCTCTAGCAGAGAAAGACAAAAGGAAGGAGGCAACTCTGACTCCAAATACCTCGTATATTCTCCAAAGAAAATTAGCTGCCTCTGGCATTTTATGCAAGGGCATCCATTCTATTTGCCCAAAATGATGCAAAATAAAGAATTAATTTTAATTCTTCTGAGCGCCTGATGCTTGAAGCATTCAGCAAGAGGCATAAGAGATCCTGCAAAAATGTGCAAAAACACCCTTTTCATAACTCTTGCTTATCAAAACCTCAATCCTTACATTCCTGAAGCAAACCATTGAATTTCTCCTTCAGTAATTCACCAAAAATCAGCCTGACTGGAAATCCTTGAGGAGGTCTTCTCTGAATGAAGGAATAAATTAATCTTTCTTTCTTATCCCTACTGGTGTTTGCTTTTATTTAAGGTTGATTTCATGAGATTCAGGAAAATTTACGTCCAGTGATTCATGCATCACCCTTGCCCTGAGAATAATAGCAAGTGTTTGCAGCCACTGCAACTCAGCAAGAAGTGAATGCAATCAGAAAATGTGTGGGAGGGAGGAGAGAAGCAAGAAAATCCAGCCTCAGTAACATGGAAAGCATGTACAAGGTTCATTATACACTTGTTAGCATCTGTTAAAACTTAAGCAAGGTGATGATGAACACAACTGGAATGGGAGATTAAAACAGGATTTGTGCCTACTGTGGCTGCAAAGGATTTGTCAGCACAGGAGTTAAATGTTCAATATCACTAAAATCAAAAGTCCTGCAGAATTTCTAGTATTCTTACATATTTATGTTAAAAAATAAATAAATAACAAGGGCAAAAAGGATTATTTAGTGGCCTGTATTGCAGAGAGAAACAATGAAAATTGCATGTGATTTACTCTATTAAAATGCTACTGCATCCTACAGGGTTAATGGCAACAACAATCATGGGAAAAGAAGCAAAAAATTCACCCAGAAAAGCCTTTTTGTGCAATGTTTGAAGGGGATTCATTATTTTTCATATGCAGTATATGACCACCTGCTCTGAGCAACAGCAGTTTGCCAGAGCTGTATTTATTTTTAGGCTGTTTTTTTGCAAAACCTCCCTGTCCAGCCCCAAATAAGTAAAAGCATCCCTTTAGCCAGATTCCCTTCCACAGGTACATGATGGAAATCTCCAAGTCACAGCAAATCCTCCACCCACCCCCCTGAGCCAGTGCTTAAGGGGTGTCTTCTTGCAGAGCCTGCTCTGCATTTCGTTTAAATTCCGGGGCCGTCATCCAGGCCAGGAATCTCAGCTTTGGGATTCTCTGCCCGTCACCTTCAATCTGCGTTACTATGGGTACTGGAAAGCCTATTACTGTACAAGGGTGGGAGCCACGAGAAAGGAAAAGCACTGAGATTTGCAGCAACAAAAAAAAAAAAAAAAAAAAAAAA
>VXBQ01012597.1:190443-272611 GCA_013400175.1 Phainopepla nitens
CCAAAACCACAAAAAAACCAAAAAAAAAACCACCAAAAATACAACAACAAAAAATCAACCACAAAAAAATAAAAAAGAAGGCAAAGAAAATTGGCAATCACTCGTAGGACGTAATTTTCTACAATATCTTTTTCTTAGGAATGCCAAAAGCATTAATGTTGTTAGAGGCAAATGGAAATGGAAGGTGAGATCGCTGTTCCCTGCCCCGTAGTGTCACACAGAACATCTATTGCATGCTGCCTTTGCTGGTTTCTCACCTCTGCAGGAATACTCTGGGAAGTAAATATCATTCACATAAGAACAGCACTCTGTCAACAAGTCTTTTTTACCACTGAAATAATCAATGAAGGAACAGCAATCTGCCCTGCAGCCTTCTGCACTCTCCAGCGTCTACAATAAGATTTCTACATGTTGGCAGTCAATACAGTTCAATTAATGTTTAATTCATGCTTTCTTCCTGAAGCAAGATGAAAAGACAGAACATTTATCAACAGCAGAACCACAGCAAAAACAAACACTTCTTGTTCCAATATTACCATCTTTTTGAGGCACTGTATCTGAGAACAACCAAAATGTCACCTGCCGTTTGTTTTCCAGGGCTGCATTAAGTCTTGCAGATGATCAAATAAAATATTACCCTAAAAAATATATGGTGGAGGGAATTCTTCAGTGAATGCAGCAGCCACACTAAAGCATCTTTATCATTTTCAGTGAAGATATTCTGGAATCTATGCACAATCCCATTGTATCAAAGCATGTGCCAGCTAAAAACTCAGTCCCACTAAAAATCTTTTATTTTCTGTGCCCTGCATTTGTGGTTGTCAGGTAGACTGCTGGCCATCCAAGTGAATGCTGACTGCTCCTAAGAGACTGGTAAAGCACTCCCTGCCCAACTACCATGATCTCTCTCTCGACAGCAAACTTCTGTCTTGCTGAAGACACAGTGTTTTATCTCCATGACTCAAACGTCTAGGGCTCTAAAAATAAGAGTTTAAAATCTAATTCAAGTCTATGGCCCACCTAATCACCCTGCAGGCCTCAGTAAATGCTTTTTCATTGTTTCCTTTTTTATTGTTTCCTTTTTCAGCTTCCTATGCTTAACCAGCAGATCCAGCTATTCAGAGTTATAAATTAACCTCTTAAACCCAAACATGGATCCAAGTTCATCACCAGCAAAGGCTGGTGAAGACAGAGGGTGAGCCCATCCAGGGCAATCTGATGTAATGTGCATCCTCAGCATTTTGGTCTGTTGTGACACTTCAGTACAAAATACGCTCTGCCCCTTATCTCAAAATTTCTCATATCAAAATGTCTGAGATTTCAAAGAAGCAGAAGGAAAAATCCTTTGTATTAAGTGCTGGAGCAGTGGGAATGACAGAACAAAGGCAGGTGACATTTTTACATACTTCTCAGGGTGCCAAATTATTTTACACAAAGGTCATCACAGTGTACTGAAAACGAGGTCCACAGCACATGCCAGGAGACCAAAATGCCACTGACTATGAGAATTTTTGCTTGGTTACCACCACCCTGAGAATAAAATTGTTTTATAACAGCAGCAGTTCTGTGCTAGGGTACACAACAATCTGAATCTTTCATGCCAGGGTTTGAAAACCATACCAAAGACAACTGCAGACATCAATAAGGTCATGGTTTTTTTTCTTTTTAGATATGTTCTGAAGAGATATCTAAATTTGGCCATGTAGCATAAGAATTTAGTAGTTAAATGCTGAGAGTATTGACTTGGATCAACAGGTAATTAAAGTATTGAATGCTAGACATGACAACATGAGAAGGTCTAGAAAACAGGGCATGGAAAGAAAAGCTGGAGGAGTGGATGTTGTTTAATCTAAACAAGAAAATATTTTGGAAGATAAACCAGTAGTTTCCAAAGAGGAGAGTGGAAGAGAGAAGAGATTTGCTCCATCCATCACGGGTTTGACTGGGTGGACTTAGTTTCAGTTCAGGAGAACAGCTCATTCAGGAGCAAGAAGCACAGGGGAAGCTCAGCATCCCTCAGAAGTGGCACAGATGTCAGGGGATCCTGCCCTCATGGCACAGGTGAGCTCTCAAGATCCTCTCCCAGCTAATTGTGGAATTGCACAGCCCATGGGCAGGAATGGATTCTGGGGAGTTTCCATAGATGGCATCCATTGGGTACATCCTACCCAGAGATGAATAGCACTTGAAGAGCACAGGATTCAGTTCAGTCTAGATAATACAATAAATCTACCAATAGAGGGAAAAATATTGAGGGAAATAACTGTGTAGAGATGATTGTGTATGACTCATGTACAGTCACATGCACAACAAAGCTGCTCCCTATGGAATGGGGTGCATGACTCTGCACCAATCCTTCACATGCAAAAGAATGAATTTGGGATGCCAGGCCATGTGTTAAGGGTCACAGTCATAATACTTGCCTGGTCCTCATGGTTCTTAGCCCACCAGACAGTTTGGGAGACAGGATGAAGGGGTGAAGGGGCTCAGAGACAAATGTTTTTTAAAAAGGATCCCACTCCAAGGCAAATCCTTGAAAGGAAATACCCTTTTTTTTTTTTCTTGGGTAGATAGGGTAGATATATGGAGGAAATTCTTTACCATGACAGTGGGGAGGCCCTGGCACAGGTTTCCCAGAGAAGCTGAGGCTGTCCCATCCCTGGACATATCCAAGGGCAGATTGGATGGGGCTTGGAGCACCCTGGGATAGTGGAAGGTTTCCCTGCCCATGGCAAGGGGATTGGAATTAGATTATTCTTTTAGATCCCTTCCAACTCAAACCATTTCATGATTCTGTGTATAAAGGAAGAGAAGAGAAGAGAAGAGAAGAGAAGAGAAGAGAAGAGAAGAGAAGAGAAGAGAAGAGAAGAGAAGAGAAGAGAAGAGAAGAGAAGAGAAGAGAAGAGAAGAGAAGAGAGAAGAGAAGAGAAGAGAACTATCTGTGCTCCAAACACCATGGGACATCTCTCATCTGGAGGGAAAAGACCAGCCAGCCTGAGGTTAAACCCTCCTAAGGAAAAGCCTGTCAAGGCAGCTGCAAACTGAGAGCTCAATAAGGCAGTAAATGATACTTCTCCACATCAGGTGATGGATTTTGATTCTTTCCCTTTTATCAGATTATGCTGAGCACATGAGAAAATAAAAGCAGAAAAGATGTTTCTTGTCTCATAAGCACAGTTCAGATAAGGACAAGAAGGGAAGTTGTGCTTCCCTTTCAAAACGCACTGGACTGAGGAGGTATTGTTATTCAGCTGCCAAGAGCTCTCTCCCTTATGTATAGACATCAGTGTTTGCCTGAAATATTGTCTGATATCTTAATTGGAGGCTACTTTTCACACATGGAGAAGCAAGGCCCTGCTTCACTTCCTTGCTGGGACAAATCCTGTCCTAGTCCCTGTCAGAAGGATATTGCCTGGACGGGGCTGCCACAGCTTTAACTCACACAGCCTCAAACTCTGGTGGGCTCTGCTTCAAAGAGCTCCCTTTATATTATCCAGGATTGTTATGCAGTGAAAATTATCCCCTGTTCCAAAGTGCAACTTCCATCTCTTGGGATTTCCTGGATCAGAAGGGCTGGCACAAGCTGGAAAAATGAAACCTGCCAAAGTGAGGAGAGAACAAAACAAACCTGAAAGAGCCCCACTGAACTGTGAGCAGGCAAGTACGGTGAGGAACTCCCCAGTAAAGCATCCCACGGACAAAAAAAGGAGTTCTGGACTCATTACTGTGAGAGTGGCCACTGCAGTTGTATTTTTTTTAATGCTGTATCTATGATCCTAAGATTATCCAGCTGTGCTTATAGGAAAAGTAAAGGATTTGTATTAACTGAGACCTTGACATCTTCAGCTTACTCTTACTAACCTCACCATTTCAATTTTGCCTCTCAGCACACTTTCCCACGAAGATATGGGAAAAAAAAGTAAATTAATGATGGAATTTTTACAGCAATAAAAAAAATATCCCATATGTACAGGAAATTTTTAATGAAGATTAGTTTGGCTTGGTGAGGGCAATGCCATATATCTGCTTTAGAATATTTCATCTACCTCAGTCCACACCTGTACTCATCTAATTTGTGAAGTGGGCACCTTATAGCATCAATCAGCTGAAATTACTCAAACTTTTGATTTTTAGAAGCATTGAGATGCCACTGAAGAGGCAAATCCTCACCATAAACCTCCCTTCAACCCTGGGAGGGAGCTTTACAAGCAGGCATACAGTAGTGTTACCATGGGATTCACTTAAAAATATAAAATTCTGATAAATACTCAAGACTTTTATTAATAGCTTTGTGTTAGTAGCTAGGTAAAGTTACCAGTATGCAGCAGTTTGCCATATCGCTTCTCTTTAAATTGATTAATTACTTTGACTACGTATTCTTATGTCTCTGCCTGTCTGCTTTTTCCCCTGAAGAGTGTAAAATGACATCTGTGATTGCTGCAGTTGGAGAATGAGATCTTTACTAGAGAGGCAATTGCTACAGAAAAGACATTCAAGAAAAATTTTGCTGGTTTCTTCCATTTTTAATAAAACAAAATTTTCCCATTTTCCTTCAATCTTGACCTACCAAATGACTGTTAAACACCTGCCAGGTGAAATGCTTTTTCCTTTCACAAGGAAAGGATTTCAACACTTAGTTCACCAACTCACCTAATGTTTAATTCATTTCCTTGTCAGCCAGCTAGATTAAAAGAAAGAACATTTGTCAACAGGAGAGAGGCAACAAGAATCCAGCTTTGCACTCCAGTCCTAATTTACACGAGCACCAAGTTCCTATTTCTGGATAAAACCTGTCTTGGGAGGAGGGAGGCCCAAGTTGAGATTGCAAACCATAAAGAAGCTACTGGAACACAGACATCACTGATGATGGATCCTTTAGGCAAAGTCAAATTTATGATCTAGTTAAAATGGAATATCCTGGCATCTAATGTCATCACAGCACTAATGAGATAGATCTGTTGCAGCAAACTGCCTGCTCCCGTGAAATACATGATTTTCTTTATTTCCTCTGCCTCAGCTTGCCTCTAGTTTTATGTCAGGCAGGGTGCAGGAGCTGAGCATGCTGCAGGTGAGGATTTTTCCCCAGGTGCTTTGCAGCATTAGTGCATTCACTACCACTGTAAAACAGTATAAGGAATAGAAAACACAGCTCAGGAAAAAAAAAAATGCAGACATATGTGTTCTGCAAAGACCCACAGAGAAAGGAGAAGGGTAGAGAAAAAAAATCTTTTATTTCTCAGACATTTGTATTTCTTTCTGAGTCATGAGAAAAGCGGTGATTAATCACAGGCAGATGTCATGGAACAAGACACATAGCACAAGCTGTATGTGAAATGTAGACATTACCAGTGGAATCACAAATCCCAGCTTTCCTAATTGGAGATTCCCTCCATCAAAATGGAGACTATACTGAAAACGCTCATTCTAAGATCCATGACTTCTGTCGCAATAATTCAGAGTTTTGACAGCACTATAAAATGCTGAGAATATCTGGATTCTGGTTTATTCCTCATATGTCTACCTTTTCCAAAAATACATTGATTTTTATAGGTGTGACAAGCTGTTTCAATTCATCTCTATGGGAAGCAATCTTTCATATCTGTACGTGAATACTGGGAGATATTTTGAGCACACCAGAAAGGGTAACAAATGCAAACTGCTGTAGGCTCACATATCAGGCAGAATGACATCCAGGAAACTGCAGAAGTGCTGCAATCTCTACAATGTAATGACTCTGCATCAGATAATGTACCCACCTGATGGAAACTGCTAAAAATCATATAAAGGAAGCATAAGGGGAGAAGAAATAAGCAAATATGTGCAGGAATAAACACAATGACTGACCTTCTGTTCGCTTTCCTTTATTCCCCTCTCCCCAGCTGCTTTGATTTTAGTGTAGTCAAGTCTTTGTTGATATTGCAGCATGAAAATGAAAGTGGAAGGGGGGGAAGATTAACCCTAAGAGGAAAGAGGAACCTTTGCAGATCTCATTTATTCTGAGTTCTTCAAACTAATCCATTTGCAACTCAATCTTATCAAAAAGGAGAGAGATTTCTTATTGCAATGTTCCAGGGAAAAGGGAAAAACCTTAAACCAGCTCCCATTGAGCAGTGTCTCAGCCAGAGGAATTCAAATACAGTTTTTTCTCTCTGCATCCTCCTCAGCACTGGGGCTGCTTGCAGCTTGCACTCCATGTGTTTCCAAAAGAACCTTTGGATTCAACAAAAAATTAACATTTGAGCTCTAAATAAGAAAGAAGCCTCTGCACCCACCTAAATTCAACCTCCAACAGAAGTTTGGAAGACAAATTAAGGAGTTCCTTTTAGTCTCTGGATTATAAATATCTTCCTACACCTTTATGCTTCCCCAAAATTAGGCATAGGCTCAAAAACCTTGTCTGTTCTGACCCCACACTTGCAGAATTTGCTGCTAATCTTTCCCCTACAGCAATACTGCATCTTAATCTGAAGCTTCATTATTTAATTATTTTCTAGCCCTTGAGCACAGCCCTGAAAAGGAAACATGAATATAAACTCAGGCAGTGGCATTTCTGAGACTGCAGCAGAATTGGGAAACGAGGCTGCATTGCTGTAGATAATACAGAAACCAGCAGTGATGAAATTATGAAATGCTAATCTGAATCTCAGTTTATGTTTCATTCAGAGAAGTTGAGCGATATGACTATTTATGGGCTTTGTGGAGGTGCTAAATCTAAACAGGAAGGAGGGCAGTGAAATTTGAGTTTTGCTTCATGGATAACCTGTCCCCAAAAAACAGCACCAGTAAAATGCTGATCCAGGGCTTCTCCATTAGGGACAGCCCTGAGCTCCCTCTCTCCAGATTTCTCTCATGGTTTTACAGGAGTCAGCAATGTATCATCAACAAACAAAAACCCTCAGAGTGTTGACACCTGAAATTAGGAAATCCTGACGCCAAGAGTAGAACTGAACACACAGGAACCTCACGGGACAAGGTGTTGCTACTCCCTCTCCTATACAATTCCCCTCCACCCTCCTTTTTATTTAAGGTTAAAAAAACCCCAAAAAACAACAACAAAAAAAAACAAAACAAAACCTGCTGGCAATATCCCACAGCTGAAAACCACACAATAAAGACACTTTTATGCAGGTCTTGGGCCTAGGGAGCTGCTTTCTTCCTTTCCTTTCAGGATGCAGCAGCATTAAAAACAATGGCTAATAGAGCTGATATTCCACTGACACCCAAGCAGGTCTTAATTGCTGCAAGGGCAATTTCTGGCAGCTTTTCACAACCAGGGCTGCTTCTGGCATCTTCACTAAGCTGATTTTTACAGTACACATTCACCTGTCTACTGTCAGCTCCTCCTGTAATGAAATGCCCGCCCAAATACTGGCTCATCAAAGAACATTAAGGGTATCCATACACTGAATGTCACGGTCTTCCCCATAGTCCTGAAAAATTATAAACATCAGGAGGTGTCCATGATCACTCAAAGAGGCTGTTAGGTTTAATTTAAGCTGTTCTTTTTTTTTTCCTTCAGAAGAGGAAAATAATTTTTTTTTTTAATTATATGAATAAATAAACTTCAGAAGAAAAGGCTGAGCATCTGATTTACTACTGCCTACCAATAATGGCAAATCTGAAGCAGTAGTAAACCAAGAGCAACATTTACTACCTAAGCTCAGGATTTTTCTTCTCTTTTGTAAGCACCAACCTCATGTCATTTTGAATGATAGTTCTTTCTGTCCATTTTCCCCTCCAATCTAATACCTGTCACAACCATCACACCACCAAGAGCCTTCTCATAGGCTTTAGTTAACCCACTGATCCATGGAAAAGCAGAATCTGGAGCCTGCTGAAGCCTTTGCTTCCTGAAATCTATATTTGCTTATAGCTTGCCCTTCAGAACTTAGGTCTGTGCATATTTTGGATCCTCCACTTGCTTTACCTTTTGAAGAAGGGAAAAAAAAATGAAGCACAAACTCAGCTGAGGCAGTGGGATAACAACATCTAAATTTTAACAGTGTTGAGTGATAAAATATCCCTGGAGATTGGAGATGGTGGGGGGAGGACTCAAAAGCATATCAAATTAAACATCTTTGAGTCCTCAGGGGCACAGTCAGAGGGGGGAGGGAGAGGCTGTCATCTCGTTTCTCCAGTCAGTGCTGCCTGAAGATGCAGGTTAGGAAGGAGAGCAGGAATCCATTTGTTGAAATGCTCTTCCCCCAGTTTTATCAGCCCTCTCTATCTTAGTGTTTTCCATCAGCATTTCTTCCATTTTTCATCATTTTATGCGACTGATGTTTTGTGAGTTGTTTTGATTTTTTTTTGAAATGAAGTCCTCTGAAATATTCATTCAAATATTTCCCAGAAAAAAAAAAAAAAAAAAAAAAAAAAAAAAAACCAACAAAAACAAACCCAAACACACAAACAAATAACAGGCTTAATTGAGGAAACATCTTTTACCCATTTTTAATTTTTTTTCCCAATAAACCATTGCATTTCTCCAATCATTAATTCAAATTAAATTTTAAAAATAAAAGCAATGGAGACCTCAGAACTTCTCAATAATTAATTAGGGAATTAAACTGATAAGCTAGGGGCACACGGGACAGCACAGGTATCCTACACTGGAGATATGTCACCCACTCATGTCATGTGTGAGGAGCTCTGAGGGTTGGAAAAAACAGGTTCAGCTCCCAATTATGGGGCTGCAGGACAGCTACAGGCTATAGATTGGCTGCTTGTTAATTAAGTGGCAAAATGCAGTTTCAGCCTCTGCCCAGCTTTGTACTTCATGACCTTCCTTTTTCTTCCCTCTCTGGAAAATAAAATTAGTTCCCCGGGCAAGTGACACCGCTCACCTCCTCTAGGTTCTTCCCATCAACTTGATGTAGTGTTTTCCTCTGCACTGTGACCACCATCCAAACCTTTCAGCAAAGAAACAACCACACAACTGATTTATTATTTTTTTTAAGGCGCTGAATGCAATGAAGCTTTCAGATTTTTTCCAGCTGCTCTGAGCTGCACCAGAACCAGTAACGCCCCTGTCTGTAACCCTTGCCAGGGATGTGCAAAACTCAGGGCTCCTCTGGCATTCTCCAAGTGCTCTGCTGGCACTGGGAACCACGGTATTCCTAGAGAAACACAGTGATGCCTTAGGATTTTAGCTTTTATACTTTTCATATATTTGTAATCCTTCAATTCTTTAGTGTATAACTCTAAACTCCACACACAGTGTGAGCTGCTGCTTTCTCATTTTGGTCAGACAACACAATTCCTCTCCAGGCCTGGGAATCAAGGACACCTCACTGCCTCAGGCCCTGAGAAATGTAAACAAAAGTGAGTTGGGGGGAGCAAACTTGGGGTAAATGACTTCATGACCTGAAGCTGTAATTGGAAGATTTACCCCCAATATGCAAAAGTACCAAACTTATAAATGTATGAAAACCTGTGACCCATCATCTATTTTGGATGTAGCCCCTGGGAGGCTTCGTCTGCCCTAAATGTACCTGAAGGCCCTTCCATAAATACACCCGCTTTTTATTCCCTTGATTTTGTCTGGCCTCTGTTTTTAGGTAGCCCCAAAAAGGCATCAACAGCTATGTGGAGAGAGAGATTAAATACAACTGGGGAAAAAGGAAAAGGCAGAAAAATGAACATCCATTAATGGCTGCTCCGTTGTGCGGGCCCCGATGCGCGCCGGAGCGCGGCACCCGCTGCAGCCCAGGGAACGCGGCTCAGCCACGCTGGCAGCAGCAGCTGTGGGAGCAGGGGTGAGTGGAAGGAACAGACACGGGGCAGGGCAGGAGCTGGAGGAGTTTCAGGAACCCCTCAGAGGTCGGGTTTGTGATTTTTCCCAGTGGTGGTTCTGGGCGGGCGCCGGGCGATGAGTCAGTGCTTGTCACTGACGGGGTTCTGCAGTGGGGAGATCTGCAGCGCTCTGACAGCCTGTCACCACCAGCCAAGCAGCGTGGCACTGCCGAGTTAATAAGTCTGGGAGATCGTAAACACAAAGAAACCAGAAATAAAAAGGCCAATGAAAAATGTGAAGTGATAAGCAACAAATTAAACAGCACAAAAATAGCGTTTCCACACCTTAAACTAGATATGTTCTATGGGTTGGTTTTTTTTTAACAAACTTCACAAGCCTGTATGCTAGGGAAAAACCTTTAAATTGCTCTCAGACACCCAAAATCTAAATATAACCACACATATAGCCCAGTGGCATGATGCACTCACTCCTGCCTATGCCAACACTGAGATTTACCAAACAGCTCATTCAGCCTGATAACAGCATGGGATATCCCCCACGCTGGGTTTTCCTCTCCAGGGATGGAGAGTCTCCTTCACAGACAGTGGCACCCTTGCAGGATGCCTGCAGCCCATCTGGAAAAGGCACAGCTGCTGTTTGGCTCATAGAATCCCAGAATCATTGAGGTTGGAAAAGACCTTCAAAACCACAGAGTCCAAGCTGTGCCTAATGCCCACCTTGTGCACTGAGTGCCACACCCAGTCATTCCTTGGACACCTCCAGGGATGGGGACTCCAAACCTCTCTGGGCAGCCCCTCCCAATGCTTGTCAACATTTTCCATGAAGAAATTCCTCCTGATGTCCAACTTGAACCTCCCCTAGTGCAGTTTAAGGACATTTCCTTTTGTCCTGTCCCTTGTTCCCTGGGAGAAGAGGCCAGGAGGAGACCCTTGGCTGGCTGCAAGGTGAGCTGGCCAAAGTGTGCACAGGTAAACAAAACCAGCTCTAGAGCAGAAACTCCCAGAAGAAAGCTGGATCTCTCCTTTTCCTAAATAAACTGGTACAGTTCTGAATTGGGTGAGAGAAGACAGATCCTGGGAAGGACAGCGGGTCAGGACCTTGCTAGAAGAGCATTGCTGCAGGAGGAAATTGAGGAAGCGGACACTGATAGGAAGTGGAAACTGGAACGTGCCCTAAAAGCCTGGATTTTTTTACCAAGTGCTCTGTTGAGCATCCCTGATGTGCATTTCAGGCAGAGAGTGACATTCACTCCACTGCTCAGTGCTGGTCCCTGCTCAGAGGCCAGACACATGTCCTCTGCTCCCTGAGGCAGCTTCCTCAGGACTCCCAGAAGCACAGTGGCTGTCCCCTGTTCCTGTTATCTCTAACAGCAGAGCTCGTGGCAGCGCATCACCATTTCTTTATTTCATTTTTAGTTTGTTTGGTAAAAGATGGTGGAACACAGTAAACACTGAAAAGACAATTGTCTGAAATTTCAAACTTTTGGTTTTTTTCCAGCACTTTGTCTATTTAATGATTCACAGGTGAGTAAAAGCCTACATCTAATGAGTAAATCAGAGTGCATCATTTGGCCCCTGGCAAAACGAGGCAGTTTGAATGCTGATTCTGTGTGGGCTTGGTTTCCTACTCTTTCCTCTGCAACTCAATGCTCACAGATGCAGCATCTCTCCCCTGCCTTCTTTCCCCAAACTGCTTTTAGCCCAGTAACCCCTTTTCTTCTTCCTTTGACTGCCTCCACAGCTGGATTCTTTTTAGCTTTGGGCACACCCACATTCTAGGGATGTCCAGAAAAAATTAACCAATTAAGTCATCCAAAGCCCCGAGCATAGTTAACATTCATTTAGAGCATGAAAAGAGCAGCACACCTTCGTGGGGCTTTGCCAATTACACGGTGTTTCAGCCAAACGCAAATCATGCC
This sequence comes from Phainopepla nitens, assembly GCA_013400175.1. Taxonomy (NCBI): domain Eukaryota; kingdom Metazoa; phylum Chordata; class Aves; order Passeriformes; family Bombycillidae; genus Phainopepla; species Phainopepla nitens. The sequence goes on from VXBQ01012597.1 coordinate 202,116, forward strand.
AGAATGAAAATTCCAAACTGTGCATTATGTTCATTTCTAAACCCTGTTAACTTAATTAACTCTTGGTTAAATGTGCACTGATCTCAGATGTAAAGCGTGTTTGATGAGGCATGAGGCATTTTTCATTATGCAAAAGAAAAAAATTTGGAATGTACAAACCATTTACAACAAGAGAGAAGACTTCCTTCCTCAAATTGTATACAACTCACACTCAATTTGTGGTCAGTGAAGGTTTATTTTCTCCTTGTACTTTGCAATGCTCTTGTCAGTTTTACTTGGATCACAAAGCATCATTTGAGCAACTCTATCCATCAGATGTGGAAGATAATATCCTGCATTGTCAGTACCATTTAAAATGCAAGAGCAGGTAATATGAAAAATGATTAAACCATCCAACACCAGTCGTATTTAACCTGTGTTGCCACTGCTAAATCCACACACCGAGTGGCTGCTTGGTGCAAATATTGGAGGCACAAGTCCAGACCCTCAGATCCTGTACCCAGGAGGCAGACAGCCATTCCTAAAAAATAAATAAATAGCAGGGAAGGGGCTTATCCTTCTTAGCAGAGGTGTGGCATGTTTTAGTGAACACAGATCCACACCAGAAATTACTAGAAGAAGGTACACTTCACTAGCTGCTACGAACTTTGTTGTTTGCAAATGGATTATTATCTCAGGATACTTTACTGGTTTGTTTTGGTGTTGTTTTTTGTTGTTGTTGTTTTTTTTGTTGGTTGTTGCTTGAGGGTTTTTTTAAGAAAGAAATAAAAAAAACACCAAAAACCAAACCTGATACCTGATTGTGATGCACACTAAGGCAGAGATTCCAAGTTGGCAATAGGAAAGTATTCTGGCTGCCTCCCAAAGCAGGTGCCATAAAAACAAATTGTTATTGCCAGGGAAGACAGGCATTCCTGAGTGCATATAAAGGAATTAAATGGGATAACAACTCTGCTCTGGCCTAGAACTGGGGCAGCAGAAAGCTCCTTCCCCTCAGAACCCTGAGCACTGTAAGAGGCAGCTTCTAAAAATCACAGCTGGATGCATCTGTCCTCCTTTCTCTACACAAAGTGAATTCTGAAGGCAGAATGAAGGCCAGCTGAAGGAGCAATATCAAACTGATGTCACCCACATTTTGCACTCCTCACCTATGGCTGCAAAATAAACCACATGTGAGTAACATCCTCCTGTTGGCACAGAGAGGCTTCCAGAGCACAGAGAGAACTGTACTGACACTGGAAAACATGCAAGCAGGGCACCCTGTAGCCATTTGCCTGTCATTAGGTATGGTAAAGAACAAGAAGAGACAGATACCATGACAGGTCCAAAAATAACATCCCTGAGTTTAACAGAGTTATGGTGTCTGGCTGTAGGCTATGTTTCCTGTGGCCAGTCAGTCGCCAGCACAGTAATTTCCCAGCTTTCCTCAGTGCTAAGCTGAGAGGAAATGCTCCCCTGCCACCCTCAGAATAAAAACATCCAGACTCTGGAAGGGTACACCATCTCTGTCTTTTAGCATCAGAGAGTCCAGAAAAGCTCCAAAGGGCATTTTGATGTCTGTTTGTTCTTTGTGATTGCAGAGGTGGGCACAGCAGTGCAGAAGCTCCCATGTTTATTTCTGCTGCAGTTTCCTTTGATGTACATTTTGCTCCATCCCATCCCTGACTCCATCTCCACATTCTCTGCTCAGGATGCTCCTGTACACAGAATTTCCCATGTGGCTGAGTGACCACAGCCAGTTTATGCAGCACTCTGTGAACACAGAGCTACTTTTGTCACGCGAGCTGAAGTGCTACCTCTGCTGCTCATCCCAGGCCTGCTCCTCCTCCCAACAGCCCCTTGCTACCTTATTCTTTACATATATTGCTATATTTTTAAACAGCAACTGGTTATCTTGTCAAAAGTTACTCTTAATCTGCTTCTTCATAAAACAGACCAGCATATCCCACCTTTCCTGCTGAGCACCAGGAGACGTTTGCTCAATATTCGCCCATGACAATTTCTGTGGATACAACACACATTACTTCAAAGTAATACTTTGAACCTGAATTGGACTACAAGCCTCGTACACACACTTTAATTTTGCAAACCAGAAGATGCTTGGTTTAGCATGAAGTCAATTTGCATACTGATAGATCTCTTCCCCTTCCAGTCACAATATAAAAAGTTAACATACTGCTGTCGTAATTCAGTGTACATCAAATCTGATTTCTTTTGATGCGTTCAGCCACCTACTGTCACTTTAATGCATTTTCCCTGCACATGCATGCACCCTGTTTCATGTGAAAACATTTACTCTGGCACTCAATTCAGTTATTTTTTCCCCCAAAGTTGAAATATTCAAATAGAGGTGTATTCATTTCTTCAAAAGAGTCAACATTTTCAAGTTAGGGAAATGGAGAAAAAGGAACTATTCCATTTTCACAATAATTGAGTCAGAAATAGTTTCACACTGAAACTGCAAAGTTAATCAGTCATTTCTTTATCTAGCGTGAACATCTATTCAACTTAGGTGAAAACACACCTCAAAATTTACCACAGGAAAATAAGACCAGGGAAAGAAATCAAAAAGATATGAGAAGTACATATATCATGTATCAGAGAAGGGTAACTTCTCATTCAGTCCTGGCAGCAAACAATGAGAGTAAAGAGACAGAAAGAAAAGAAAATGGTACAGAGATAAAAAAGTTCATACACAAGTGCATGATGTTTATATGCCATATATCCCAGTCTCACACCCAACACACCAATAGCATTTTCCTCAGGAAGATAGGGAGGATATTTATCCGCATCAAAACACCCATCTGACTTTTTAGAAAGGTATGTTTTCCTCTTTCTGGCATTTAAGGGGTTAATTAAATAATTTCGCTTCCTGCTGTTGCTCATCCTGGTACAAAGGATGACCTGTTGGCAGCAGCCATGCTCTGCTGCACAGGTGCATGAAATTGCATTGCTCAGGCTAATTCTAACAGGAACCTTCTCAAAAAGCTGCCCAAGTACAGGTGTGGGAGCCTCTCTGCCCTGTAACTCTCTGAACAAACAGAGAACAGTGCAGGGAGGAGCTGGAGCTGCTGCAGAGAGCCCAGAGGAGGCTCCAGGATGAGCAGAGGATGGAGCAGCTCTGCTGGCAGGAAAGGCTGGCACAGCTGCCATTGTTCAGAATGGAAAAGGCTTTGGGATGACCTCAGTGTGGCCTTTCAGTGCCTGAAGGGAGCCATGAAGAAAGATGGAGAGAGACAATTTACAAGGGCCTGGAGAGATAGAGCAAGGGGGAATGGCTTCAAACTGAGTGCAAATAGGGTTAGATTAGGTATTAGGAAAAAATCCTTTCCTCTGAGGATATTGAGGCATTAGAACCAGTTTCCCAGAGCAGCTCTGGCTGCACCATCCCTGGAAGTGTCCAAGGGCAGGCTGGATGTGGCTTGGAGCAGCCTGGGACAGTGGAAGGTGACCCTGCCCATGGCAGGGAGGTGGAACAAGATGATTTTAAAGGTCCCTTCTAAGCCAAGTCCTTCTATGGTTCTTAGATAAATACTATATAAATGCATGTACAATACAGTCTTCCAAATCACTTGCATGGTAGAAAACAATCCCAGCAAAGCAAAACCAAAACATATCCTCCTCTGTAAAATTAAGAAAAAGGTAAAGATTAAGATATTGAGAAAGCTACCACTTAGTTTCCCTGATCCTTCAAGGTATTAAGCACAAGGGCTGTTGTCCTCCTTTAGCAGAGCTTTCAAGGCTGCACAACCACTTAAATGAGCAATGAAATTTTTTTTACCCAGATCTGTTTGCAGTGATTGCAGAACAAGGGAAAGAGTCGGCAAAGATACAACATTCTCATTCCAATTTTGTCTCCCCACTGGTGTTATCAGTAAGGCTGAACCTGCAAGCAGAGAGCATCACCCACGCCAGCAGAGCACTGGGATCTGTCAGACTCGCTGCCACAGACTCACTGATTGATTTTGTTTCTCCCATTTCTGGGTCAGTGAGTTCTAAAACGTGGCCATTTTCCAGGCAAGTATGAACTGCAGCAGACTATGCCTGTGAATGCAGTGTGCTTTAGCTGCAGGAGGGGGGAAAGAACAGGATTTGGTGCTGAGCCTTTGTCATTAGCATTTATGTGTGCACATGCACATGCACTCACCCTCCAAAATTTCACCTTGGAGGAGAAAACATTCCCTTGGAGACAGAAAGGTTTAGGAAGCACAGAACATCTCCTCATTATAATACTGACAGGTTTCTGGCCTTGAGCTCTATTCTTTCTTTTCAGTAAGCATTTCCTATGGATTTGAAAGGCAGAGGTAAAACTAAGTTTACAACATATTTGTGTGTGAAAAGAACATGTGAAAATGGAGTCTATAAAACAGGAGTGGTCTCAGGATTTCACTTATTCATTAATAAACCATCTTCTCCAACTAAGAAGTCTCTATGGAATAGTGAAAATGTATCAGATTCCCTTTTAGTTCATATCATCTGGGATTTTTTTAACATTTTAAGTAAGATATTTCAGCTTCACCCCTTGTCAAATCCCATGAATTTAGACAATACCTCATAAGCCTTTAAAGAGTAATCAGAGATGTAATTGCAGTGTTTTGTTAAGTTACTTTTGTGACTGAAAAAGGGGCAGCAACTCAACTGCTCAGTGCTCCGTAAAATCAAATTCAGAAGAGACCTTCAAGATCATCCAGTTCCACTGTCACCTCAACACCACCATCATCCCCCCAAAAAATCTTGTCCCCAAGACAAGCCACATCCAGAACACTGAAGAATAATGACTCCAACTCTCTGGGCAACTTATTCCAATGCCTGATCACTCTTTCAGTGAAAATTTCTTTCTAATACCTAAACTGAACCTCCCCTGGTTTAATTTAAGGTCATTTTCTCTCATCCTTTCACTTGGGACACAGAAGAAGAGCCCAAGCTCCATCTCACTGCCCCTCCTGTCAGGGAGTTGTGGAGAGCACTGAGGCTCTCCCTGAGCCTCCTCTTCTCCAGATAAACACCCCCAGCTCCCTCAGCTCTTCCTCATAGGATGAGAGGCTTTCCAGACCCTTCCCCAGCTCTGTTGTCCTTCTTTGGCCATAGACTATTCAGTTCTGCTGTTTACAAAAGTGGTCTGTTTTGCCTTTTTTTCTTTAGTGTTGATTTCTAGGAGACTGAGTTCAGCTGGAAAAAAGGCACAAACAGAGAGAAAAATATTGAGACAGATATTAATAGCAATTCTTAACCCAAGAACATGCTAAACTGCTGTAGCAAGTCCTTTGAGTCATAAAGTTGTTCTCCTAAAGACATATTTGCTTAGACTTCCATCCTTTCTCTACTCCTTATCTGGCAAGAAATGCTCCACAAGGAAACCAAGTGAGAGCAATGCTGGACAACCACTGAGTATTTATACTCAGTCAGCAGGACATGGGCTGGTAGGGCTCTTGAGACAAACTGCTGCCTGCTTCCCACCAGTAGAAATGGGCTTTCTATCAAAATAAAACAGGAATTCATCTATTTTTAAGTCACTCTTTTCCATTTTACCATTTAGGTCATAAATGATACTCATGGAATCATAGAATGGTTTGGGTTGGAAGGGACATTCAGGACCATCCAGTTCCAACCCCCTGCCATGTGCAGGGACATCTTCCACTAGACCAGGTCACTCACAGCCACATCCAGTCTGGCCTTGGAGATCTCCAAGGACTGGGAGTCCACAAATGGGATTCAGTGAAACAAATGAAAAATGGGATTTCTCTGTGCTTAGGAAATACCTGATCCCCTCTGAGCTGTATTATCTGTCTGGGCCTGGCCAAAATGATGCCCAAGAGCTCAGTGAGAACTAGGCAGTATTTGCACAGTCAGCACAGGACAGCCTGGCACTCCACCTCACTGCCTGCTGCTGTTTTATTTAGCAGAGGAGATGTGGCCACTGAGCCCTATCTAACAACCATTTAAGTTGGCTGCAATCATTCTGCTCACTCTGAGGCAACTTTGATTACATTAAGCAAATTGGAAAAAGGCCAGGTGGAATAGAAAACACTCTTACCCTTGTTTTGAGAGAGCGATAAACCTACATAAGAACATTTCTCATGACCATTATCAGCATCTAACCTCACCTCTCCTATCACAGGGTGCAAGAATTTTGCCTCAGGGATTTTGGCATTGTCTTCATCACCCTTAGCTGTCCTAAGCTTACCTTTTATCTGAGGAGTGGACTGAGATACAACGGGGTAGGGAAATGACCACAACCCTTCCCAATGTATTCCAATAATTTTATCAGCCCAGGCTCCCTTTGGCCTGGGAGACACTCTAAAAATTAAACAATTTTAAGCACTCTAACATTCAAGACCATAGTTTCCAGATTTGATTGCACTTTCCTGAAATTAGCAAAGTTTCTCCTTAAGTATATACTTATTTCACATTAAAATAATTCTTGAAAGCTAAACATTGTCTATGATAGGCGAGATAGATCCAGCTCTTTTATTTGTTCACAGTGAAGTGCATTTTCAGGATGTCAGATTACCTGGGAGCTTTCTTTAACGTTTTTATCTGAGCTCTAATTTGCCACAATCTTTTTGGCATGGAGACTGAGTGACACACAGTTTCAGTCATGATCTCAGCAGTGCTGATCGCAGACTACTGTTTTTGATATACCTGAGAACAGTTCAAGAACTGAAGCATGTCCTGCCCCAGGTTTGAAGTGGAAATGCAAACTTAGTGTAGATGAAGAAAACCTATTTATTGCAGAAGAAATCACAGGAGAGACTTAAAGAGTCTCCTGAGGGAGGTGATTCTGCACCTCTGTCCTGCTCTGGTGAGATCCCACCCGGAGTGGGATCCATCTCTGGAGTCCTCAGTCCAAGAAAAAACACAGACCTTTTGGACCAGGTCCAGAGAAGAGCTAGTAGTGATAGACATGAGATAATAGTTTTAAACTAAAATATTCAGACTAGATATAAGAAAAAAATTTGTACAAGGGTGGTGAAACACCGGGACATGCTGCCCAGAGAGATGGTGGATGCCCCATCCCTGGAACATTCAAGGTCAGACTGGATGGGACTTTGAGCAGCCTGATCTGGTTGAAGCTTCCCTGGACTAGATCACCTTGAAAGGTCTCTTCCAGTCCAAACCATTCTATGATTCCATGATTTAATTTCTCATCTCTTCTGGAGCACTGAGAGTTTTGCAGCCTTTTTGATCCAGACCCTTTTGGGGCTGCAGGTGCTTTGGTGAACGTGCCACCTTCAAGCCTCTTTAGCAGTCATCACACATCACTCAGAGCAGGTGACTTCTCCCTCCCTCCCTCCCTCTCTCTGTCAGTTAACACACACACATCTGAAACTCTACTTAAGCATTCCCCCTGTTTTTTTTTCTGAGCCACTGTGCACATTCATAAACAGCCCTTGGTGTTTGTAACCTGATCAGACACACGACAATTTTCAGTTGTCAGAACAAAATTGACAGCAGTTTTAAGAAGCACAGGATAACACAGCCTTATACTATCCCTATTTCCAGTGGGAAACGCACCGTGTTCCCCACATGGTTCAAACAGTGAAGAGACCAAACGAGAGGATGAAGTAGCAGTAGTACAAAATCTAAAAAAAACAACCCAAACTAAACTCAATAAAAACCTACCACAAAAAAACAAAAAAGTAGAACTGGATCACGAGTTTTGTTTGGCTTCAGAATAATTATACATTGAATGAGTTGATTTCCAAAGCTCATGGACCCTTCTGCTTTGAAGGACAGGTTGAAAAAATTCTTCCCAGTTTGGGTATTATCCTAGGCATGCAAGAGAGAGAGAGAGAGATGGGGCATTAATCTCACCTTAGGGTCATATACTACACTTATTCCCACTCATACACTCATTATTACAGTCACTTATACACTTGTTATTTTTCCTGACACAACTGTCAAAAAAAGCAACTTTTTATATGGAAAAGTAATAGTGAGAATATATTCATATATTTTTATATGCTTAATGAGGCTTAGCTAAAGGGAGAAACACGGGGCAGAAGCTCTCTGCAGACCATTAAATATCTGAAGGACTCAATGATCTGAAAAGAAATATAGGGAAATTAGAGTGACAGCTGATCAAAGGGTAAAAATATCAATTATAAAAATGATGCTTTGGTCTCTGAAAGGAGAAAACTGTACAAACAGATCAACTGATCAAAGTACCATAGGTTTACCATGCCTTTTTAAAGAGTACGCCCATCAGGTGAATAACTCTCAAAAATTTGGTTTAACATAAATATTCAGGAAAGCAATTATTAAAACTCAGCATTTTAGGGGCTTTAGGGGCTGTTTGCTTTTTTTGTTTGTTTTTGATTTTACAGAATCAAGGAATCATCATGGTTAGGAGAGACACTCACAATTATCCAGTCCCACCATCACCCCAGCATCACCATGGTCACCCCTAAACCCTGTCCCCAAGTGCCACTTGAGAAAGACTTCACCTAGAAATGACTTTGATCATCAACAAGAGGATAAGCTTTAGATTGGCATCAGTCATCCACTAGCCTAAAAGATAAATCTGAAATTTTTGAGAATGCTTTAACAGAAAACTCCTGGGACCAAAGAGGAATTATAAGAAGAAATTCAACTGCTTAAAAAGCTGCCACAATTCCAGAAATAAACCCCCTCTCTCAGAAACAACAGTGGTTTTTTTCATTGTATCTATATATCTAAATCCAGGTGATTAAAAGAGCATCCTAGATGAAACAGATCTCAATTATTTTTAAAAGGAAAAGAATAAACTAAAGGACAGAAACCGGCAATATTTTTCTCTGAAATATATTCATCCCCCAATGACAAATACTGATTTTTGACATCAAAATGCTCTGGGATTGCAATCATCAGGCTAGATTTTCCTCAGACTGAAGAATAAATAAATAGGGAATTTTAACATTGAACAAATTTCACAAGTCATTAACCTAAAAACTTTGATATTGAAGACTTTATAAATGAAAGAAATAAAGCATCAAACTCTGTCCTGTATTGCTCACTGTACCTTTTCAAGAATTGAAAAGAGTATTCTATTTTCTACCTGGCTTTGTTTGAATTTTGCCAATGAAATAAAATTTAAAAAGCACTTGTTTAATGACCCTCAATCTTTTCCAAGGTCAGATGCCTACTATTCATACATTCAGATTGAGAAGGGGAAGATTTGCCAGCCCTGTTCCTTGTGAGGAACTGGACCAGAAGAATTCTAAAGATCCTTTACGCCATTAATGATTCTGGGAATCTGTGAATAAAACTCCTGCCTCTTAAAAAATTGTTCCCAGCTATCTTAGTTGGGCATATGGTATCAATTACCATAATACTCCAGTTCTTTGCAATCTTTAATATATTTATTTTCACAATCCTTTTGAGAGGTAAGGAAGTCTATTATCCCTATTTTATAGATAGAAAACTCAGGTAGGGAAATTTAAATGGTTTTTGCTAAATATTTCTATTCTATTCTACATGCTCAGGGTTCCTGAGGATGTTGAACATATGTGAACATTTATACAAAAAATACCAAAAATATGCTTAAGTCTTCTTGGGTAATTTAAGTCTCATAATTTCATACCTGATAATTGCTATAATTTCACAGGACTGGAAAGCTTCATTTTGGGCATTTTAATTTAAACTCCTGAAGAAAACCTTTAAAACTCACGTCAGGACAGCATCTTGTGATTTGATAACGTACCCTGGACTCAGCCAAAGCCAAACACTTAATTAAGCAGCATGATCATTTGAATGGCCCCGTGAATACATTGGCAAATTGTAGATTTTATTTCATAGACATCACAGAGGTGTAAAAGTTTCCTGATAACATTGGCATTACCTTGGTATGAAATACAAGTTAGTAACTCTACTCAGAGGAGGAAATGAAGTATGAGTGTCCTTAGCTAGAGAATCAATGACAAATTACAACACAGAATTTAAAACAGTTCTGTAAGAGTTCCAGTCACAAGGCTCATCTAAATAATCCAAGAAGAGCTCCCCAGATTTGTGATCCCAAAAGAATACCAGCATCTTAGCAAATTAAACCCAAGCCATAATGAAAGAAAAAATAAGAAGATAAAATATCTTAAAACTTTATCAAACAAAACACACTTCAACACAATCACCTACTTCTGAAACTGTGAGAGATTCAAGGCCAACAAAGTCCAGGACATTTCTTCCTGGAAAAGGGGGTCAGGCCTTGGCAGGGGCTGCCCAGGGAGGTTTGCACTCCTCACTGCTGGAGTGTCCAAGGAAGGTCTGAATGTGGCACTCAGAGCTCTGAGCTGGGGACAAGGTGAGGATGGGCCACAGGTTGGATTTGATGTTCTTGGAGGTCTTTTCCAACCTCAATAATTTCGTGATTCTGATTCTGTGATTTAACTAGAGATACTCTGCATAGTTCTAGCAGTAGAAGCACATTTCACTTTAACACTCAGTGTGTCTAAACTTTTACTGCAAATACGTCATAAAAACATTGAAGTGGGAAATGTAAATGTGGACAGGTTAGCAGGGAAGAAGATCTACACTGAGCCTCTACAAGCTCAGCAACATTTTCTCCTTCGGACTTTCTCAAACCTTAATCACAACCCCTCACTATGTTTATATCCCCAGGAGCAATATTCCTTTGCTTTAGCATACTCTGCTCTCTTTGTGGCAGATTGTTTTAAAAATATTTTAAAGGAGACACTCAGCGTGCTGCTAAGAGTTCTTCCATCAAAGTTGGAACAACGCAGCTCTCCATAGAAAGAGTTCACTCCATTTCATGTTCAATCTCCTGAGCAGTGTGAATTTATTAACAGCTTTGAAGTGGTAAAAAATGTGATGTATATGTGTGTGTGTGTGTGTGTGTGTGTACAGATGATCCAAACAGTACAAAAAACCAGCCAGGAAATCAATAAAGTAGCTTTTTAACAAATGCATTTCCAGTCGATCAAAAGAATCGCCTAACGGCTACATACGGCTGATCTAACACTCATTACATTATCATTTCAAGGAAACATCCTCTGCAGCTGAAAGGTGAAGTCTTTCTGTAATGAGCTCCCTCTGAGTCAGCAACAAGACCCCTTTTTATGGCGCTGAGACAAAATAAATATGTGACAAACACCGGGGAGGAATTATTCTCTGCAAACAAATGTTTTTCTGCATACAGGGCTTGGATGGGGTTTGCTGCTCAGAGGTAAGGAAACCTAAAGACAAGGGGGTCTTCAATGTAGGGTCTTCTCATTAAGAGAGAGACAATTTAATTAATCAGGGGTTGCCCATGAGGGATGGTGTAGTGGGTGGACCCTGGATGTATGCCCCACAACTACTACAGCCTTTCTATCACTTCCCTCCACAGCTGCACAGGGGAGAGAAAACACAGCAAAAGTTCATGACTTGAGATGAAGACAGAGAGAGAGATCACTCACCAAATACCATCATGAGCAACACAGACTCAGCTTGAGGGTATGAATTGTATTTTTTGCCAACAAAATCAGAGCAGGATAATGAGAAGTGAAATCAACCCTTAAAAACACCTTCCCCTCACCCTTCTCCCCTTCCCAGTTCTACCTTCTCCCTCACAGCAGTGCAGGGAAATGAGGAATGGGGGTTATGGACAGGTCATCACACCTTGTTCCTGCCACTGCTTATTGCTCTCCACTGCATCACTCAAAATATTCTCTTAAAGTAAAACCACTTCCTAAAAGTTCCTGTTACAAATAACCACAACACATTCAAAATTTTCTGGGAATTGGACTTTTTTTTTTTTCCAAGCAATGGCAGTGGCTTTAGGCCACCACATTGTCTCATAGTTTGTTCTAAAGTAGCAAGGAAATTCAATATCCTCCAGCTGTTTTTGGATTACACAATCAAATTACACTTTCAAAGGAAAGTGCTGGTTTCACAAAGTATCACTGCTTCTGAATTTGTCAGTTCAAATCACCTGCAGCCATTACCAAAATCTGTGCAATTGGGGTAGACATAGAGCATGATAGGAGAGACAAAATATTTTTCCATGGCATTCATTAGGGGATTACTGATAAAGTTATTGATGTAAACTCAGGCAGGCTGAGGCTGAGTACTCTGTTTTCCATGGTGCCTTTTTCTCAGGAGTAATGTGGTTTTCCACTAAAATTTTATTGGCACAAGAGCTTCCCACAGGGGCCAGAGAGAAAATCAGGAAGGATTGTCCCTCACAATGCTTCAAGGGGAGTCAGGAGATCCCTTCTTCATGGAGGGAATAATGACCCCTCAGAATTAAGCACAAAACCAGGATTCATCTCTTCTGATATTCCATGACTTCACTGTCTGAAGCTCTTCAGCTCAGCCTTGCTTGACACCAGATGGATAAACACACACGATTTTAGGGAATGATTCCTCTAGCCAAACTGAAATGTCTCACTCTACAAAACAAAAATCACGTGTTAGAAACATCTGTTTCTCTTGTTTTGTAATGAGAAGATGAAATGGCTCAGGGGCAGGCATTCACCAGGTAGATGTTTGTGTGTGGTGGGCTCAATCCCACACTGACAGTCCCGAGAGGGATCCTGCTTTGCACACTGCGGCATTTTGGTGACATGACAGCTACACTCCAACTCCTGGCACTCTCTGTGCAATTTAACAGCTTCAAGAAGGGAAGGAAATAGCAGCCTTTCCAGAGAATTCACAAATCAGCGGGAAAAAGGAAATCTCCTTAAATCTCTTTGTTTTTCCCCTCCCTTGTCTGTCTGAAAACTGACTTTTTCACAAGCACAGCTCTCCGTTTCAAACTTCCCATCAGCTTCCAGTAGGAACTGGATACCATTTTCTGCTCTGGGACTACCAACCTTCATATTTTTGTTTATGTATTGGCATAACAGACCTGCTTATTTCTTTTTCCCATCATTCCTTTAAACTTTTCTTAATCTTTTTTTTTTTTTTTTTTTTTTTCCTTTTTTTTTTTTTTTTCCCCTTTTTCCTTTAAATTTTTTTTTTTTTTTTTTTTTTTTTTTTTTTTTTTTTTCCCAGTTTCTTCCTTTTTACCATCAGCCTTCAGCTGCCTCAAAGGCTTTCAGAGGATGCTGGAGAAAGAAGGCACTACAAAAAATCAGAGAGAGGAGAAAAAAAGTGAGTTTTATAATGTCTATAAGGCACAAGGCTGTCCTTTTACCTTTCCCTGGGGGACTGGAGCATTTCTGTTGCTTTAACCGGCTGTGGCATGCAAAAATTAAGCAAAAAAAACCCAGGTGTGTAGTTGGAAATCTCCTCTCACTCATAACAGGAAATTATGGTTGGACTTCAAATTGTACATGGAATTTGTTGTGGATCACAGGAAACTGAGGAAGATCTTTTGGCCACCACAGCCTGGTGGCAAAAAAGCCACCACTTTTGAGTCTATTTTTGTTAGAAAATAGACTGAAAAATAAAGAAAAGAGAAAAGCTTTTACTTCTAACACTTACAATCAGAGGGGCAGCCACTAAGATTATGCAGGCTCTGCACTTTCCTTCTGTATTTTATTTCTTTTTCAAAGTTTTTAAGTGAGGAATACATCCACCTCCCCAGTCCCAAGTTCAGATAATTCTAAATGAAGTACAGAAAATTATAATTTAGGTGCTACAACCTGCAAGGCTGGAAACTTTTCAATACAGTTAATGACTATTTATGTAAAAGTGTATGTCCTTGCTTGCAGTATGAGATGCTGAAGTAGATTTTTGTTGCCTTCATTTAGTCTTGCCTTGCCACAAAGAAGATTGTGCCTTTTAATATTTTGTAATTTATAGCATGGCCCTGCAATGGCTAAATATCTCCTCAATTTTGATTTCCTGACCTGTCCCCGAGGCATTTGAATATGCAGGAATTTTTACACTCTCATTTTCTTCTACAGATGGCAGCTAACATTAAAATATTAACAACTGAGCAAAATAACCAAAACCTTTACCATTTGACTCTCCAACTCCACCCTTCCCAGAAGCATAGCTAATTTATATGATAATTAAAAGGAAATTGCAAAATTTTCAGTTTCCCTGAAAGAGTCTCAGAGGTGAAAATATCAGCTAATACAATTTTTTGCAAGGATGGGAACAGTAACTGTCTATTTTAACACACTTTGGTAAGATTGCAATAGAGATTTGTGTGGTTTTAGTAACTGAAAATATATGAATGTGCTGAAGTATTTGATGTATAGCAAAGAAATTCTAAATATACAGATTAAACTGTGGAGTTTTAACAGTGAGACAAGTCTGTGATAAACACTGACTTCTAAATAAAAATATAAGTGCAGTCTGAAGTAAACAGCTCATTATGAAGGACACATTGTTCTCAGCCTCTAATGCTGGTTTTTTGGGGGCGATGGACTTTTTAAAATTATTATTCAAAGTTATAAACCAATTGTCACACACTGAGTCACCCTTCTTCCCTTCCAGGCAAGTTCTGAGCTTCCTGAGCACATCTGCTGTTGGCAAACACGGGGAAAGGTAAAGCAAACATGACTGAAAGGTGCTCTCTGCTGCTCCTGCTGCAAAGAGTGTTTGCTCTTCCCCCCCTGAGCAGCTGCCACCCCAGTCCCTGCAGATGGCATCCCAGCTGCTGTGTGACCACAGGGAAAGGGTCAGTGATACCCAGCCCAAGAGGTACCAGCACACTGAAAATGTGCCTTCTCCTCCTGATCTAAAATCAGGGTCCTTGAACAGGCTCAGTATGAGCTGCACTATGAACTCTTCCTACAAAAGCCCTTGTGGCAAGTCCATGTAGATTTGTCAGGCCACCAAGTTCTCTGTGTCACCCTGAATTTCCATCCTATACTGATTTTCTTTTTTTTTTTTTTAATATTACTTAAATATTTAAACTGTATGTTAAAAGTATCTCTTCCTATGTGGCTTGTATGCAAACACCACGTGGTTAATCATTTATTATTATTATTTATTCTTATTTATTATTGGAAATATGGCCTTCAAGGCCAAGTTGGATGGAGCTCTGAGTAATCTCATCCAGTGGAATGTTCCCTGCCCATGGCAGGGGGGTTGGATCTGGGTGCTCTTTACAGTCCCTTTCAACCACTTTATATTGTTTTATGACTCTTGGTAATGACGGCTGGGTGGCAAAATTATTCTGTGTGGTGCTTAAAGGTGCAACATCGTGATCAACGTGGGATCAAAACCAGTCTGAGGGAACAGAGGAGATCAGAGAAGGGGCAGAACAGTCTGATTTTCCTTCTGTCTTTGCAGGGATGCTCCAAAGCCCATTTCAGTCTTCCCAATGCATGGACAACAGAGACAGCAGTGACACGAGCCCTCCTCCATGCAGTTTTGTCTCCATAAAATTCTATCTTATATTTAATTTCTGCCATTAAACTAAGCAAATTTAGGTGTCATTAGTTGAGAACTTGTGCTTCAAAATACCATTTTGTCTTATATGAAATTTGCCTTTTACTATAATAATTTTCTGTTTTACCTAGAAACAATAAGAAAATAAGCCCTGAAGGTTTGTAGAGAGAAATCACAGTTTATTGGAATAAATAAGGAGTATGAGTGTGTGATTTTCAAAAATGAGAGATGCTCAGAGATTTAGAGAATCATAAACAAGAAAAGTTTCAAGGCAGAGATTTTGTAAAGGTTTGCTTAAAGACAACATTTCCTTTTCCATTTATGTTCTGGCTAAAGCAATTAAGAAAGGTTAATATTTATGTACTGCATATATGTCATAATACTTTGCATTACTTGGAAATAAAATGAATGTTCCATGTCCCACCAATCTGATTTTAACAAAGAAAAATTAATAGAGGCTTCATCTACAACAAATGAATCATCTCTTCAAAGGATATTTTAGAGTTTAGAAAGGTGATAGGAGCCAAGCTATAAAAATTACATTCTCAGAATAAAGCTACTTAATCTTGCCTTCATACAGGCTCATAAAAAGTAAATACCACCAAAATATGAACCTCAAAACAGGGTGTTTTGACCTTCCAGGTTGTTCCTCTGGGCATGAGTGGTGTTGCTCCCACCAACACCTGCTCATCCCCTTTTCCAATATGACCCCCAAGCACACGGATTAGCAAAGGTAAATATGAAATCTACACTATTTCTGAAAGACTTTTGTGGAAGCAGACTCTGTCTCCAGTGCACACAGGTGTAAGTGCTCGATAAACAGACTCACAGCTGCCACCAGCTTGGAGTGTACAAACAGAGCAGTTTTTTGAGTGTTTAACAGTCACCTGAGCAACCAGTGTAAGACACCTCTGAAGCTGACAGTGCTCAAAGCTGCCCTTGTTGCTGCTTGGAATTAAACACCACGTGAGGCTCATTTAGCAGAGCACTTTCCCCTCAGACTTGAAGCTGCCAGAGCAAGGGAGGTGTGATGTGGTGAGTACAACATTCTGAAGTGTCACCTTCTGCCATCAGCTAGGGTCCTTCAGTTTTGCCTTACTGCAGGTTCCTGGCACTGAGCTGGGGGGAATTTGGCCACTGAGAATTGTGTTCTATAATTTCCTGGTTGTCATGTCACCATCAGCCAGTATTTTTTCTTTATCCCCAAAACTCAGGTTTAGAGGTGAGAGTTTCAGAGATGTTTCCAACAGGGGGTTCATCATTCAGGAGAAATTTGGGGCAGAGTTGGTTTTTTTTTTAATATTTATTGTCCAACTACATGCAGCAAGAGGAGGAATCTTTGTCTCTGTTCTTTCAGTGAGGATGGCAATGGGAAGGAGGAAGGTGGCAACATCTTCTGCCAAGACAGAATAACAACTGCACAAAGTACACAAATCAGGCAAGGTAATAGTTTCAGGTGATTCTCACTCCCAGCTGGGCTCAAATGACAGACACCAAGAATGTTTTACCATCAACAGAATGATACCTCTGGCAAGCAGAAGTTCTGCTGCTTCCTCAGCTACGCTGCAATCACCCATATACGGCCTCTTAATTTGAACGCAGTCAAATAAATTTGATGGTGGATAAAAGGGTAAAGAAATATATACTTTATGGTCAAAATATTTATTTAAAATAAAGTATTTCCTTAAATTAAAAGAGTCTGGGCTGCTGTGCCCAGCTCTGGCTCCTCAGCACAGCAGGGACAGGAGCTCCTGGAGCTGAGCAAGGGCCTGGAGCAGCTCCGTGCCCAGGAAAGGCTGAGGGAGCTGGGGCTGCTCAGCCTGGAGAGAGCCCCAGCTGAGAGGGGCCTCAGCCCTGGGTGTCCCTCGGTGTCCCAGTCTGTCCCTGTCTGTCCCCGGGTGTCCCAGTCTGTCCCTGTACATCCCTATGTGTCCCTGTCTGTCCCTGGGTGTCCCTGTGTGTCCCAGTCTGTCCCTGTACATCCCTGTGTGTCCCTGTCTGTCCCTGTCTGTCCCAGTCTGTCCCTGGGTGTCCCTGTGTGCAGGGAGGGCAGAGCAGGGCCCAGGCTCTGCTCCAGGCCCAGCAATGGCCCCAGAGCCACGGGCAGGGACTGAGCCCAGCAATTCCCTGCACAGGAGGCACAGCTCCTGCCCTGGGCAGTGCCAGCCCTGAGCACAGAGCAGAGAGGGGCTGGGGTCTCCTCCCTGGGGATATTCCAGAGCTACCTGGACACACTCCTGTGCCCTGTGCTCTGGGATGGCCCTGCTGGAGCAGGGAGGTGGCACCAGTGACCCATCATGATCCTTCCAGCCTGACCATTCTGTGATGATGTGAAAGGAAACAAAAATAAACCTCTTCTCTTCCCTCTCCCCAGCTTGCTTATCAAAACCATGGCCAGGTAGAAATTACTGATTTTGTCACGCCGCTTCTGATCAGGATGCAAAAACATCCCAACAGGCAGATTTCCAGAGGAATTAGCTCTGCATATACAATCCATTCAGTTCTGCAACAAAAGATTGATTTAAAACAGTAGGCATGGAAGGCTGTTCAAAGATTCTTGTTACACAACTGCTTTCAAACCTCTGACACAGCAATGCAACATAATGGCCAGGCATTATTTGTTTAACTATTTTGCTCTGGGGCCCTGCTGGGCCTACATTCATTTTTGCCTTGGCTCCTGTGCCCTACATAGCATCCACAGCAGCCACTTATCTGCAGGAATCCAGCTCGGAGTTTTTCTGGATTTTATGACAGCACTGCTTTAGATTAACTGCTCCTTGTTCTTCTATGAGCCAGTTAATCACTGTACTTCTTATTCTATTACTGGGTAATCAAAAAATTAACAGCAATCATCCTATAATGGCAATTCTGTGGCATTACATTAGTCAACTTCCTCTGTCCTGAGCTGCTCTTACACAAATTACTCCTTTTTTAATAATTTAATCTATTTTTTTATACTCTGAAGCATCTCTCACATTTTGATCCTGACCTATAATGATTAGTTCAGGTAAATTATTTTCATAGCTATTCACTTTAAAAAAAAAAATCTTTGTATATATGAAGTGGTTTCTTCTACCTAGACAATTTCATTCCCATTAAAACTTTGTGTTGGGCACCCAGGTGCTTCTTTTGGTAATTGATTTTTTGGTAATTAAGCATATTTGCTTTCCTCAAAATTATCTCAAGCACTCTTCAAGCAGTAATATGGAGGTTACCTTTGTAAACTTCTCCTGCCCACAGGTAATTCAGCAGTGACAAATTTCCCATAGCAAACAAGAGTCTTGACATCAGTATTTCTAAACAGTTGCAGCTAATTACATGACAGGCCCTAATTAGAACAACAGCATGACCTTCTGTGTGTAGGTGCTCGCAGAACTACAGCGGAATTCAAACAGAATTTCAAGAAGGCTGGTGACACAAAAACTTTCTTTCCATACCATACAGGCACATTCCACATTCCTTGGGGTGTCTCAAACAAATCTGATGCTGCAGTAAAGTCATATATTATGCTAATAAGAGGGTTACAGATTTTTTTTTTCCTAGGCACCACTAAATTGAGCAATTGGTGGCTCCAGACTCTTTCACACATGGACAAAAAATTCATGGCTGACTTTCCCATGATCAGGCAAGCAAATAAAATCCAGTAATCTATAGGTGATTGGAGGATGCTAAATTACAGAACCAAAGAATGGTTTGGGTTGGAAGGGATCTGAAAGACCATCCAGTGCCACTCCCTGCCATGGCAGGGACACCTTCCACTGTCCCAGGCTGCTCCAAGCCCCAGTGTCCAACCTGGCCTTGGACACTTCCAGGGATCCAGGGGCAGCCACAGCTGCTCTGAGAAATCTGTTCCAAGCCCTCACCACCTTCACAGGGAAGAATTTCTTCCTAATACCTGACTTAAATTTCCCCTCTTTCAATTTGAAGCCATTCCCCTTTGTCCTGTCTCTCCAGTTCCTGATGCAGAGCCCCTCTCTGACTTCCCTGGAGTCCCTTCAGACACTGGAAGGTTCTCTGAGGTATCCACACAACCTTCTCTTCCTCAGGCTGGTCCACCAAGCAGATTCACAGGGTTCAGGAAATAGGGAATTAGAGGTCCTCTACCAAAACTAGAAAACAACCTGATCCACTAAAGCAAACACACATATCTGACCACCTTGTTCTTGATGCTGTTCCTATTTTAAAAGGAAGAAATAAGGATGGCAGGCAACTCAAATACATCTATGACTTTAAGATGTCCCCAAAATGACAGAAGGAGTCTCAGCTGAGTGCAGCATACACTAAAATCACTCTTCACAGGTGTAAGTAAAAAGTTACAATCTCTGCTAGTCAGCCCCTTAAAAATGCAAATCAATAACAACCCCACAGAAGGTACTGTAGGTAGCAATGGTTATTGGTTATTCTCCTCTACTGTTTCATCTTGTTTAGATGGTGTTGTGTGCTATTTGTTTAAAAAATAAATAATTGCATCAGGGTATATTTTTTTTTCACAATTGTATTACGTTTTCTTCATATTTTTTGTGAATTAAGTAATCGAAGCATCCAATCAACATGAATTTGAATTGTTTTTATCTCACTTAAATATGTTCATGTCTCTATTAGCAGAAATAGAATAGGGTTGCCTGACATGACATAGTTATGTGACCGAGCTTTTCAAGACAGATGTGTCTTGGAAACTTGAAGAAAAGAAGGGACTTCAAGCAAAACCTTTCTGTGCTGCTCATTTTCATCAGGAGTAACCTTAAACCACCCTAAACTGAAGAAAATATGCTTTAATTCTTGTCAAAAGTGATTGCTTTACTACTCAGAGTCTCTCATTAAAGATGTAGAGCAGATGAAAGAATTTGCAAATGTTATTAAAGGTGAAGTTGAATTAAAGAATGAAGGCTTCAGTGCAGGGAGGCACTTAATCATGTACTGAGGGTCTGCAGTGGTTGTGGCTGCTTCCCTAAGTCTGACTCTATGTCCTGAACAACAGCACTTCTATTTTTTTTCTACTTAAATTGTATGAGAATTCCACGCTGAGAGACAACACAGACCCTGCTGTATACCTGACAGCCATTTTCAAATTGCATTTAATGATATGACAAATGGTGTGTAATATCTGTGAGAATGATTTTAAAGGGTTTGCTCAGTAATCCCATTATCTTGATTAGGCTGCTATGATAAGCATCTTTTAAAAATCTTATTTGCTCCTGGATTTTCCTTTGTAGTTTCATTGCACTTAGAATTGAATTGCATGCATCATCTTTCTGCCACAGCCTCCTATTTTATTCCAGCAATTTTGGATGTTATTGCCCCCTTGGCATCCCCAGATGTGCACTTGCAGATTTCACTGCCTTGTTGGATGTGCTTTCCCCTAGGTCATTTCTGCATTAGGACAGACTCACTGTAGGAAAGAAATGGACACATTCAGGCTCTTCAAGCCTTAGAAAAAATGTATTCTGCCTGTGGTTGTGCAAAAATAAAACAAAATTAAGAGGTATACTGGTGGTATTACTCTCTAAGGGAAGAGATTCTTAGATCCCCTGGGTAAGGAGTAGTTTCTGTTTGGGCTGTTACCAGGTAATGCATGGCCACGTATCATTGTGTACCACACCCCTGAGGAATCATGGAATCACACAGGAGCTGGAGACCTTACAAGCCTTCCTCTGCAGGATCCTGACAGGAGCAGGTACATGCAGACTGCAGAATTCATAGTGACAGAAAAAAAACCCCAGATTTTCAGCACAGGCGTTATTCCAGCAGCCTGGTCAGCAGTGCCTCCATAAGATGACCCGGGAAAGGATATGATTCCTTCTGAGGGCACCAGGGATGGGAAAAACCTCTTAAAAATGGACAGGCACACATCTGAGTGCAGCTGCTCTAGGAGGTAGGACCCACATGAAAGATTGGCACTGATCAATTTCTGGGTGTCAGGGCAGGGAGCAGGAAGAGGACAAAAAATATCAACTTAAATCAGCCAGAGAAAGTGCATCATGAGACTTTTCATAACATCCTAGAATTTCCTGATTTGCAAGGATAATCACAAGCCAACTCCTGGCCCTGCACAGGAAACTCCAAGAATCCCAACCTGTGCTTAAAAACATTGTCCAGACATTTTTGAAAGCCAGTAAATAACTCCCCCCCAAAAAACATCATGAATGATAATCCTGAGCAGGGATTCAGAGGTCTGTTGAGGACACGTGCACAGGACTGTGAGGTATGAATGCTACAGAAGAAACTGCAAGGAAAATGTTGGGGGAGGCAGAGGAGAGAAATCACCACAGGGAATACTCCTAGAAACTCTCAGGCTGCCATGCCTGTCTTTATTTAAGATGCCACACACAAAGTAAGTCTGCATCACATACATAAAGCAAACCTTTGGCATCTTCTTAACTGCCTAGAAGGCCAGTTGTGTGATTTTATCTCAGACTTTGAGACATTAAAACGTGGAGGAAATACATGGAGATGCCAGCATCTCCATGGGAATAATCAGTCAGCAGAGATTCAGTCAGGGAGAAGTTTTTCAGCTGTTCTGCTGAGAGCAGTGACCACCAACCCTTTGCAAACTTGAGATCCAGGTGGCTGCTCTTCAGTGCTAAGCTCTTCTGGGAAGTCTGGTTCACAGGACTGAGTTTTCTGGGAAGGACCACTACATGCTTTGCAATATTAATTTCTAACTAAAAATGAATTTACCAAAAGTGGAAACATCAAAAAAAAAAAAAAAAAAGGAAAAATTAGAAATCACCTGCAGATGTACAGGTGCCAGAGCAGCCTGCCCTGAAAACCACTCTTGTTCTGATGCATACCTATCACCACCCACCCTCAGAGAGCTCAGAAGGATGATATTTCTAAGTTACACACAGCTTCCCATGAGTGGTTCACATTAAAACCAAGTCAGCAGCTGAGATGGGGATGACCTTTCGACTATAACCACTGCTCCCCTCACAAGTAATTTCTCTAGAGCTGCATTTCCCTGCTTTATCTTAGCAGATGATACTATTGCTACTGCCAATGCTACTCTAAAATTTCTTTTATCTATTTTTGAGCTGTTATGTGCCTAATAATTATAATGTAAATGTGCTTTCATAGCTACTGGGCAATTCTTGTTTTTTCTCTCTTCATAATAAATTACTCATATTAAATTACAAACAGCAGCCTGAGGCTGTAGAGTTGATACCCAGAGGCTATTAAAAACTTTCAACCTCATGTCTGACAACTGGGGAGTTAGACAAACATCCTCACATATGTTACAGTTACAATAAAAGTGATAATTATCTTTGTATTCTAAAGGCTGTTAACTACGCCACAAATTTATTTTTCTTCAAATTTTATGAGGACGCAAAGCTACCTTTTACAGCTTTTACTTTTTGTTTTCATTACAGTATGGTTTGTAACACCATCTCATAAGCCTGAAGAAAAAAAAATTATGTTATTGGGTTTTTTACACTGGCAAAAGAATATTCATTGTCTCTGAATTCCTCACTCTTCCTCAATTTCCAATAGCACTAAAGGACTGCAATAGTTATTTTCAAGGCTTTCTTCTTAGTGGATGATATCATAGACTTCACTGTCATTTTTATTTTTGCTATTTCATACTGTTTTAGTTAACCCATGCAAGGAACCCGAGGTTGCATACAAATTTAAATCAGATTTTTTTTTCCTCATGCCCAAGTGATCAAGAGTCTCTTCGAGCTGGAACAAAATTAAACACATTTCAAATGGTCTTAAGCACTGGGCAAGCTAATGGGCATAAAAATGCTTGTTATTAAAATAAATGCAACTTTCTTGGGCAAACAAAAGTGAAGCCCATAAAAAGATTAACCCTGACAAATTAAGCAGGTGCAGTAAAGCTGCAGAGCCTGTGATGCAGCTCCTGAAGGCAAGAAATTACTCATCTGATGGAGATAAGACAATTGTTTCATGCTTCCAAGTACTCCTCAAGAGCTGTTTGATATGAAACCTACTGAGATGATTAAAAAGCACCTACCAGCCCTTTTTATCCTGATTTTCATGGGAATATAGAAATATAATGCCACAACATAATGTTCAATAAGAACACAGATTAAAGTGATGGTGTTTCTGTGCAAAACATTTTGTCTTTATTTATCCACGGTGCTCGATCTTATCAATTCATCGAAGTGTTTGAATACCTTTTTATTAAAAAATAACATCTGTGAGGTACATCTATTTTGATTTGGTATTGGATATTTACACTGCTCTGCTGGACATTTAGACTGTAAATATTGGATGTTTACATTGCAAGCACAAAAAATAGACCCTGAAAATATTAGAAAATGTGGATTTTTTTTCTTTTTGTTCCTTCTCTGGAAGAATGGCTGTTCTCTGAGCCAAAACTACACAAGGACCTGAAAATCTGAGAGGAAAAATATCTCTCCTCCATGATTTAATTTTCGTCTCAGTTGCTGGGAGGAAGGGGAAGGGGGGAGGGAGGAAGACAAAACAACATGGGACAGAATGATGGTTTAGATAGACAATAAAAATAAAGACTTTTGCACAAATAGTTCTTATTGTAAGAAAGTAAATCAGCTAAATATGGTGGAAATTGCATCTCTACATGGTGTTCAGTCTTCCTGACATTCTGCAGAGATGTGGGCATCCTCTTCTAGGTAATGCATCACAAACAAAGAACAAAAGCTTATTGTTTCTTTTCCACTTTACCAAGTGGAAAAGAAACAATATTTGGAAAAAAATATGTGTGGGAAAAATAAGTTGCTGTGAGCTCATTTGGCAGAAAAACTTCATTTTTTCCTGTTATTCTTCAGGAAGTAAATGAACCTACAGTATTTAAAATACGAGCTATTCTTATGAAATAAAAGATTCTTAAAATGAGAATAAAGCTATTTTTTTCTGTTATACCAAGAGAGAAAAATAAAAATTCATATGGTCAGTAGGAAGAAGGGGTATTTTTTCCCTTAATATTTCCCTAATAGATTATTCCAAACATGTTAAGCTGCTTTCAAGAAATCTAGGTGACTCTAGAAAGATTATGCAAATAATTATTCCATTTCTGTTCTTTTTTTGGTGAAGTATCTCCACCATTTTTAATGGAGCAAAGTCCCAGCAGCCCATATCTCTACCACACAGCTGGCAAGCATATCTAAAGGATTATGCATAATATGCATGTGAGCCCATGAAGCAAATGCATTTATTCAGGACTGAAAAGAAGCAGGAAAGCTTTACTTCCCAAGTCACAGAGAAAAATGGCTTAAATAAATTTGTTTCTCATCCATCCTTTTCCTCAAATCCCAACCTCTTGCTACCTGCACTTCCATTTTCATGGCAAGGTTAAAAGCATCACCAAACCCACCCTGCTCCCTGCCAAGCTGGTGCAGACCTGAAAAAGCTTTTTTTTTTGTGGATTCTGGATGGTTTTTTTTCTTAACACTAGATGGATGTACCGAACGTCTTCTTCCCTCCTCCTCCTTAGGTAAGCATTTGTCACTGACATTTGTGAGAGTTGCAGGCTTCCCATCAAGACAAGGCTGCTGTGGATACTGGCAGGTGTGAATGCAAGAGAATAATTTATTCTACTCAGACTTATTCCTGGGCAAGAAAATGTGCAAATGCTCTTCTAAACCCAGGACTACACATAAGGGGAAAAAAAACAAAAAAACAAGAAACAAACAAACAAACAAAAACAATCAAAAAAGTGTTGCTTTTTAAAAGATAATTTATCCCAAACAATATTTTGCATTACTCATCACTATTTAAAAAATACTATTCCCGCAGCTAGGACAATCCCTTAAATATGGTGCCCAGACTTTTACAACATTTAGGTTTTTTAAGTGTTTCTCTCCATTTCCAGAAGTCCTCAAGGAACGGGAACATGGGAATGTGGGTGGACACATCCCCCCTTGAATCCCACTTTGGTAACAGCTGGGTACAAAATTTGAGGATTCAAAGTTGTCCAAGGAATCCTGTGTCAAGGAATGGCAGCTGGTTGGATAATTTTGTCATAATTTATACTGTTTGGATTCCCTACAGAGTTTAACTCACACCTTGTGCACCAGCAGTGACACCAGCTAGAGAAAAATGAGTTATTGTTTTCGGGCAAATTGAAACAGTAGTTTTGAGCTGAATAGTTAATGTGCTGATAGCAATCAAGTCAAGACAGCACAAAGCCTACACACTTCCTCAGCTTCCAGGGGGGTTTTTCCATCTGCAGTGAAATCCATGCTGCCACAACTGGAACAACTGGTGTCCCAGAGGGCAAGGAACATCCTAACTGCTCTGAATTAATGCTGAGCTGCTAAAGCAGGAGATTTCCTCACCTAAACCAGTGCAGAGCTCACGCAGAGAAATGAATTTCAGTGTTGCACTTCTACATCAGATCTTTCTTGTGTCTTATTGTATAATTTTCACCAGTGGCTTCACCCTTCTTCCCAATACAATAGCCTAAAAAGACAGCAAGTGATTAAAAGGCTGCCTACAAAAGCCTAGCATACCCAATTTGTGCCCATTTGTGAGCCTCTAAATGTCACTTGTAGAAGTGTGGGTCCCATGCTGTGAATATCACTCTTCTGGCCAGTAAATCTGCCCTACTGTCCTTCTCAGATCCTTCTGAGGTGTAATCCCAGAAACTGCTTAGCTGACAGCTCTGTTGTTCAGGTTTTTGAGTCTCCCTCAGAGTTCTTGCTCTTTTCACCTATTTTAAGAAAAATTCTTGGCCAGTAACAGTATCATCAGGCTTTTGGAAATGACCAAACTGGATCTGTTCTCAGCTGTTCACCTCTCACATCGAACTGCCCACAAAGGAAATCAGCCCTCCTGGGACCATCTGGTGGATGAGAGGCTGGATATGCCCTGTCCATGGGTGCTGGGATGCAGAAACCCCCCTGTGCTGGGCTGATCCCACAGCCTGGGCTGCAGATGAGGGAGAAATTCTATCCCTGAGCCCTGCTCAGGTGAGAGCCCCCACCTGCAGAGCTGCCCCAGCCCTGGGCCCAGCACAGGAGGAGCTGGAGCTGCTGCAGAGAGCCCAGAGGAGGCTCCAGGATGAGCAGAGGATGGAGCAGCTCTGCTGGCAGGAAAGGCTGGCTCAGCCTGGGCAGGAGAAGCTTTGGCCTGAGCTCAGGGTGGCCTTGCAGGGCCCAGAGGAGCTGCAGGAAACCTGGAGAGAGAGAATTTCCAAAGGATGGAGGGACAGACAAGGGGGAATGGTTTCAGACTGAGTAAGGTTAGATTAGATATTAGTAAGAAATTGTTCCCTTGGAGGGTGGGGTGGTGCTGGCACAGGGTGCCCAGAGAAGCTGTGGCTGCCTCTAAATCCCTGGAAGTGTCCAAGGCCAGGTTGGACAGCGCTTGGAGCACTGTAGGATAGTGGAAAGTGTCTCTGCCCATGGCAGGGGGTTTGGAACCAGATGATCTTTCAGGTCCCTCCCAATGAAAACCATCCTGTGATTCTGTGCTGACCCCAAAGCCCCTGTGAAGGGATGGATTCTGACACCCAGCAGAGATGGCACAAAAGATGTGCAACCACCTCTCTGTCACCTCAGGCACAGTCTGGCCCTCAGAGAGCCTGAAGAGGCCAGAGAAAGGTGGCTCAGCTCTCTCTGTGCTAAAGAGCAGGCTGAAGCACAGACAGACCCACATCTGACCCACTTGGAGATAATCAGATAAAGAAGAATGAGCACAAAGTGAAGCAAGCCTTGCTAACTCATGGCTGTCATAACCTTTGCTTCCTCACAGGAATTACTTCCCTTGACCAACCACCCACTTCAGAGCATTCGTTAACCTTCTTTAAACTAGAAATTCTAATGTAGGCTTGGAAAAAATAATGGAGAAAAATAAGAGAGAGATGATAATGCCACTGAGACATGAATCTCCAGCTGATAGAAGGAGACACTGGTTCTGTCAGCCAAGGGTCTGACCTGTGATACCAAAACAGCAAAGATACTCTTACCAGAGGGGTTAATTCAGATAACTCTTTTAAAATGCAAATTTTTCTGCTTTTTGCTTTTCTTGATTTGAAGCACAGCAAAGCAGGGGCTGTAATTAGAGAATGGGTAGTCGGCACTGTTCACCAGTTGTGCGTAAGCTTTAAACTAATAACTCAGCAATTAGAAGAAAAATGAGCAGTAATTACACACATTTTACTCACTGCTAGACAGATGGAACATTTTCTGCTCGTTATTGGCAAACTGTCACTGCGTTTATTTCATTTTTAGTGTTTACTGTTTGTTGTAGTTTGATTAGGAATAATTACAGGCTAGGAAAAATACGAAAGAAATGAACAGCCTTTTCATTTTTACATCCTTAAAGTGATACAGCCATTTCTTACCCCATTTTCTCCACGATGAACATGCTCTCTGTTTAAAACTTCACTGAAATCAGGCTGCACCTTATGGGGCTTGATGAGAAATAGGAGTAAGGCAGTGCAGGGAAGACCGTCCTCTCCAGAATGGCTGATGAAACACTGCTGGGGTCACAGGCAGCTTCCCTGGTGGGCACTGCTCCATATTGCCAAGCTATTGCACAAATTGGTTTATATTTATTGCAGCTACAAGGCTTTAGTCAAAAGAGGCATCTGAGCCAGATCCCAGCCAGCAGGGCAGGAGCTGCAGGGAACTACCAGTGCCCTCACTCCAGGTAAGCAGGGAAACACGAGAGGCTGGAGGCAGGACTTTCATTTTTCCACCTTACTGGAGTTTGTTTCCCTATCCCCTCCTACCTAACTCTGGATTTCTGAGCCTTTATGTTGCACAAACTGTGCCTTACTCCCAGTCTTTGGGGATAATCTGAGGGAAGGGATTGGTGGCTGTCACCTGTGGTTAGGCTGAGCTGCAGAGCTGAGTATCCAAGGGCATATCCAAAGTTTCCAAAGAAACCAGGCACTTGGAGAGATTTCTAAATACTGAAGCTTTGAACCAGGGATAAAGACTTCCTGCTTTAATTCTATTCACAACAAGATTTTTCTAAGTTCCTACCTGAAACACATAGAGAAAAACACACCAAAGTGTGCAGGTCAGAGCTCGTTTCTTCCTCAGCTCCAGCATCACTGAGATCCTCACACAGCCCCTGCCTGCCCTGCACCAGACTCCTGGACATCACTGACAATTTTTATAGATAGGATAGGAAAAAGCAAATGAATGCTCCTATCAATACATCCTGCTGACATTACAGGCTAAACAGATCTTGTGACAAGGTGTGGGGGTGTGGGAGGTGGATCAAGCCTGCTTTACCTCAGGAATCCCTTCAGTAATTGTGTAAGGTCTGAAGGCCAGGGCCCAAACAATCCCTATGTGAAAATTTCCTCTGCTTTGCTTCAAATATTTCCAGCACAATTTTATTCATCAACCTTCTAACCACCTCTGCCTTTTTTAACATAGAGGTTTTTTAAAAATAAAGGGTCAAAGCAAAAAATCTGAGTAAAAAAAAGATGAATAATTTCCCTGCAAATATCATGGGATTTGAAAGGGTGCATAAATTGATTTAAATTCACTGATGCACATAACCTAACACCAGTTGAAAGAATAACAATGCTAATGAAGTCCCAGGAAACTCTAAACCAGCCCTGTTATGAAATCTGGCTGCAAACTTCACATGAGGCAGCAGTGAATAATCTCCCATTTATGTAATGCCTTGGAAAAGTTTCCTGGCTTTGTGGTAGCATCTTTAGGGCAACAAAATTTTGGCTTGACTCATAAATTCTGTATTAGTCAGGTTGGAATGGACAACATTATAATTGGGAAAGTTTTCCCGCTGCCAGCCTTTTGCCTGGTGCAAAGCTGCCAGGCACTGTATCCACCTCTCCTTTCACAATCCATAGCCAATGGTTTTCTCAGCAACACTAAATAAATGTTCTCTCTGATGCCACAGTTGGACATGAATGAACTCTAGAGCACAAAGCACCACATAAAGCAGCTTTTTCAAGGCCTGAAACATACAGTAGCTCTGAAATAGATTTCCTTGCCAAAAAGAAAAATTGTCTTTGAATGCATATTATTTTTTAAGACTTTTCTGAGTGCCTTTTAGTTGTAGCTTCAAGATTTTCCCCAGAAAAATGAGCAGTGGATGCTTCTTCTACACTGCCAGTTGAAAGACCAAACAGAGGCTCTACAGACCCTAGAGGGAGAGATGATGATGGGGGAAAAACATCATCACCACAGGAGCAAGACAGAGGCTTTGACTGTTGCAGCAGTAGAAAGCAACAAAACAGTAATGGCAAAGAAATGGAAAGCAGGAAAAATGGTTGAAAGAGCAAAGACTGTGCAATAACAGACGACTTCAAATGCTGTAGCAAGAATATTCACTGCAAGGCATTGGTGCTTTTGTGCATGAGGCAATTTCTACTTCTGAGGCTGTTGTGGAAATTTCTAAAAGAATAAAGGTGTATCATCAATCACAGAATCATAGAAAGAAAACAAAAATGGAATGGCCTGGATTGGAAGGGACTTAAAGATCACCTGATTCTAAAACCCCTGTCATGGACAGGGACACTTTCCACTGTTCCCAGGTAGTTTAAAGTTTCACTCAACCTGGGTTTGAACACTTCCAGGGATGGGGCAGCCACAGCTTCTCCAGACAACTCATGCCAGGGCCTCACCACCCTCCAAGGGAACAATTTTTAAATAATATCCCATCTAACTCCACTCTCTGGGAGTGGAAATCCTTGTCCTGTCCCTCATCCCTTGGGAATTGTCTCTGTCCATGTTTCCTGCAGCTCCTTCAGGCCCTGCAAGGCCACCCTGAGCTCGGCCCAAAGCCTCTCCTGCCCAGGCTGAACAATGGCAGCTGTGCCAGCCTTTCCTGCCAGCAGAGCTGCTCCATCCTCTGCTCATCCTGGGGCCTCCTCTGGGCTCTCTGCAGCAGCTCCAGCTCCTCCCTGTGCTGGGCCCAGGGCTCGGGCAGCTCTGCAGGTGGGGGCTCATCTGAGGGGACACAGGGGCAGAATTTCCCCCTTTCCTGCTGCCCGCACTGGGGGATGAGCTCAGGACACAATTGGCTTTCTGGGCTGCAAACACACATTGCCAGCTCCTGTCCAGCCTTTGTCCAGGTTATATTTATCCAGCCTTATGATGGAAGGCAATTTCAAGTAGGTGTGGAACTGGAAACCAGCTGGCTTTTATTATTTCTGAAGTTGGAACAAATGTGATCCAGCAGAGCTGAGACCAAGTCAAGACCAAGACACCAAGTCAAGCTTCTGTCCAGAAAACAGCAGCTGGAAATTGTCCTTGCAATATTACTCACTCCCTGAACACTTGGGAGCACACTTCTGGCAACCACGAGGTATAGCACCAAGGTCAGGGCACTCTCCTTATGTATCTTAAATTCATAATAAATCATAATTTCCGTTTAGCTGTGCTCTAAAAGGAATAAAATAAAACCACTGGCAGTTTCACATTTCTCATTTTCTATAAAATTTGGAAAACAGTACTTTCCTCATAGTGACAGAAGAAAGAGAATTTCTGTCTCGTTGTAAAGCTGTGCTGTTAATGATATTTAATTACCCATGCTTAATTACACCTGGCACTCTCCATCTTTGGCTCCTAAGGATTTTCCTAGTTAGATGATTAATGTGCATATAAGTGTGGAAAATTTCAAAGCTGGGGCTTAACCTTGGCACTAAAGCATGGCAAACTCAAACATCTGCACACCCATAGTTGGGCTCCAATTCTTTGTTGCACTTTATCAGTACAAAGGCACTTTCATAGCACAGATAATTCCATGGGGGGTAAAAAGAACTGTCCTGTGACATTTGCTTAAATCTTTTCTTTTTTCCCCCCCTAATTAAGGTTATGCACCAGTGCATCAAGCAGAAGCACAGATTTTGGACACTCTAAATACACTCTTACTTTGTTCTACACCAGGAGAGTTGAAGAAAAATAACAATTTTTATAAATGTGCTGTAATAATTGAGTGCATTCAATAAACCTGAAATAAGTATGACAAACTTCTTCTTACCCGGCAGAACCCAAAGGCACCTCTCACCTAATATTTTTTTTTTATAGATGTACCAGCACAATAGATCATAACTCTCTAACTTCTATTCTGCTCCAACATGTATCCATTTTTTAAAAATGGAGATTCTCAGAGCATCAGAACTGTGCTTCATCAGGGTCTCCACAGGAGCCTGCATTATTAATTACACATTATATAACATTTGAATAGTATTCCTGAATGGCTTTCAGAGCAATTTTTAGAATATTTCACTTATGTCCTGGAGGAAAAATGTGAATATTAGAAGTTCATAAGGAGTGACCTGTTTTGACCAGAGGTTTTTGTATTTTAAAGGTAGTACAAGCAGGATGGAATTGTACATACATACATATATATATATATTTATATGGCAACAGTAAGTCTTAGTAGAAGATTTTGCAACAATAGTACTGGGTTATGTAAGAAAGCTAAAATTTTATTCTAGAGTACAGATTTTGTTTTGGGTTGCATGAGATTTGGGCTGCTTATTTCTTGCATCTGTGTTGCATAAGAATAAATAAAATTTACATTCTGGTGTTGCCATCCACCAAGTGATACAGAACAGTTTTATGGAGATAATTTTATGTTTGTTTTGAAAGAAAAAGGTGCCTAAAACGAATTTGTTGTATTTCCATTCCATCTACAACTTTAGTCAAAGAATCCCACTGGCTGTCAATAAATAAATAAATAAATAAATAAATATGCAAGTAGATTGAAGTTTCAAAAATTTCCAAAGTATTTCACCTTCAAAAAAAGTGAAATATCTCTCAATTTCACTGATTATAGAAGTTGCAGTCACAGTTTACAGCTGCACCATCACAAACAGCAAGAAAAGTTAAACAACCTTTGAGAACCAAAAATTGTTCTCTGGAAAATAGAATCAAAGAATCATTAATATCAGCAGAGCCCTCCCAGCCCAGGCAGTCCCAGCTGTGCCTAGTGCCCACCTTGTCCCCAGCCCAGAGCTCTGAGTGCCACCTCCAGGTGACACCTCCAGGGATGGGCACTCCAAACCTCCCTGGGCAGCCCCTGCCTGTGTTTAAGGACCTTTTCCATTCAGAAAATCTTCCTAACACAAACTTTCAGAATGTGATTGCTTATCTTAGACCCAAACGTGGGAAAGTGCTTTAAACAGCATGAAAACCTGAAGGTTTGTTAGGCAGTGAAGCAGGACCAGAGAAAACAAGAGGTCATCAGTGAAGCAGCACTTACAAAGCAGGTTTACCTCAGCAGAAGCACAACACAATTAAATTTCCCTTTACTCTTCCAAGCAAAACCCACATGGGCTCAGAGCAGGTATTTATGAACTGGTTCTTGCTGACTGTGCTGGAACACCAACTTCTTTGCTGAGCAAACTAAACTAATTGTTGCACCAATATTAAAGCATATATTCCCTTTCCCGCTTCTGACTCAGCTTTGAGTGAAATAATTTCTGCAGTTATTAAAGAGGCAGAGGACCAATGTAATTTCACAGCCAACTTCCTTCAAACATCGATCCAAGGCAACTCCATTAATGGCTTGTTTTATTAATGTGCTTTGTCAACTTTATTAACCACTATTCATGAGGACTGTGTCCTAAGGGTTTTCCTCTCAAAATTAAAATGAAGTGAGCAAGAAGAAAAGCATCCCGCAGTTAATTGTGCGTTTTATAAACAAAGGTGATTATTAAAAATCTTCTGGTAGATAGAGAAGCTCAAGTTTTACTCTGCATTTCTCTCTGTGCCAAGATACATATGGTTGGTGAGGCTGGCTTAGTTTCATCCTCTTTACATGACTTGGGGATGAAAAATCAGACATGAGTCAGCAACAAGCTCTTCCAGCCCAAAAAGCCATTTGTATCCTGGGCTACATGAAAAGCAGTGTGGCTTGCAGGTCAAGAGAGATGATTTTACACTTCCACTTCAGTCTGTATCAAGGTCTGGGGTCCCCCAGAACAAGAATAGCACAAACCTGTTGGGTCAGGTCCAGAGGGGGACCCCAAAAATGGTCAGAATTTTGGAGCACCTTCCCTGTGAAGAAGGGCAGAGATGGCTGGGGTGGCTCAGCCTGGAGAAGAGAAGGCTTTGGGGAAACATTATTTCTTCTAAGTCTGCAAGGTGCAGGAGGCTTACAGAAAACACGGAGACTTTCTACCAGGACCTGTAGAGAGCAAGGAGCAATGATTTAGAACTGAAAGAGGGTAGATCTAGAGGGGACCTAAGGAAGAACTGGTTTTTCACTCCAAGAGTAGTAAGACACTGAAAGAGATTATCCAGAGAGGTTGTAGCTGTCCCACACCTGGAAGTGTTCAAAACCAGGTTGGATGGGGCTTGGAGAAACTTGGTCTAGTGAAAGATGCCCCTGCCCATGGCAGAGAGGTCACACTTCAGTGGCCTCCAGCAACCCAAACCAACAATTAATTATCATCCATATAAAAGAGTAGGAAGCCTTTTTAAAGAAATTCATAAGCTCCTTGGAGATCTGGATAAGACTTTGGAATGCCTTGCTGGTTGAGGAAAATGTCATTCTGTTATATTTGTTTCTCCCACTTTTGAAGACTCTTCAGAACCAGAACATAACTGAAAGTGCTACAACAAGCCCTTTAGTTTTGTTTTTAACAAAAAAAGGCTCATTACTGATAATCTCAACTTCCAAAAATTATGTTGATCATCACAAATAAGTACCTTAACCCTGAATATTTCAACACACATTTTAGAGGCTGGTTTTTAAAGGGCTTCAACAACTTTAGACTCAGACTGTGCTGCATGGGTCTGCAGCAATTCTTGCACTAATACATCTAAGTACTTCTGGTGTATTTTTAAAAGTAGGTAATATCAGGAACACTGCTGGAAGCTGAAGTGCAAAGACAGCTGAGGTGAATCCTATTTGCCACTCCAGATGGATAAATCTTAGAATCATGGAATGATTTAGGTTGGAAAGGATCTTAAAGTCCATCCAGTGCCACCGCCTGCCATGGGCAGGAACATCTTCCAATATCCCAGGTTGCTCCAAGCTCCATCCATCCTGGCCTTGCACACTTCCAGGCATGGGCAGCCACAGCTCCTCTGGATAAATACAGCTTTTATCTTTTGGCTTTTTCCCCTCAAGGAAGCCAGCTCCTTTCAGCTGAAGTGTGCATATGAGTGAAGGGCAACTATCAGCACAGAGTTCAATTAGCCAAGGGTCCAAGTGCAAGTGACCTCATTGTGAATCAATAGCAGTGCTTAACTAACAAAAATAGGATGAAATTATGGCCCCACTGAAGTCAGAGGACATTCACAACTTGCTTCCATCTCCAGACTTAGAAAGAAAAGTCCCATACCTGCCCTACTCAGCTGGTACAACTTCTTTTCCCTCCTGCCTTCACAGATCATTTGTCTCTCTTACACAACACACAGAAATCTTGGGGTTTGCATGTTCCCATCATCCTTTCCCTGGAGCACTGAGCACTGCAGAGCATCCCTGGAGCTCAAGAGAGAGCATGAGAGGACATTTCTGCTTCCTCACAGCCTCTTGCTGCCTGACCAGCCCTACTCACCCCAGGCCAGTTACTCAGCACAGCTCCATCGGTGGGCTCCCATTTTTATTAACAAGAAGAAAAAAATTAAAATATTTGCCAGCTCATTCTACAGCTTCTCCAGAAAATTCACATTTAGAAATGCACAGTGTCAAGTGAAGCAAAGGAGAAAAACAAAAAATAAAAGTAAAGAATAAGTTTTACAGAGACTATGTCACTGCTGAGGGAGAGGGAAATCTAGCAAAGGAAAGCTGCCTTTTAACTCCAGTTTTTTCAATGTGAGAAAAGTCTCTGATAGAGCTGACAAGTGGAAAACAAATTTTCACCAAGTATAACCACTTAATAGGCTTTCCTTCAAAAAGTATTAATCTACTTGCTTCCTTTGACCTTTTTTTTAATGTTTTCCCCCCATTTTGTCTTCCACATAGAGCCTTGTTAATGGTGAGGAACAAAGAGGTGCTAAACAGTGATGAAGACAGCAGTGAATGTATTTGCTTTTATGGGCTGCAAGAATTCTCCACGGGTAAATTTTGAAAAAGGCACAGGTTATACTAAGAGGTGTCACACAAAAAGAACTGGGAGTAGGAAAAATTACTAAAGAAAAGATATAATTTTACCAGTAAGGTGGCTGGATGAAGGTGAATGTTAAACTGAACAAATGCTGCCTTGCCGAGTGACTCTTGTAACAGCTGCTCTAAACCAGACACCACCAGAACAGCGAATATAAAGTTATTGATGTTACTAATTGTACTGTGTCACATTTTGCACCATTGTTCTGTCAGGTTCCTGCAGAAATTTCTGACAAATACACTACTTACACTTTTCAGCCAGCTAGTAGCATTTTAGCATGCTATTCTCTGGGGAAAAAAAAATGTCAAAATCTAAGGTATTTTGAAAAACTTGCTTCATTATGAGCTGGTCCACTGTCACACACAAGAGCATTTCATTCCCCTGGCTGCTGCGAGAAAAGTAAAAGAAATAATTAGACGCAGGAAAAAAATGTAGAACAGAGGCATTTTTCATTCCACTTATTAGTAGCTAGAACATTCCTGACAGGAGCAGGCAGAGATCCCAAAGAGAAATCAGCCACGGGGTGGTGGCCAACACTTTCAGAAACATTCTCCTACCTTGCACCTGAGAGATAGAGGCTGGCACCCAGCAAGGTTTCCAAAACAGCTGGAGGTCACAAATTCCCTTGTGTCCAGTTTATTTAACTCCTTCCCTAAAGGTCAGAGAGAGGAGCAGTGGAAAAGTCAGGAGCTGAGCTCAGTTTGGAGCTGATGTGAAGCCGGGGATGACTCTTGGTGCATTCTCCCTGTGATCAGCACTACACTGCTAAGAAACAGAGCTGAGCATTAAAGGTCATTGTTTTGGTGGGATTATGAGAAGAAGTGTTCTTAGATAAAGACAAACAACTCCCCACTTCTGCCCTGGAGTCCAAAAAACAATCTGAGGAGTGAACTTTCCAGCCTGATTAAATAAGCCAAGGCCCTTTGTCACAGAGGCAGCATCTATTCCAGGAAAAGCCAAATAAGGTTTTTGCTGATTCATTTGCTGCCTATCAAGACTGAATTATAAGCCCTGTCTCAGAAAAGAAAAAGAAATTATCATCAGAATTTTTTTCATGGAGATTTTTTGTGAAGATATATATATATTTAGCTCGTTTGCTCTTCAAGGTTAAAACAGAATAATTGTGGCTGAACAAATCCTTCCCCTGGCAAGCACTTAAAAAATTTGAGTCACACTTTCTGTGCAGAAGAGTTGGAAGGCAAGGTCAGAGCTATGCTCAAATTGAGATTTAAAAACTCTGATTTCATAGAGTCTCTCTTTATACAGAGGTGCTTTAGAGATGTTCACAACCACAGCTTTTGTTGGCAGCTTCACAGCTTTGTTGCCAAAACTCATCAGCTGTCACAGATGAGCTAATTTGGGGAGCAAGGGGTGAAAGAGCAAAGATGATTCTACATGGGTTATGCTGCTCACAATTGATCTGGTAAGGTTGCAATTTAAAAAAAAAAAAAAATAGTGTAACTAAATTTGAAAGCATGGAACAGATCTAAAGCAGATCAAGTCAGTGAGGTATCACACCTTTTTCAGGCCTTATCAGAAAACCCAAAGCAAGGGGTTATTCTTGATTCAGGAAAGCCACAAAGAAGCTAATTATCTGATATTTCTAAATTACAGTGTTTCCTGTCCATCATTTGGAAATGATGGCTTGTTAGTGCTTACCTGATAAATATGACATGTCTGGGTAAATATTAATATGTGACTAAAGAAACACAGAGACAGCCAAGCTAAACAAAGTCCATTTGAAAGGGCAGAGTGTATTCCATCTTTTTCACAGGGCTGTGGATAAGTAGAAAGGTTGACATCAGATAAAGATGCAAAGCTGGGAAAAGATTGTGAGCTTCAAAGGCAGTAAGTGCTTGGTAAATTGAACACAGAGACTGGATTATATAGTTGAGGACTCAGCTGAGCAGTCCACAGAATTGGAAAATTGTCTTTCTTTTGATTATTGGTGTATGTGGCTGATTTAATAAAAAGAATCTGGATGATGCATAGAATAGGAGCCTCCTTGTACCCCCTATCCAGTACAGAATAAATCAGCTTTCAAATATATTTCATATGGAAAGAGTTGAGCAAGACAGACGAGGTTA
Organism: Phainopepla nitens; assembly: GCA_013400175.1. NCBI lineage: Eukaryota > Metazoa > Chordata > Aves > Passeriformes > Bombycillidae > Phainopepla > Phainopepla nitens. Next base: position 239,457 of record VXBQ01012597.1, read on the forward strand.
AGCGAAGGGAAAAAAAGGGCTGACTATCAGGTAAATAACACACACTGACTGAACTGATGGCAGAAAATAGGAGGGTTGTGGATCTATGGGTGAATTTATGTTAGTATTTGTCAGCAAGAGTGAATCTGGTTGACTTCCCAGAAATACCAAAGTACAAATAGGAGATCTGTTAAACTGCTCACAAAAAACCTGCTCAGATTAAAATCCCACCAGGCACAATTATTTGTGATCCCGTTATCCCAGACAGAAAAAGGTGAAATAGAAAGGACCTAGTACTACATCTGTAAATACAGCGACACCCAAGCTGTGTTCCCTACAAGAACTTCCAACATTTTATCTGAGTCTGCTCTGTCTGCACCATCCTGATGTTTCTTCTCAAGCATTTCAAACCCAATTCTTCACTTCATACACTTTATCCTCTTCCTTCCACCTCCCTGCTACACCTCTCTGTTCTTCCTTAACATACTCTCTCCTCCTTTTCCGTCTTAAAATCTCCTCTGTGCCAGTCCCCTGACAGTGGCAGAGCCACAGGCCACTATCCCAAATTTCAGTGGCCATCAGACCTTACCAAGTTTATATCTTACCAAGAATGTCAAGAGGCATCAGAGGGAGTTACGATTCCAGTGTTGCCATTTGAAAAACAGGAGAGTTGGCACCTAAACCTATCAATTCAATGCTACTGAGTCCCCATTGCCACACATGAACTTCCATCTTAGACTTTATACTTATATTTAAACTCTTAACATGAGAATATCTGCAGGCAGTTCAAGGACAAGAGTTTAAACTCAGCTCTACAAGCAAATGCAAAGCTCATGATATAGTGACCTCACGTTTTTAATTGGTAATGCAATGACAAAAAGGTTTGGCACAGTGAACATAAACTGAATGAGGATCCATTTTGTTTAGGGACTGTGCAGCTCTTTTAGGTTTTTGAGACTTAATTATGCATTCCTAACACTGAGCAGTACAAAATGTTCTTTAGTGTAATGCTGAGATTTTTTGGGGTTGTAACCAGATCATAGGAGATATTCAGTTTCAACCTCCATGGCGATGTGCGGGGACGTGTCACACTGGAGATGTGGCTGGGAAGGAACTGAAAGGAAAAAATGAAAACTGCTTTTCGCTGCCTAATCAGAGGTGCTGCAAAATGTCTGTAAAAGCTCTCTAGTCCCGTCCAAATACATTTCAAATACATTAGAAAATTCCACAAAAATAAGACCTGCTTGTGGTTTGTGATCTATTCCCCACACCCAGCCTCAATTTTATTTTTAGAAGAGCTAAGCTGCCTCTGTGCTGTTTCAAGCCTGCTTATCTAACTCTTCCATTTTGATGGATGGATTTAGGTCTGTGTAACTAAACTTTGCCCCTATCTGTCCAAGAGAGAAGGAAAATAACATAATTTACGTACATGAGGTGGCACAAAGTGTTACTTTCTCATACCAAGTCTTGTAATACATCTCAGTACACTTTTGTATGCTGAATTTAATAAATATCAGGAAAAGCGTGAAGTTCTGGACCTAAATTACATCACTGGACTAAATTATTAGCTGGAAAAACAAAATCCCTGAAAACAATTCTATCAATATTATAGAGCTGCAATTTGCATCAATCATATTCCATTTCCTTATTCTTCTAGGTAAAATTTCTGCTTTCTTTAAACCATTACCCAAAAAGAACACCCCAAGAATCCCAACCAAACAGCAGCAACAAACAAAACAAAAATCACAAAAATAAACCAGTAGCCATCTGTGACACATGGAAAATATCTCCATTAAGATATAGGTTCAAAAGTTCAACAGCTATGAAGTCAATCTATTAATTTTGCTGCTATTCCGGACTGCATCCACAACTACTGACTGTCCAAGTCAGTTAGATCAAACTCAGGTCAGTGCATGGTCATCTCATGCTGTTGACCAACAAAACCCCATTGTTTTGGGTTTATTTTTAATCACTTTCACTTTTTCATAGTTTTTTTCTACTTTATGCCCCAGTGATGCCACCAGTTCCTTCAGCTCCACAATCCACTGACACCTCTGCATTTCTATTTTCCAAAAGTTTCTGGCCACTCCCCGATGTACATTGAGCAAAAATTGATTGCCACTTGTTCCATCAGTCCCTGGGCTGTCAAACAATGCATGATTTCTTTAATACCTCCTCAAGCTGACAAGATTGAACTAAATTGCATTATTATGTACTTCAGTGCAAAAAGATGGCCTGAGCAATTCCTGCAGTTTCCTCCACACACTTTTCAGAGAACAGGGCAGTTTATTTTTGCAATATTGCCACCAACAATTGCCTGCCTTTTTTTGTTTGTTGGTTTGTGGGGTTTTTTTTGTTTGCTGGTTTGGTTTTTTGGGGTTTTTTTTTAGCATGATTGCTTTAGGAGAGTTAACTGTGATATAAAATATGATCTTTCTGCCTGCCTATCTTCAGGGTAAAGAAAACTCAAGAATGAGGCATGGAATTACAATCAAGCCTGACACATGTACGGAGCATGACCTTCTCTGGGCTCTCAGATGTGACTTCCCAAGCCAAAGAGAAATAAGAAAATGCAAAGTATGGAAATGAGCAGTGTGGAACATGTTTGGTCACAAGTCAGCAATAGAATATTTTTTTACAAATATCTCTGAAAAGAACAAAATTATTACTTTCCAAAGTCAGGGCAAATTAGCTGCTGGATGGGACAATACATGAATATTTTAACATTCTGCAGAGATAATCCTGAATTCCAGCTTGCATGCAGGAATCTCTGTCTTAAAAGGATATTTCAGAAGCAGGCAGCACTTCTGAAATCCAGTTTAGAATTTACCATCACAGAAGCAGAATAAGGGGAAGAGTCTCAGCCCCACCCCTCCAGAACTGGTGCACATCACAAAAAGGACTATTTTTAATATGAAATGACATATTGGACAATCTCATCTCTACAAAGCATTTTTTTGCAGCTGGCATGGATAATATATCAGAAGTAGCTCTTGGGAAGATGGTCGCTTCAGGGCAGAGTTATTATTTTGAAATTAAATTTTTTGCACAATTTATGCAAGATTTTTCCATGCTCGGCCAATGAATAGACAAATGGTTACACAGAATTAAATACTTCAGCCCCTGGAGAAAGGTGGAAAGGGGACTGGGAAGAGTGGAGGTATCCCACAACGAACAAAACATTCCCAGAAGGAAATATGTTAATCTGGGAGGGGCACACAGCTATCAATAACTCCTTTTTCGATGTAGTTTTCCAATATTAAGCTGACATATTTAAAGTTCTTGAACAGCATTTCCTTATTTTAGAGCCAGAGGAAGCCTCTCGTGTCAGTACCCTGGACAGCGCACAGACTACTCCGGGATTCTTTTCTTTTGCTTTTAAAGAGCGAGGCAGCTCTGAAGCAAAGAAGAAATCATCAGTGTCAGCACAGCTCATAAACCTCTCCAGTGATCGAAGCTGATCATTTCTGGCTGTGCTGCAGCACGTCTTTCTGCAAGCCACTGCACCCTGAGGTAAACACTAATTGTTAAAGGATTGTTTTCATTGTGAAAACCTTGCGTTTATTCCTCCTGTCATGGTAACGAGCTCCAGTTGTATCACCACGGTCCTTCCAGCCATGTCAGCTGGGAATAATTTCTGCCTAGATGTTCAGTAAGAACCTGGAGACAAAACCCCAGCTTCTTTTTTCCGGAAAAAAAACTATCCCCAAGTCTTCACTTTGGGATAGTTTTTCCAGAACCCAGATAATTTTCTAGACATGCTCCAGTGCTTCCTCACCCAGAATACAGAATTCAGCTGCATGTTTTACCAAGGCTAAAAGCAAAATTTTATCTTCTCCTCAACTCTACTTAATATTCACTTAATCCCATGGCAGTTCAATAGTCTCAGCACACCAGTGGCAGGGCCAGCTGCACCCACAGGACCCCAGAGCACATCCCAAGGGAAACCCCATTTCACCCATGGGTCCTGGCAGGATTGTTGGTGAGAACACCGTGTGGGAAAGAACAGGATGTGGCTGGGGAAGGAGCCATTCAGAACTAGGGCAGCACTTTTCTGGGACAAACATCCTTGTTTTGGCTGCTGGAGATCAGCACAACACAAAGCAGTGCAAGAGCAGGTTGAGAAGTGGGTATGGACTTTGGGGAGGGTCAAGACCACCAAAGACCCCAAGTGGCAGGGTTGAACTAATTTACAGGATGTAATTTACAGACATGCTGGATCTTTTTGATGCAAACGACTAAAAATACATGGCAAATTGGTACCAAATATATCCAACTTTAACCTGGTGCCTTGTTCCCAAACCTGTAAAATAGGGAAATTATGCCCACTCACTTCACATAACATTGACATGGGAATAAATTCAGTTAAAGTGTCTTAGTTCTCCATAAACCTATTGATGAGTAGCCTACAACACACACACAAAACTAAAAAACAAACAAACAAACAAAAAACCTAAAGAACAACAACAAAAGAAACAGGTCAAAGGGCTCCAACCCATTTCTAGAAAGGTCTGGAAGAACGGACTGTGCATGAGAACTAATTTGCATGGAAAGCAAGAACTTTATCTCCAAGGCAGGGAAAACTTGTCTGTCAAATGCCACAAAGCCTGGGAGCACATGCATCCCAAGACCCTGGACACTGGTGAGCCTCTCCTTTCTCTCTCTCCCCATCTATAATTCATATTTTTCTCTCGCTTTTCCCGCTACCTAAACCCGTGTGCTTATGCCAAGGGATCAGGGACCAACACAGCAATTTCCATGCCAAGTGTGTAATTCAGTCATAAAACTCTGTTTCTTTTGCAGATCCTCTGATTTTTTGTTGTTCCTTTCAAACAAGAGCATTTACAACCCCTGGGTGCTCCTTTCCCCTTCAAGGTGGGACATCCAAAGGGCAAATCCTCACTCTCTTCTGGTCACTGGGCTGTCCCAGCAGGATGTGGACACCTGAGTTCTGGCCTCTCTGCTTGACCCTTGAGGTTGTTCCCAAAGGGCAGGGGATATGGTGATACAGACCTAGTGTGGAGCTAATATTTCTATTTAGGAGCTAATAATATCTCCTTTTTTTAGGGCAATTCTTGTGCCCAGCCTGTCCTGTGTGACCAAGTGCCACCCTGTCAGGGCAAGATTTCCTCACTGCCTGACTTTCAGCCCCTTGAGCATTTTGACAAGGACCATTTCACGTTTTCTTCTGGATGGTAGAAAAAATACTGGCTAAGCCAAGAGCAGACTCACAGAACACATCATTTTTGAGGTATCCCATGTGACCTGGGGGTTGTTTTTGTAATCTGTTTAATAAAGTTCTGTGTAGTTTTTGTATGCTGATAAATGTTTTTAATTACTTTCGTGACAGTAAGTCAATTACTTAATGTTACAGTCCATTATCACAGTACTCCTTCTCTAACATATTTTCTAAATCTTCAAAAAATAAAGGGAAAAAAAATCAAGATCAAATTTTCAGACAAGGCCTATTTTCCATAAAACTGAAAATTATGTTGGCAACTTTTGAGGTTTTAGGGGCTTTTTGAGGGGATGGGTTTCTTTATTGTTAGGGTCTTTTTCTTATTGCCAGATCAGCCTTTCTGTGATTCAGAATGGGATTGCCACTTGGCTAATACATTTTGAAGTAGCATGAAATTAATGTTCTGTACTATATTTTGAGGGAATGAGTAAATCTGATTAGCACGAGACCTCCCTATTGTACACTACAATTGCACTTTGATGAAAGCTAGAATTATATCCTGAATATAAATGAGATGAAAGTTCTGAAAGTGATCAGCAAGCTATGCAGAACTATATATAATTATCTATTAACTAATTATAGCAGGGTTTGAGTCAGAAATATTATTGAAGGGGAAAAAAAATGATTGCCTATTTTTAATCCAGTTATCTTTAGATGGCTAAAATCACTTGCTGAATGTAAAATTTTGAAGCCACTACGTCTGTCTGGAAAAGCAGAATGTCCCAGGACCTAAAGGAAGGAACTCCATTCTCAACTTAAAAAAACAACCAAAACCAGCCTTTGGTCACAGATATAATTTTCTTTATAAAAAGTTAAATATAAAATCTTAGTACATGAGCCAGGTTTCAGCCACCTACAGAGTGAGGATAATTTTCCAAAGAACCAAAGCTTTAACTTTCAAGTCAGAGCTTCTCATAATCACTAATACATAATGAGGAGAGTAAATTGCAAAGCAAACAATTATAGAGGCAAGGTGACAGAACAAAATATAATATTTTCATTATTATTTATCACCAACAAGGGTCCAGCAAGACTTCTGCTGGGACTCAGATGTCTTCCTTCCACCTTAAGCACTTGGTCCAGTCTGCTTAGATTTATTTCTACTCATTCTTCTGCTGCAATCAATAGACTAAAAACCACTCTACCATTTAGAAAACATTGAAATACTTTTAAAAGCACACTTTTGAACTTCTGTTGTTATCAGGATATGCATGATACCTAAAAGCAAGCTGAGATTGGTGTCCTTTGTACTGCACACTGTGAATTCATGAAATGAAATGTGGTACCTGCCCAGAAAATCTTTTACTCTTTAAAAAAAACCCCTATATTTATAAAAAGAAAAAAAAAAAAAGAAAAGGAAAAAAAAAAAAGTAAAAAAGAAAAAACACAAAGAAAATAGGGCAAAAATAGAAAAAAGAGAACAAGGTGGAAACAAGTCCAAAGGCAGGGACTTAGAGGGCATTTCCCCAAAACAAACACACAGAAAACCAAGAGTAGTCTAAAAAATACAATCAAAGCTCAAAATTTTTATACATGGCTTTGTTCAGTAAACTGCACCATCAACTATTAGAGGTTTTATTAAATGTCACTATTATGATAAATTTTCAAATACAATTATTTTAAGGTTTTCATTGACCTTATTTCCCTGTCTCTCTCCCCCAGCAGAGTTTTGTCTCAGCTTTCCAGAGAAGAATTATTGAAGTCCCTGTGCTTAGGCTTAAAAATAAAACCAAACATTGGCAAGTACATCCTCTGTATTTCCTAAGAACGAACGTGATATTTCAGTTTAGCAAAAGTGACATGATGATGGGTTACAGAGAGATGAAATGAAATCACATTGCTAAACCTAACTTCCTAGGACACCATGGGAATACTACATGAATCTTCATATTCATGAGGCTTAATTATAGCAAAATAACCAATCTGTAAAATACAGCTACGTTCAAGTACTGATTTCAAGACTAAAACATGAACAAAGAGAAGATGTTTCCCAGGAGATGCCTCTACAAGATGTGCAGAGGCACACAAATGTAAGCAAAAATCAAAAAAGACAGATCAACAGATCCTATAACATGGAAGAACTAGAGCAGCAGCCAAGGAAAGAATTAGCATTCCTTTGGGAATCTAGGGNTATATATATATATATATATATAGGGAGGATATATATATTTAAAATATTGTATAAAAGGTCTACAGCAGCTGCACTTCTTGCTACATGGCTATCACAAAAAAACCCCACCAAATAAATCACAGGACAGAGAGATTGCAACACGTTAGGGGACAAAGAACATGCATTTCTTTGCCAGGAACAGTAGCAAATAGGGACAGGCTTTTTGCTAAGCCAAAAATTTTGAAACAGTGATCAAACAAGGTATATTATGTCATTCTTGGGGACTTATCAGTTTTTGCCATGGCTTGAGGTGCTGTCATTTCCATTTTTTTCAGGTGGGAAAGGAAAATATTGTCACTATACAAGTGATTTCAAAGAAAACCACTTGGCAAGTGGCCATAGTCCAAAAACTTTAATCTCAATTTCTCCACAGTAACCAGTGTAAATGTTACATCCCATCCTAACTCCATAATCCATCCAGCTCCAGGTAGAAAATGATTTTAAGTAGTAAATATCTATATAATCTCTTTGAGGCACTTCTGGTCCAAGAAAAAGACAGGTACTGGGAGATTTAAATCTGCATTTCATTAGCCTGTGGTTAACAAGCTGAATTTCTTGTTCTCCTAAGGGAGTATTTCTACCTTGCTTGTTTTGAAAGATGCTCTTCTTTACCTTCTCAAGAAAATCCTCCAGGCAGATTAACATAAAAAGTGATTGTCTGTACAAAAACTGAGAAGTATTTAGAGCTACTATGCCTATGAATTTGGCTTAAACCTCCTCATTTGGAATGTAACTAACAAATTATTCCCTATATTATTACAGATAAGGCAATTTCAGAAAAGAATTGCACACTAGAACACACCTTTGAATTGAGAAAAAATTCTAATAATGCCTACACATCAGAGAGGTGGCTTGCAAGAACCAGCCATAAATCCTGTTATTTCAGAGGTTAATTCCAGCAAGATTTTCTTCATGTTTTCTACTTTTTTTTTCCTTTTGCCAGCTGGAGGGGTTTTAACTTCACACATATAAATGCTTTACATCTTTTTAAAAGTCCTCCAAAACACCTACCAACAACTCCACACACTCCTATATTCTATTTAATTCAGTGTCAAATTTTAACACTTTATTAACACCCTGAGAAATGCCAAAGCTGTACTTCCAGCAGCTTAAACCTGAACGGGGTAAAAATGGGAACATGTATTTAAAACCACGTCATTTTATGAAAATCATTCTTCTTCCACAAAATCTAAATCATAAAACCTATGACTTCATTACCTACCCAGAGCATTAATGCTTTTGGATGTTTTCAATATTTGTTTTCTTCAATATTTTAGTTCTGTAACTTTAGATACAGCGAAAAAAAAAAATAAAGAAAACTCCAGGTTTCCAAGCAGCACCTATTACTGAAATGCTAATTTTCATTTTCATTTAAATATAGAAGAAATAATAACATTTGCATTTAAACTGCAGTGGTTAAGCTACAAAAGGCCAGAAATTAAGTTACTTATCTTTTGGGGGGATTTTATAAATCCCTGTCTCAGTAGCAAGTGGTGAATGGAAACAAAACAGACCAGCTCTGGTCCCAGCTTATTTTAATTTTTACATCAGCAAAATAGGAGTAATATTAACAATTATGAAACTGCTCCAACAGGATAAGGTGCTCACTTCAATGAGAAAAATGGAAAAATATGGAAAAGTATGAATGGTCCCATGAATTCTATAAAGAATGGGGAAAAAAAGAAAAAGACAGACAGACATCTGCCTAAGCAGCCAGGGAAACCTGATTAGATATAGGGTTCAAAAGAGCATTAGGTTTCCAAATGGGTCTGAGGCAGAAGAAGCACAGCTCTGAAGAGCATAATATCCAGGAAGACATTCAGTGTTAGATACCAAAATCAATCAGTTGTGTTCAAATCTAATCCTCGCTAGGTTATTGCTTTAGCTGAATATATGCTGATAGTGCAAACAAAGGTTTTCCTTCAGTGTGATAAATGTGCTGTGAGGCTCACAGGAAGAGCTCTAGCTTTTCTATACCCCAACCAGGGGAAAATTGGACAAAGAGAGTTTTGATTCATATTGCTAAAAAAAGAAGAAAGATGTGTTTATTAGGCTTTGTAACCAAACTGAACAGAGATTTGATTATTCATGCAGCTGCTATAAAAGCACAGTCAGAGACTTGTTTTACTTATTACTAAACAACCAAATCAGTCATTGCCAGAGCCACTTCTATTAAATTCTATTAAATGCTAAGTAAAAACTTATATTTGCCCTTTACTACCAAGACACAGACAGAAAACAAATTTTGTCTGTAAAAAAATGAGTTATCTTTAAACAACGAGATTTTCAAAACTGCATCTGTCTTGAACTAGACATCCTTTGGTGCTGAAGGTTTTAACTTCAGAAGAAAGTTTTCACTTAGATTCAGAAATGTTTTTACAGCTAAAATTCAATACTAATAATTTTATAATAAAATCCCTCTTAGAACGAATGACATCCATTTCTGACCAAACCTTCCACAAAAAAAATGAACACAGCAGATTTTCAGTCATGGAATGGTTTGGGCTGGGAGAGATCTTGAAGATCATCAGGGAACCTTCAACTGTCCCAGGCTGCTCCAAGCCCCAATGTCCAAGCTGGCCTAAGTTTCCTCAAAGCTTGCTTTCAAACAAGGTACACAAAGCAGGCTGCAAGTCCATAAAATAAATCAGGCGCATTCAAGGAGATCTGGAACATTCAGAGATATTTAGATGTGAAAACAAAAGGCCCATTCTAAAGGAATTCTTCTTTTGAAGAGAAAACAAAATCCAGGCAAGAAGCAATTTTCTTGGTGTCAAAAGATCACTTTAAAAGGGATGTAAGTGGCAAAATCTGAAAGGAATGTCACAATGTAGCACATTCCTGAATATTCTGTGAAGGAAAAGAAAAATCAAGAAAAATGAAAGAAAGAAAAGACTGTTCAGTAGTCTTTTTCCTTTTTAAAAGAATTAGAAATCTGTATGAACAGATTGCATGAAAAATATCAGAAAGCTAAAAAATAACATATTTTAGAAATGCACAATTACTGTTTAAAAACTCTGAACCATTTTTTTAATTCCCAATGATTATTATTTTCATTAGCAACACAACATGAATTTTGTGAATCCACAATCAACAAAAAATTTTTGGTTGTGACATCAACAAAATAGTAGCAACTTAAAATCATAAGCAAGCTGGACTGACATTCTGACCCATGTTCAAATCTAGGAGAGCACTGTCAATATCTCTGAGTGTAAATAAAGGGGGTTTATCTTTTAGGATTTCTTTTTCTCTATATTACTGAGTAGGACCTTGTCACTTTTAGAATCCTCTGTAACTTAAAGCCAGAATAATTTTTAAAAATAGAGGTTCAAACATTCTTAATGCTCAAATTATTTAAATATCTTGGATATAATATGCTCATCCTTTGGGTAGTGTTAGGTGATCAACTTTTTGGGTAGCACTCACAAAGAGTGAATAGAGTAAATATAATTAAAAGTGATTGGGGGGGGAGAAGAACAACAAACAACAAAAAAAAGAAAAAAAGCCAAAGCACAACAAACCAAAACAAAGGAAACCAACAACTTCTGCTGCTGCATTTTAATAAAACATTCTGTTATCTCTCTGCTCCTGCCTCCCCTTCCCAAAACAGACATGTCAAACTTGGATATCTCTTGCTCTAGGCTATAGACTGATGGATGGCATAACCAGATGTCCTCTGCTTATCATTAGACAAGACACACATCTCTCTGACCTCCATGTTGAAATATGCTCCAAATTTTGCTTGCTTTGTTTAAAAGCAAAAGCCAAAGACAACCATGTTACACAAAGCCACCATTTACCTCTGTATGTGTTCTGTCTGCATAAAACCAGCCAGCACCCTCCCTTTTTAAATCTGGAAGACAGATTTTCCATTTTTAGACAATTGCTTGGAAGGCACAACCTTCTGCTTACGAGCAGAACATGCCAGTGACAGTAAACCACAGCCAGAAGGCAAAAATCCATTTACAAAGGGCAAGATAAAGATTCTACATTCCCCATTCATATTCTGGTGCAGTCATCTGCTGCTGGAGCTTACTCCAAGCAGAGTTTTTGCAGTGAGGAGGACCAGGAGCAATTAATAGGAGCACTCTGCCATACATCTTTCTCTCCTCTTCCTTCTCTTGACCTCTGTCTGTGCACACCCACACAGAGACCAGTCCCACAGGTCACAGTCCCAGGGGACTCTGTTTTAATGGGGTAATTATTCTCAATGTCTGCTCAGCAGAGGGGGATACAAGCTCCCTCCTCAAAGGCAAGCAGTTGCTGAGCTGAGAGATGCAGCAGCAGCCTGTGTTTGCTCCTTAGGGGTAGCCTGGAGAAAAGGAGACTCAGGGGTGACCTCAGCACTCTCTCCAACTCCCTGCAGGGTGGCTGTGCTCAGCTGGGCTTGGGCTCTTTCTCCAGGCAGCACTGACACAACCAGGGGACACAGCCTCAGGCTGCACCAAGGCAAACCTAGGTTGGATATTAGGAAGAAGTTCTTCAGGAAAGGGTGATAAAGAGCTGGAATGGCTGCCCGGGGAGGAGCTGGAGTCACCGTCCCTGGATGTGTTTAACAAAGCCTGGATGTGGCACTGGGTGCCAGGGTTTAGGTGAGGAGTTGGGCACAGCTTGGACTCGATGATCTTAAAGGTCTCTTCCAACCTGGGCATTCTGGGATTCTGTGACAAAAATATTCGGGAGAAATCCCGAAGGAACCGCAGGGGACAGGACCTTGGTGGAGTCAGGAGAAATTTCTTGTCAGGGCCTGCTCCAGACCAGGCCAGCAGCACCTGGGGCGGCTGCTGCTGCCTCCCACAGCACAAAGCAGCAGCTGGCACTCGGGTCCCTGGTGCCAGGTGTGGTGGAGGAAGGCAGGCTCAGCCTGAGTCCTCCCAAGGCTCCCCTGCGCCGTGGGAGAGCACGGAGTGTGGCCAAGGACATCCAGGCCGCTCTGGCAGGCTCTGCCTCAGGCAATTCCCTCATTTGCTGGAGCCCAGACACTGCCTTGTCTCATCAGAACACTGAGGTGAATAATAAAACACATCCCCACGCTTGCCACGGGAAGAAAATACTACTGGAATAAATATTTCCCATAAAACTTCTGAGAAGCTTTGCAAGACGAGGACATTGTCTTCATTTTCACTCTGATTAATAACCATGGTTTTGACACAAATGTTAAGCATCCAAGGAGGTTTTGTGATCTCTCTTTTTTTAGATGAAATTGAGCAAAACAAAAATAAGTATCATGACTTTTACACAGGAAGAAATGTCTGGCATTTCCAGTAAAATGGAGCTACACAGGGATTGTCATCGAGATAGATATTAATGAAGTCTGGTCATGCACAAACTAAAATACAGCACACTGTTGTAGGGAATTTTGATGAATGAGAGATGGGATTTTTGAGTTCTTTTAGATGGTGTGATTTATTATTTTATTATTTTTTATATAAGAAGGATGAGTTTGACTTATAGTTTTTATGGTATGGTTAGAAGATCATAAGACCTTCAGTTATAAGATTATTTAAGGATTTATGAATTAATAAAATATTGTTAAATAGGATATTTATGTTTTTTAATTATTAACTAAGTTGTTTTATATGTTTTATTAAAATGTGGGCTTTAACAGTTTATTATGACATGCTGGCTTATTGTGCTATATTCTAAATTTTTTTATTATTTTTATAATTATTTTTGGTTTTTTAAATATTTTAAATTTTAAATTCTGAACTTTCCTCTATTTAGTTTAATATATGTTTCTATTTTGACTATAAATTTATATTTTTATTTCTAGCATTCAAGTTTGGAAGCCTTTTCCAAGGTCTTAAGTTAAACTTTGTATTTGATTCTAAGTTTTGGCCTGCAGGCCCAATATTTTGAAACCTCTCTGCATTTTGGATTCCAACACACTGTAAGAAAAGAGAGGAATCCACACATTTGTGAAAGAGGAAGTGATAGTAGCATATCCAAATCTAGATGATTCAGTTTTTTCCAACACAAAACGATTACAGAGGTTGTGTAAAAACAGTACAGAGGTCAAGTGTAAAAACAGAAAATTCTAAAACAGAAATTATCCATCTTTGAGGCAAAATAAAAAGGCTGCGCCTTTGCATGGAATAGGAGCTCTACAACAACCGCCTTGGTGCACAATGAGAAAATCAGATGGCATACTGGGTAACAGCTACATTTTCTCAAACTTTCATAATCTCAATTTTTTTCTAACTATCATTCTATAGAACAAGTACTTTTCTATAAAGATATAGTAATTGAATGCATAATAGAGCAGTCAGTGGTGACAGTCCAGTGAAAAGGGAATTCCATTAAAGAACAACTTGCTTTTAAAATCATCCATAGATAACAGAATATCGAGCTGCTTTACATCAGCAGCCTTAAATACACTTTTTCAGTGACCTCTGGCACATAATAGGGTACTTGCTTTCCTCTGTTTTTCAGTCTTAATCAGATCTGTCAACAGGTATTATATTATACGGCTTTTATATTCCTGTCTAGTCACAATATTTTCAGCAATTAGGTGTGAAATCAAGACAAGTAAATCTGTTAGATTAAGAACATTATAGATAAAGAATGTCATGTTCCTTAATTGACATCAGCTGAGTTTTCTCTATAAGCTTTGCCAAGTGATGGTAACACAAAACCTACAGACGAACCAACTGGGCTGATCCCACAGAGTGGGGAGCAGGAAAGGGGAAGAGCCCCCACCTGCAGAGCTGCCCCAGCTCTGGGCCCAGCACAGGAGGAGCTGGAGCTGCTGCAGAGAGTCCAGAGGAGGCTCCAGGATGAGCAGAGGATGGAGCAGCTCTGCTGGCAGGAAAGGCTGGCACAGCTGCCATTGTTCAGCCTGGGCAGGAGAAGCTTTGGCCTGAGCTCAGGGTGGCCTTGCAGGGCCTGAAGGAGCTGCAGGAAACCTGGAGAGAGACAATTCCCAAGGGATGAGGGACAGGACACAGGGAATGGCTTCATACTGACAGACTGTAGAGTTAGACTGAATATTAGGAAAAAAAGTAGTTTACTGTGAGGTTGGTGAGGCCCTGGCACAGGGTGCCCAGAGCAGCTGGGGCTGCCCCTGGATCCCTGGCAGTGCCCAAGGCCAGGTTGGACACCGGGGCTTGGAGCAGCCTGGGACAGTGGAAGGTGTCCCTGCCCATGGCAGGGGTGGCACTGGATGGGCTTTAAGGTCCATTTCAAACCCAAGTAATTCTATAATTACATGAACAAACACAGTCCCAGTTGTGACTTCCCATGAGCAGGAGCTGGCAGTGCCACTTGGGGAACAAAATGCCTTCCACCAAGTTGAGGCCCGCTGCAGAATCTTTCTCTCTTTTCTGTTCTAGATCTTTATTCTTTGAAAGGAAACAATATTCTTCCTTCAGAGAACAGAACCCTTGTTTTGAGGAACATCAGACAGTCAACTTGGAGCAAGGTATGCAAAGATTAAAATCCAACTCAACCAGGAAATTTTCAGCATCATTATATGATTTAAGTGTTTTCCACTTGAGAGAAACAAGACGGGCTTCAGAATTTCACTTCACAGAAATGAGCCTCATCTGCTGTTATGGGAATTTCTGAGGAAGAGACTTGCACTTGTCTACAGGGACACACACATTTTGACCTCAGTTACCAAGTATCTCCCAAAAGCTCCTTATCCTGCGCAAAAGGGACATGCTGCTTTTCCTCAGACAGGCAGGTAAACATAAAAAATGCCCCAAACTGAGCAGCTCTCTCATCCACTTCTAATTGGAGGGCCAATGCCAAACAGCTGTAGCAATAAAAAATTTCATTTTCTGATCCATGCACTGCTAGATCTTCAACCTGTAGCTAGGGTAGTTTTATATAGGATGTTTAACAGGCGGAAGGCTGATTGAAAAATCTGATTTATTGTCTTTGTTTACAGGCTAAGGCTCTTCCAAATGCATATGCATCTATAGTCTAATAATTCAACTAAACTGCATGTCACTATTTTTGTCAGCTGCAGTGTCAAGAAATATTCAAAACCATTGATAAAAACAAAGAAAAAGTCATCAACATTGAATGTTTTACAAATTGCAAAAAGTTTAAGTCACAGCTTTCTGTTTCTGCTGCAGATCTTTCAATTAGTATTGTAAATTGTTTGCTTTTAGAAATGCAAGTCACTTCGGTCTCCTCAGTCTTGGTTATCTGGTCTTACACAGGTCCTCCTGTAAATCACAGACAATCAATTCAAAAGGTCAGTGCTGATTAAAAGGAATAAATCACATATGGGGACATTTTTTACACTGCAAATTACTCTTTTATATCTTCTGAAGTAATATCTCTCTTGCTTATTTCAGGTACTATGAGTAATTAAAAAAAAAAATGAATGTGTGTAAGGAGGAGGTTCCTGCCAAAAGTCAAATTTTAAATTTCTTACATTGCTTCAAGCTTGGCTCTGTCAGACTAATGTTCCCTAAAACAGTTTTTAGGCTACAGCCAAATAGAGCTATCAGAAACAAGGTATTATTCATCTTCAGAATAACAAAAATATTCATCTTCAATGCTAACAAAACATAGGAGCTTCCCTTGGTCTCAAAGGGCTGAGGATTTTTCTGCAGAAAAATCTGTAAAAAAAAGTCTTTGTAGACTTAGATTTGACATTTTTCAAGTCAAATAAGAAGACAACAAAAAATTAACATAATGCTGTGTTTCCTTTATTTGCCCACTCCCTCCTCTTCCATTAGTGAAGTTTCATCTTCATAATTCCTTGTTTTGCTTGTATTGCATTTTGCAATGCTTAGGTAGATGGCTAAATATTACAGAGTTCATAGGTGGGTCCAAATGATTATGAAGATAAAAGAAGTGATATTTTTACTTTGTTCGAGTCTTAAAACATTCTATGTAAGATCCCAAAAGAACCAAAATTAAGAAAGCTCTATAGAATTGAACACAAACCATAAACTTGGTGAGAGAAACATTTTGAAAGCAGGGCCTAAAGTTTGCACAGTGGGGGCCTCAACAATACCCATATAACTTTAAATCTAGGAAAGCTTTGAAGTAGATTTGATATTTTCCCTGTGCTCATGCAGTGCCTCAGCTTCTGCATGTGCAAAATGGAGATATCACTCACTAAATTGCTCCTGCAGAAAAGATTTATATAGGAAAAGGGTAAAGCCTTATGTGGGAGATAAATATCATTAATTGTTCACTGCAGTACGGCAATATTCTGACTCTCCTAATTCCTAGAGAGAATTATCTGTTTTCTCCACAGTTTGCAAAGTGTGTCCTCAAAGACAGGAATAAGGAATGAGAATGCTGAGTTGCTTGGCTGTGACATTTTAATATCCTTTGAGCCGCTGAAAGACGCTTGCGATTTATCAAAACAACATTTTCCCACATCTAAAAATTCAACACTTTGTATGTCCAAGGAATATCTGCACTGGTGTCCGAGGGTGATGTGGAAACGAAAAAAATTAAATCTCACCCACTGCTCTGATGTGGAGGCACCTGAAAGCGCTGAGTGTGAGAGAAACACCAGAGCTCGTGGCCTGGTAGTGATTCTGGATCTTAAAATGATAGAATAGAATTAAACCATCAATGAAGTTGGAAAAGCCCTCCCAGCCCGAGGAGTTCCAGCTATGCTTGATGCCCACCTTGTCCCCAGCCCAGAGCTCTGAGTGCCACATCCAGGCCTTCCTCGGACACCAGGAAACCTCCAAACCTCCCTGGGCAGCCCCTGCTAAGGCCTGAGCCCCGTTTCCATGGGGAAATTCCTCCTGGAATTTCCTAAACCTCCCCTGGTTCAGCCTGAGGCCGTTCCCTCTTATCCTGTTGCTTGTTTCCTGGGCGAAGTGGGAGATGAAATACATTGATTTAACAGGATGGTAGGTAACAAAGTTTTGAATCAGCACAGGGCTACCAAAGGGAAATAATTCATTGAAAGGATTAATTGATTCTCCTCAGCCCCTGTCCAGCATTGCTTCTCATTTGCTCTCCCAGGCAAAACACATACACAAGGGATGAGAAAATTTGGAAAATGTGGTGATTTTATCCCACCTTTCCCCTCCAGATTTGAGTTACTGAATGCAGTAGAGCACCTGTGCTCTTTGCTCTTCCCACCCCTCTCCCTCCACAACTTCTTATTTCTCATATGCAGACATTATGCAATTTCTAAAATTTCCTTAATTAGAGGGCGTGGGGTGAGGGTGACGTTACCACAAATTTTATTTAATTTCAGACTTTTATTCTAACAAAAGAGGCGAATGACACTTAGAGATGCAGAAAAAAAAAAAAGAAGTGGGGATTTATAATTTTTTAAGTGAAAAATGTTAAATATTCACATTTTGAATGAAAGGGTTTGAACAGGAAAACAACTCTATTTGCATCCCCTGCTCCTCTGAGCCTGCAGCACTCATGGCTTGACCTCTCCCCTGGCGTTTCAGAAGCAGAGAGAAACATTCCCTCTTCTTTTGGGAACATATGGACACGTTTGGATGTGTCAGAGGCAGCTGGTTGTGCTGAGACCTGGCCTAATTGCTTCTCAGTGTCTCCCCAGTGCTTCCAGGGTGACAGGACACAAAACTAATGGGATTCCCAGTACAGTGTGAGGAGCACAAAGTCACTTCATTTCTGCCCACACATTTTGCCACTGTTCCTCTCTGAGCTCGATTACTCTCTTCCTTCTTGTTAAAAGCAGCTTCCCAAATCATAATTAATCTAAACCACTCTTTCCTTCCCTGCTCTTTCAGTTTCCTGCTCCATTCTGTTCAGATGGAATTCCCTCATACAGCCAGCTCGGACTGCTTTGAAATTCCTGTCCATATTGCCTTGAAAGCCAGTAGGTCTTCAGTAGCCTAATTGATTGTTTGCTGTTCAAATAAAAATAATTTGGAGCCAAGTTTCAACCCAGATTATTATTTTATGGGCATCTGTGAACTCCAGAATGGAAGAACCCTGAGCAGAAGCATTAAATGATGCTCTATAATAACTGTAAAAGAGATAATGGGTGAATTATTAGAGAGGGAAGTGTTTGAACCTTCCCAATTCAGGAACCAAGCCATCCAGACACAGAATTTCCCTGTTCCTCATTAATACACCAGACTGAATCCAGTGCTGACTTGCCCTGCAACGTGTCTGAGGTTAAAAATGCCTGTGTACTCAGCTTAATAGGCTCCCATTAGGGAAATGCAAAATTAGCATTGATTTTATTTAAGAAGGCCATCCCGGATAAATGGTGTGGTTAAATGGCTACACACAAAATTTTCCTGAGCTCTGGCAATTTCTTTCCACAGAAAATATCCTATTTGGATGTGACAGAGTTTGCTAGTGCCATATGTTAATTAGCTCAAAATACTCCTCCCAAAACAGGAATTCATAGAGGAAAGTAAAAAAATAAGGAGCACAACAAAACAACAAACAAAAAAAACGAACAAAACCACCAAAAACTAAACCAACAAAAAATAACCTGCTAAGATTGGTAAAGGAACAAGAAATCAATAAAAACCCACGCAACTTCTTTATCATAATAAATAAGTTTTCTCCTAGAGAATTACATGGGTAGCTTTCAGACAGCTTTCACTTTGAAATGAGAAGAGGAAAATATGCAATTTTGAGAATATTGAAAGGAAAAGTTCTGGCTTTTTCTGCATCCTTGAAGTTTTTTATTTATTTGTTTTGGCTGAAACATAACTTTTTCAATAGGAAGACAACATTTTTAGCCAAAATACATACTCATTTTTCCTAATAAAGTAGTTGGCAGCAAAGGCTATCAATCCTTAGAGAGAGAAAAGAATTATGCACTTCAAAACAGTAAGGAGGAAGAGATTTTTTTATTCTAAATGCAATTAATTTTCATTAATTAAAATAACATGAAAGTCTGGGAGTGGTGGAGATGGAAAATTTAGGGCATTCATAATTATGGTCCTCTGCTCCTGTTGATTCCTTCCAACAATTTTTTATCAGGTATCAAATGTAGTGAGAAAATAAATCTAAATGAAAGCAACAAAACAAAGACAACACATTTCATCTTCTTTTAGCTATTTTTAGCTATTTTTTAACGTCAGGAAATTTTTAACTATCCCAACTCTCCCACTGAGCTCCCTCTTCTCCCTCCTCACACGGGGAACTCCAGCCCAAGGCAACAAGAGCTGCACAAACAAAAATCTGAAGCATTGATTTGTGGGTTTATTGCTGATTATAGAAAACATTCCTATCAATTTATCAAGGGTTCCTTCACACTTCATCTCTTTTATTTCATATTTTAGTACTTGGGAAGAAACAGGAACCGTGGATCCAAGGAAAGGGTAAGCTTTTAGGAAACCCTGCCAGAGGATTTGCAATGAAAAAAATGAGGAAGTCTTGTTTCTTTGCTTTTCAGTTTCCCCTGATATAAAATGAGAATGATAATTCCAATTTACCAAAAAGAGAGTTTGGGCTTTTCATAAAAGGAGAGAGATACCAAAACAGGGAGAAATAAAGGTTCCCTTGATTTTCGACAGAGTTTGTGATACTGCATTTCTTTAGCACTTGAGAAACAAGTCAGCTCTAAAATGTGCTATGAATAACCATTGATAAGGGTGCAAAGAAACCCCAATAATAAACAGAGCTCATGCAAGAAAGGAGAAGATGCATGAAAGAAAAGGAAGGCCAAAATCCAGTGAATAACTTCTTTTTCTGAAAGCCCTTTTGAAAACACACAGAGCACCTCACAAGATCTTGTAGGGCTGCTGACATTTAGAGGAGTTTTCTTTTCCTCACCCCTTCTGTGAAACTGCTGAATGGCTGCTGTGGCACAGCACACATTATCCCATCACTTCTTATTTGGGGATGCACTTTGGCTTCCCAGCCCTGAATTTGCCTTTCAGCAGGTCATAAATGTGCATTTTGAAAAGCAGATCAACTTTGCTGCTGTTGCTCTAATGGAATTTTTCCAGGAAAATTAATGTCCTATTTGTTTTCAGCACAAGGATTTCATGATATCCAGCACACCTAGGAATTCAAAAAAACATTTAAGCAGAACAAGAAGTATTATGTAGATGATCAATTCCCTTATTCCTCTGGATTCTTCCCTAAGATTTCTCCACTTAAATACAATACAAAGTTAGCATTTTTTATTTTCCAGTTTTCTTTTAGCCCCACTGTTTTTTTCTAACCTCTACACTATATCTGCAGCTGCTTCCACATTTTATTATTTTGCAATACATTCCTAATTCTATTTCAGAAAAATAAACTATAAATCGAAATATTTTAAATTCTGTTGCACATACACATAACAATATCAGTGCGTATGGACACTTGTGAAATTTTATATTGAAAATTTATTTTACAGAAATGTTTTGATTTTAGAAGACACTTAATATAATGAGCACTTCTTAAATTGAATATATCTGTATGGTTTTATTATTTTTTTTCAAATCTTCAAAATATTGTGTGCATTTAAGAGATGAATTTTAATACTGTCTAGTTGTGTATACCCACATAGCGATTTTTAGCATTTCAGTTGGTGCCATTTTTCCTTTTTCATACCAGAAATGCTTTTTAGTTTTTAAACAAATACATTTTAGTCACTGTTTTGTGAAAAGCAGTTTTAAATTGGGTGGGAAAATGGAGTACATGGAAGGATTCTCAGTGCTCAGTACAGAAAATGCACTCTTGGAGGCACAAAACAAATGTGAGCCTGAAAGAACAGAAGGAAATATTTCTTCCATCGTTATCACTCAGGTATTGCCTGGAGGATCAGTTGCAAGACAAATATCATAAGAAAAAAGATGTTACTTTCCTATGGTTTATGTCTCCCTAAAGAAAAAAATGTGGGTTTACTAAACAATGTCATTTAACCAGCAGGATGTTTTACAAAAGGAGAGTGGGAAAAAAAAATAAAATCACTGCCTCCTCTAGAAAACTATAATCTATTTGTGTCTTTTTTAATTCAAAAATTTAAAAATCACCTCCACATCTAGACTGCAATGTATTTTCTGAGTGTGTCAGGAATTTGATTCTGTTTTAATGGAGAAGGGGGGAAAAACCTTTAGGAAAAAGAATTCCCTAGGCATGCAATTGAAAAACAAGAGTGCTGTATGTCAGCTGGAATATGTAATCCCCAAACAGAGCCTGCCCTGACCTTCCACAAGTAGCAGGGCAATTGTTCTTGGGGATTTTATGAATATCAGTCTCTATTTGCAAAGGAAGCCATGGACAAAAGGGGAAAATGAATTTGAATTTGCAGTGAAAGTGAGCATCCAGTACTGGGCTGTCCCCCAGCTGGAAGAGAGCCAGCCTTGATCCCCGGGCAGGGAGCCAAGGAGACATCCCTGGCATGGTGCAGGACCGAGTTCTGCAGCTGGAGAGCTGAGCTGGGCACCGAGGAGGGACATCTGCATCATCCGCAGCAGAAACAGAGATTTAAAGGTGCCGAGGTATTCATTTCCCCATCCTCTCTTGCCACCAGCCCAGAAGCTGCAGCAGTAAAATACTCGAATTTTGCATGGGGAAGTTGTAGAGAACAATCCCTCCAGGGCACTGCAATGCGAGATAAATCCTTTGGAGGAGGAGGAGGAGGAGAGAATGAAACCAAAGCACGGAGCTGAAACCACAGAGATACGTACGGGATGCATCTCTGAATTCTCAGTTCCACACATCCCTCTCGAGCATGTCCCCAGTGTCAAATTACTCCCCTGAGCTGCCCTTTTAGCTCCCCATGGCTGCATCCCGTGGCTGTCCAGCTCCAGGGAGCAGGGTGTGGAATATTCCCCCTTGGCAGAGGTGTTCAGCGGCCACAGCTGCCTGCGAGGCAGAGCTGGGCATCCCCCAGGAAGGAGGAGCTGGCCAGGGCTCCTTCCCCAGCCCTGCTGCTGCAGAAGGGCTCACAAGGGTGTCCCCTCACCTGCAGCACTGGCATGAATTTTTAACTCCTCTGCTCACCCAGGCAGCAGTGGCTTTCAGTCCAATTCACTGCACAAGATGTGCAATCCTGGAGGTGAAATCCCGGGATTAATTCACACTGAACGCACACAACAGAGAGAAAAGTGACAGTGCAGACAGAGAGAAAGAAAAGGAGAATTTCTGTAATCAAAACAGAGTTGGTCACTTCAAAATGGACGGTGAGTAATTCCTGAAGGCACCCAAATAAACACAGAGCCATTCAGATGGCAGCAGGGAAAGGAAAACCTGTGGGCATAGGAAAGGACACAACAAGGTAGGAGAGAATAAGTTGCCACAGACATATACCTACAGCCTTCATTTCATGCACCCATAATTCTCCCTGGCAGCTGCATGATTAATTCAAAGATTTATTGATTTTTTTTTTTTGCCTTGCTCAATCCTGTTGACCTGCTTTTGTTGACAGGTCTCTGTGGATCACACTCCTCTGGCAGCTGAAAGCGTTGGCATCACGTTGGTCTCCGATGGCCCACAGGAAACATTTCAACCCACTCGACACCACCAAAGGTCGAGTGCATGGCAAGAACGTGCAGGACTCATTTTAAACATGAGAGAACATGAAAAAAAATAAACTGGTAGGCTCCTTTTGCAGTGAAAAATATCTGTAATTGCAATTATAATGCGATTTTTGTGGTAGTAGAGAATGGCTAAACAGTTTAATCTTTTTTCTGTACTCTCGCTCTTATAAAAAATATTGACTGGTTTTAAGTTTTCTAGATATTTCTGGCACAGCAACTGGTCACAACATGAAACGTTTAGCCTTTGCATCAACCACCTTTCTGCAGCAGGACAGAGCATCTGCCCCAGCACAGCTTGAGCTTACACACCAGATCACAGGCTCTAAAAATTCACTTGATTATGACTAAAAGGTCACCTGGCCTCCATCATAACTTTCCTCCAAAGGGAAAACACACATGCAATTAAAATGTGGCTTTACAGATCAGCAGCCCAGGTACAACACTGATGTCACAGCAAATGAAACAAAGCCCTACCGGATAGGCACCTGCAATTCCTTCTAATGAGTCATTCTCCTAATGAGCCTCTCAATTAAAATTGGACTCTTGACAGGGAGGGCAAACCAAAAGAGCTTCAGTAAGAACATCTACAGCCCTAAAAAATTGTGGATTTATCAGCTTAGTAGCATGGTGCTCCACAGTGATGTTTTAATTGAAATCAGTTACCTGGTACAACACACAACAATAGAATATTCTGTTTCTGCCTTTTTTTTCCAGATGTCACCTGTAGATATCTCTTTGGATGCAATAAAAATAACCTAAAAATCACGGCTGGCAGCAGTTTTGCCCTTCTGCTCCCCTCAGAGTGCAGCTAAACCACGTCCACAGCCAGACAGGATTCCCAGTAGCGAGGCACACGCTCATTAAAATGAAGCTCATGCATCAATTTTGTCCCCTCACATCAAAGCTGTCAGAGCTCGTTGGTGTTTGCTCAGGTTAGGCTGGGTTTTGATGGCAAACCTCAAGCACACAGTGCTTAGTGTGGCCACCTACTTATCCACTGCTGCTCAGGAAGGTGACAAGATCACAAGCTACTGGCAGGGGAGATTTATAAGGAAGAAAACAACAACACTATCGCTATTTCAAAAAGAGAAAATGAAAATAAATCACAAAACTGGACCTAAAACCAGCACACTGATTCATCAAAGCATGTCCCTGTCTGTAGAATTTTGATACCAAATCTGACAGCACTGAGTTTTGCTGTCTATAAAATCAGACACCCCCACCCCAAATCCTGCAATTAAACCAAAGTGATAAAAATATTGCCTTAAGTATTCAAGAAAATATCTATGAACCAAAAAACTGCCTGGAGAATGGTAAATAAAGGGCAAAGACAAAATGGATGAATGTTGAGTGAGCACCTGGGAAGGTTAGCAGTAGTCTGCTCTTATTTCACCTTTATTAAAGAGCTGGTAATCATGGAGTTCATTTAAATGCAGGCCATATTTATTTGAAGGCTCTGCAAACCCTAGAGAGAATTAATATTACAGGAACCGTGGGGGTAAGAAAAAGCTGGCCAGGTGATAAAATGGGATTCATCCAGGAAAATGAAAGAAATTTCAAGCACATCTGGAGAGAAAATAATGTGACACAGATATTTCCAGTGAAAGACTAACTGTGTCACTGAATTCAACCATGCTGAAAGAAACCTCTTCACGACTGGCAACGTCAATAACAAGGTGGTAAAACAGAACAGTTTGGGCATCAGATTGGATAAAGTTATGCATGGTCCAACAGAGCCTCAGGCCCATGGAGAGATGTGGTAAGTGCCCATATATGTGTGTGTGTGTATATATATATATATGTATGTATATGTATATGTATATGTATACAGACACTGATGGATACAGAGATGGAAAGAGAGAGAAAGGCATAAATCATAAAAAAATAAATATTTGAAGCTTTTACCCAGAAGCAGTCTTGCAATCCTTTCTCTCGCTCTCTGTTTAATTCTCAAGAAGATAAAAGCAATTCAAAAGAGGACCTGAATCCAATCAAGTTTTTCACATGCTTTAATTTAAGTAGAGAGGAAATAAATTAAAGAGCTGAGGGAAAAAATTGAGAAAGAGGATTCAGGGGTTGTTTGGTTTGGATTTTTCATTTTGGTTTGTTTTAAAGTGAGAAGAGGGAAAGAGTCCCTCCCATTAATGGAAAAGAAGGGCTGTCCAAAACCCAGCAGCAACAGAGGGGAAAGAAAAATTATGATACACTCTTCTCCTAGACACACTTCATTACTGAAATGCCAAAGCCACTGCTACTATTTGTAAATCCCACTAGAATTAAAATTGCTGGATATGGTGAGACAGAGCAAATTTTGATTTTCTGGATTTTAAGCCCCACGACACCCCATTCACAGATATTTTTCTCCTTCCTCTCTCACAAACAGCCACCAAAGTTCTCTGCCCTCAGACCAGCCAAAATGTCCAGTCACAGTGAGGAAAATCCACAAGTTCCCTCTACAGGGAAATACCAGTCTCTGACGTTAACACTTCCATTTCACTTCCCCGTGCCGATTAAATGATCAGAAACCATTCCTGTGCTACAACCACATTGCTCACTTTCCTCTGTGCTACCAAAAAGGGATTTTTTGACATGTGGATCAGATGCTTTCCATCTCCATCCCAGCTCCTGACTCCCACCAGGCTGTTGAAATCCTTGCATCCAGGGCTACCCATACCAAAGACATAACTTTAAAATTATTCACCTGATCAAAATACTCCAATGTAATGAAATAGGAAGCAAAAATTGAGCCCAGAGAACACAGAGGAATAGGTTGGAAAAAACCTCTAAGATCACTGAGTCCAACCATTAATCCACCTCCCTAAGTACCACATTCACATGTGTTTTTAGCACTTCCAGGGATGGCAACTCCATTACCTCCCTCAACAGTCTGTTCTGACCAGAAGAAATTTTTCCCAATATCCAACCTAAACCTCCCCTGGCACATCCTGAGGCCATTTCCTCTTGCCCTTTTGCTTGTTACTTATAATTTCCTTCAGTGAACACTTTGAAGTAACTCACTCAGTAACAATCTTAATTCATGAGACAGAGGAAAGTGTGAAAATTGTTTGCACAAGCAGGAAGTGCTAATTTTTTACCATCTCCACTTTCTTAAAACAGCAGAGCTCTCAGGAAAAACATGGAAAACCAGACATTTCTTAAATAATGCAGTAAATAATTTTCTTTCCTAGGTCCCTCAGGAAAACAACCTTGCTGAAAGAGAAAGTGAGGAAGCAATATATTGTCTTTAGAGATGGGCAAGTGCACTTTAGGAAGCTCGGAGAACACATTACTGGAAGAGCAAACCTGCAGCCTGACCTGAGCGTGGCTGAATGCTGCTCCCATCAGCTTCCCAGGGAGCCAAGGAAGTTCAGCAGATGGAGAGATTAGCCTGCTCTACTTTCTGAGGGCTGATACAACTTTGAAGAGAAGAATTGAACCTCACTGACATGTTTTAGGTAGAAGGTAGTTTGCATGCAAAATTTTATATACGTTGCTAATATTTAATAATAATAATAATAATAAAAAATTTAATCTTCCTCCCACTCCACCTGGAACCAGAAGAAATCTTGCATGTAGAGCATTCAGGGACACAGGTTAAATATATGTTGAGTGCTTGGTTTTTGGCAGCTGTGGTTAAGCACCGACATCAAAGGAAAGCAAGAAACATCATTGCTCATCTCTGCTACACCTGGCCTCAGTCAAATGGCTGGACTTAATCCCTGTGGTCATCAGCAGCAATCTAATTCTGATCACAGGACTTAACACAGGACCACTCTCCATAAAGAGTTTGCTTTTTCTTGCACTGTGTACAAACCTCGTGGCTGAAAAAACAGCTCTGTGCAAACCGAGCCATCGCTGAAACCTCCAAAGGCCAGCAGAGCCCAAAACTGCAGCGCTGTGTTTCAGATGTCAGCACGTGATAACTCCTGGCAAACACTGACTGCTTACTGCCAACCACAGCAGCTCAGAAAAGCCCTTTGTGCAGAAAGAGATCCAAGAGCCCCTGAGCCTTTTAAAGACGAGATTTGAGGAACTGTGTGTAAATAAATAATGCAATTCATTACGCCAAATGTAGGTCAGTGTACATCAGTGACACTTCTCAAGCTGTGGTCCAGTGTGACTAATTCCTGCCTGAAGGGAAGGAGGCTGGCTGGAAGGCTCATCAGTTGTCACCAGCATGTCAATCACAGCCCTTCAAGGAACTGTGTGCCATCCATGCCCACCCACCTTTCCTCAGAGCTGCTGTTCTTCCAGTGCACACTCAAATATGCCATTGTGCACAGTTAGTATGATCTGCCTCTCTCCTTTTCTACTTTTTTTTTTTTAAGCAGTCATCATCCATGTATAAATCAGAGAGGTTCTTGCATGGTGTGTCATTAGACAGGAAGATGGGAATTCAGAAAGGTCAGGGCACAAGCCTACTCGTGATCCTGCTCTTGGCACTGTGCAGAAACACAGAATAACTCAAAATCCCTTGCAGCTGCCAGGATCAGGATAGGAGGCATTCCTAACAGAAATACAGAGTACAGTGACAGACCCAGGTTAATTCTTTAGTCTTTGTTTGCATCCATTCTTCATTCTGCTCTTCTGTCTTTGCTGATCCCTTACACTGACCTTCACTTCCAGTAATCCTTTTCTGCCCTCCTTCCCCCACAGCCACGCCCATCCTTTGCTCTCTCCGGGACTAATTAAGACATGAGTGGGCTCTGCTCTGTGCTTTCACCTGGGCACAGCACAATCTGCAGTTATTTCACTTTCCCTTCTAGTCCAGCTTCACATTTCTCTGTGAGGAAGAAAGGAGCCAAGCACTCAACTCTCCTCTGCTTTGCAGTTGCTCAACAGGAGCAGAAGCACAATCTGTGCTGTGCCACTATCCTATACTTTCCTCTTGTCCACTGCGTTTTCTTTTTGGTTTATTTTTTTTTTTTTTGGCTGTTATTACAAAAAACCTACTTTGATGTGATCTTTGGTCCTGCAGGGCTTAGGCTGCATTCCATGATTACAAAGTCATCACAAAAGCTGATTCCAAAATTCCAATTCTCTTGCTCTGGAAATGGTTTGTGGAGGAAAGCAGGAAGAAGGAAAGGAAGTTTGACCTTTGAAGAAGCCATGAGCAGCTATCCATCAGATATTCTAGGGTGATTCTAGGATGAACACAATATTCTAGGCTGATTTAGGCTTTTATGTTTAGTGCCATTAATGAAAACTTGTAGGATTTGGTTACAGGTACAAGAGCAAACTGCACAGCCTTGCTCTCCCTAGTATAATTCAAATGAATTTCAGACTCAGTTTCAAGTCAACTGACAATGCAAAATTCTTCAGAAAAGAAGGATTTTAGAAAAAGAGACCCTGCAGCTGCAGAGCTTGATACAGCAGTTACCTGCACTTTTGAGCCCCTTGAGACTTCTCAGAGTTACCATCAATCCTTAATTTTGCTGACACTTCAGAGCTTGTCAGACACCACTGCAAAGTTTGATTGTTTGTTAAACAGCTATATCCAGTGGAGAGAGAGCTGAATATGCCATCTCACCATTAACATTCAAAATGGAGGGTTCCAGTATGAAGAGATTTCTCTGAATTTGCTGTTGGAGCTCAGTGTTTTCTGCTTTTCCTCAAAATAGATTCATCCAAACAATTGGTTTTGCCTTGCTTTAAAAATCTTTTTTCTTGCTACCTTTGCCCCTTGGAGCAGACCCTGTAAAAGCTTTTTGGCCTCAGATTTGCTGTCACATCAAAAGAGAAAGTGTAGGAGCAAAACCCCAATTCTGGAACTGTTCCCTAATGGGTTCCTGCACACCTTTCCAGGCTGCAGCTGTCCTTGCACATGGAAACTTCACAGAAATTGGTATTTCTGGCTCCAAACATGGGCACCTTCCCCTTTATTGAACATGGAGGGTGATTTATTGGGATACTCCTTGGAAACGCTCTGGTAATAGGTCTTAATATGTTTCAACTCCCAATTACTTTACAATAACCTGGAGGCACGACATAAAATTGCAGCCAGGAAACAGAAGATGATCCTGCCCAGCTATATTTATTACATACTTCGATTGCTGTGGACATCACTGTGCTCCCTGAAAACCAAATATACAGATATGCCCAGGGTAGCACACTGTGGCAAGTGCAAAAACATTGTACAGTTTTAATCAAGGAACACCCTTCTAAAGCACTCTTTCTAAATAGGCAGGATGTTTTTATCCTATAAAAGTAAAAACATCCTGCTTTTGTTTTTGTTTTTGTTTTAAATATTGCATTGACAGAAAAAAAAGAAAAAAAGCTGGCATCTACAAGAGTGATTGCTGAAATGAAGGATTCTGGTACATCTTACATCTCCAGATCTCTCTATCCTTGTAGTCAGAATGGGGCTACAGATAGACAGGTATGTGAAATATTTACTCTAGGTTGCTGTTGGAAGAACTGCATTGGAGTTTAAGTCCTTCAGAAAAGAAAACAAAAAGCTTCTCTGGCTTCTGTTTGAAATGTTTGCATCATCTCAGTGGGAATAAAAGAATCTCAGAATGGTTTGGGTTGGAGGGGACCTCAAAGCCCATCCAGTACCACCCCTGCCATGGCAGGGACACCTCCCACTGTCCCAGGCTGCTCCCAGCCCCAGTGTCCAACCTGGCCTTGGGCACTGCCAGGGATCCAGGGGCAGCCCCAGTTTCTCTGAGAAATCTGTTCCAAGCCCTCCCCACCCTCACAGTAAAGCATTTCTTCCTAATATCCAGTCTAAACCTGCTCTTTGACAATTTGAAGCCATTCTGCTTTGTCCTGTCACTCCATCCCTTGTAAAAAGTCTTTCCCCATCCTTCTTGTCAGCTCCCTTCAGAAAATGTTCTCATCTTTATCCTCTCCGCTCACACACTTTCTTTTTCTCTCTGCCTTTCTTACTTTTCAAGTAAATACTACCTTTTTTTTTTTCCCTACAAAATCCTTGTCCTCTTCAAACCATGGTAAGCATCACGCTCAAATATATATTGATAACTCTCCTTATATTCTTCCCTTTCACAGTAGAGGTTTCACTTCAAGCTGGCTGTCATTTAATGAATAACCAATAAATCAGTTATTTAGAAGAAAAAAAGGAAAAAATAAATGAGAACTTGATACTTTCCAATCCTTAATATCTTCCAATACCTTTCTGTGTGCAAGACCAAAGAATCTGGTCTTGCAAACTAAAACAAATACAATAAATGGGGGGTTTTATAGCATCCATACAATAAATGGGGGTTTTTATAGCATCTATTCTAATGAACTATGCTTTATTTTCATTTAAATTCCCAACTGTAGAATTGAGGGATTTTGAGATAATAAGAAACTTGGTAAAGTTCGTAATAGATTTTTACTTATTATAGGCTTGTCAGCCATTGTCAGAGGGTGCATTAAGGAAGGAAAAAAATTACATTTAGATCCATTAAATGTTAAATAGTTAAATGTTATTACACTGTTTTATCCCCTCAAATTTGGAATTAAAACCAATATAGGCTACTAAAAAATAAATTATCTGTAAGTGGCAGCCATGATGTTTTGAAGAACTGCCGTATTTTTTTCCCTAAAGAGGAGATTACAGACATCTGGGTGTCCCCTTCTCCTGATTCCAGGATAAAGGTAGGATTGAGCCAGTCTCAGATATCACAGAGGCAGAAGGAACTAAAGCTGAAGTCACAGAAAAAAAAAAACAACCAACCAAACAAAAAACCCAACAGATTGTGTCCTCTCAGTCTATGTTTCCAGAGAAAACATGCATATTTTCTTCTAACACAATGAATAAACTTTGAAAAAAAAATCGGAGTGGTTAATCATGAAAAAATTAATGTTCTTTCCCCCAGCCAAGACTCACACATAAAGATGTACATGCACCATGTAGCAGATTATTCTAAGATGAAGCAAAATAAACACATCCATCCACTGTTGTGTTAAATAGTTGCAGTCATACTTTAGAGAACTTTAAGCTTAACTCTCACCACCAATATATACAGAAAAATTGAAAGCTTGTATTTGCATTTAAATACAACTCTGACCTGTGTTGGCTAAAGTGCTGGTGAGTCCAACAATTCAGATATTATAGATATTACAGACCTCTTTGTGCAAACACACCCAGTTGCAGTTGCTCAATGACAAAAAATTATGATATTATCAAAATCCAAGAGCATAATAAGGAAGTGAATTTACCAAGCTTAAACAGTGCACTAGCAACATAGAACAAGTGATCATCAATTACATGGCTGTTAAATATTTAACAAATCCTTAGAAAGTTCCTTGAATTATAATTTTTGAGAAAAGTGTTTCAAGGTGATGTCAGGAATCAATAAAACATGGAGAAAAATTAAATCTGTAATATGAGCCATATAGAGACACAGGTATTGCCATCAATGACACAATTTGTCAGAAAATAAAAAATGTTAATACACTGAGGAGGCGTACAGAAACACTTCCACACACTTGAGCATCATAAACACAAACATATTCCTGCAACATTCAACTCAAACTATTTTTTTCCATTCTGCACAGCCCTGGAACAATACATTTCCAATTTCTGCACATATAAATCATCTGTGTGTGTAACAACAGTTAGACCCTGCATTATATATAATTCAGATATGTACCATACTGAAAATATTTCTCCTACCTATTTGTTCTCCCATGAATTTCTTACAATATTTACGCTTTAAAATGTTAGATTTTCTTTGCCCAAATTCCCAAACAATGCCTCATGTTTTCTCCCTCTGTCAGTAAACAGATTAACGCACATAACTGCTTTAGTACAGATTGTTTCACTTCAATACGTTCAGCTTATGGCAATGCTTAAGCCTCCACTGTTATCTGTGAAGATATTTGGGATTAAAATGCTATGAAACTATAAATATTGATTACATACCTCATTTAAACATAACCAAACTAATTTACACCCAGGATTTCTCCTAATCCGTGAGTAACGTCACTACTAAAAACAATTACAACCCAGCACATGTTTATGACACTCAAATTTCTTTGGCTTGCAGGAGCTCTTTATCAAAGTTAAAATGCAAACCCACTGCCACAGCACCCGAAAGCTGGTTTTATGTCTGGTATAAAACAAAAACCATGTTATTTTCCCCTCAAGCAGGCTAGAGAAGCAGGGCTGTCTGAAGCCTTCATGTCACACACACAGAGAGTCACAGTGAAATACATTACTGGGAGGATGCCATCCCACTCAGTTATAATTGAACCAAAGTAAACATCAGGCATTTTGAGGGGGAAGAAAAGAAACAGGAAACATCTCTGCCATTGCCAGCTGGAAAAAAAAAAAAAAAGGAAAAAAAAAGCCATAAGAGCCTACCTGAGACAAGCGAGACTGTGTCTTTCTCCCATGAGACAACAGTGATGTATGCCTCCACAGAGGAGGGGATAATGCACTTGAACACTGCTACATTGCCTCTCATGGCTTTCTGGTCCTCCACACGGACTGTATAGGGTTCCCGTAAAACTGCAGGGACAAGAGGAGGGTTTGGTGAATAAACTGCAGCCCCACACCTCACCCACTTCCTCAGCTGGCCTTGCAAAGGGCCCCCCAGAATCAGGCTGTGAGCTCTTGTCTCTGTGAACCACACACATTTGCAAGGCGGATTGCAAGTTGACACAAAAGCATTCCCAGATCTTTTTGTTTCCTCAAAATCTGCGTCTGTTACTCTGTGTTCTTTCCTCACCTAATTCTGGGAGGCTCAGGTAAGAGCTGCATATTTATGTGGGTAAGTGGTGTTATGTTTTATGTTACTTGTGCAGTTTCCCCAGCCACATTTCCCTCTTCTGCTCCATCAAAGAGCACAGAGGTGCTCATGCAGGTGCTGTGTGTGAATCAGACATCCAGAGGGGAGAAGAGAAGGTCAGTGTCATTTAGGATTTTGAAGAAGTGAGAACCAAAGGAGAAAATCAATGAAGGTGACAGAGAGGAAAAAAGAAATGTGTGTCAGGAGCACAAAGAAATGAGAGTAAGAGAAGAGCTACATTTGATTGACCAGCCCTGAAAGAAATCTGTTAATGGAAAAAACAAACCCAGAAACAAAGCCACAATTGTATTAAATAAAACCATGTTATAATAAAATCCAACATGATTCAAAAAATGTTTAGATTCAGCACAGTATTTGTCTTGAGTCTGAAGGAATTAATTTAATGGAAAAAGAGAAAAGAACAACTGAAGGCACAAGGAGGATTAAAGCAAAACTGGATAAATCATTCCTACCACACAAAACTAATATTGCTGGGATGAGATGAAGTTGCACTGGGTAGGAGAATGGAAAGAAGGGAAATCCTGAAATAATTCCATGATGAGTGAGAGATGAGCACTTCTGTGAGCCAGAGTTCATGGAGAAGGTGGCGGAGAGGAGAG